>OU015502.1:91428918-92038918 GCA_907164885.2 Dolomedes plantarius
GCTCTACTGTCAATATGGCTGCAGTTGTCTCCTTTTTTGATGTCACAATCCCTTCAACATCCGTCAGTCTCTTTCACTTAGCTTTCCCTTTCGTCCACTATACTGTTTCTCAGAAGATGTCTTTCCACGCACTCATGACTTCCGATATGATAGCTCAGTGAACACCCAAAACCACGGGAAATGTTGTAACAGATACTCCAATTACACGCGCTTCAACAATTTGCCCTCTGTCCACGGTCTACAAGGTTTGACATCTTAGACTATCCCCCAAAGAGCTGATGCCCATAGTTTCATTACTGCTGCCTTAGAGTAGAATAATGTATACACTGTATTCTATAAAATATACTCATCCCTAGACTTGTTTTTAAGGTATATATATATATATATATATATATATATTCTTAGACGACAAAAAAAACGACGCACCAAGGAGTTTTCCGAATGCAACGTAAATCGGTAGTCATGATGTATATGTACAGCAAACAAATGATTACAATTTGAGAAAAAAATGAATGATTTATTCTAGAGAAAGAACTTCGGAAAGTGAAAAAGTCAATAACGCGTTGGACCACTTCTGGCCCATACGCAAGTAGTTATTCGGCTTGGCAATGATTGATAGAGGTGGCGGATGTCCTCCTGCGGGATAACGTGCCAAATTCTGTCCAATTCGCACGTTAGATAATCAAAATCCCGAATTTGTTGGAGGTCCCTGCCTATAATGTTGCAAACGTACTCAGTGGGGGAGAGATCCGGAGACCTTGCTGGCCAAGGTAGCGTTGGGCAATCACGAAAACAAGCAGTAGAAACTTTCGCCATGTGTGGGCGGTCATTAACTTGCTGAAATATAAGACTAGGATGGCGGGATATGAAGGTCAAAACAACGGGGCGTAGAATATCGTAGACGTACCGCTGTTCTGTAAAGGCTTCCTGCTATGAAATAAAATGGCACACCAGACCATTACTCCTGGCTGTCGGCCAGTATGGAGGAAGAAAGTGAGATTGGCATCCCACCGCTGTCCGGGACGTCTCCAGACACGTATTCGCTGATCATCGGGGTTTAATTCGAAGCGGGACTCATCACTGAACACATTTATACTCCAATCAGAGACATTCCAGGTCGAATGTGCCCGCCATCACTGCAAACGGGCTTGTCGGTGTACAGGTCAATGGTAGTTAGCGCAAGGACCGCTGTGAGCTCAGCCCCTTTTCTCTGAGCCGCTTATGAATGGTCCTTGCGGTCACTGAAGCACCAGTGGCACGAACGATCGATGATAATGATGAATCTTGGGCTTTGAGTGCCGGTCTGACGACTGCCGGTCTTCACTTTCTGCCGTTTCTCTAGGCCGGCCGCTTCCTTCTTGACGCTGTGTTCCGCCATGGTTCATTCATTCCTGCCAACATCGTCTAATAGTGGCATCGCTACAATCCAAATGTCGAGCGATTCGCCGATGGGTCCCCCCCTATGGGTCCTCGCTCAGAATTGAGGTGACAGCAGAGGATGAATTAATTCACCTATGCGGTATCTCCAATGGAAGCAACCAACGTTTCTCGCGGTTAAAGTGAATGTCATTATCAGCCAGTGTCCCGCATTGGCAAATAACAATAATGTAAGAATTAGGCACATTACAGCAATCATTACAATTAACATTTACAATTAACATTTTACAATATTTTTGTTATTTGCATAGTTAATATAGTTCTTCCTCCTACATCAATTTTTCCATTATGTATTTGCTTGCCTGCATAATTTAAAAAATCTAGAACGCATAACTGTTATATAAGTATGAAAAAGGAACTAATATATTACTTCCTTTATGCTTCTCCGTCTTTTTATTCAGTCTTCTTTTCTCTTACGCAAGATGCGTCTCCCAGTTTTTAAAGTAAAATTTCAGTTTCATATCTGGAAGGAATATAGATACGAATTTCACTTTTAGATAAAAAGAATAACTTCTGACTAAGGATTATTCACATTCTTTTTCAATTTTATATGAACGACTTATGTTTCACACAAGATATGTCCAAGAGACATTGCATGACAATATAAATTTCGTTCAGTTTCGGTAAAATATTCCGACATGCTAAGAAAATATTCCTCCAGGATATTAAAAGAACTCCCTGTAAGTACTTTTTTAAAAACTAGCACTGTGTGTATTACCTTTAGTTTTACATTATTTTTTTATTATAAGTACCTTTTGGTGCCTTGTTTAAAGGAGAAATTGCAAAATCGCGTATCTTTCCTGAACCACTGAAGCATAAATCTTCAAAACAAGAAAGACTCTGTACGTTTGTTACGAGAAACATTTTATTGTTTTCAGTTTCGAAAAGAAAGGGCGTTTTTAAGCATTTATCTTTTTTAATACCTGAATGCGACTGAAAAAGTAATATCCGTTTCTGAGGAAATGTTAACTTTTGTTTTTTGGTTTATTTCTGGTCATTTATAAAGTTATGTATTCCCAATGGGGAGCATGAATCCCTGAATAACGGATATGCAGTATTTAATTATTACATTACCGATGTTTTATCTACAAATTTCCTTGAAAAACGAGAGGATAAATGATGCAAATTTGTAAATTTCGCAAGTCGAATAGAACTTAATCCATACGTTCCGTAATATATAACTACCTACTTTAAATTCAAACCTAATAACACTACAGTTGCTTAGTTTGTAAATTCTTAACAATGTAATTGCACACGTCATCATCTGTTCTCACTTCTTTCTCTTCTCTCTAATAAGTTCTCTTATTAAAGATTCCTTTTGAAATTCTTATTAAAACTTACTACTGGCTTTTTCTGAAATCCTCTATAAGTTTATAAATACAGGGTGCGGCAGAAAGAACGTTCTGATTTGGAACGTCAAAAACAAAAATACAAAGCGAGATAGAGAAACAAATCTTTTATGCCTCAAAAGTACACAGTATGCCATTTTTATCCATTAAGTTTTAAAGATTACATCAGTTAAATGGCTACCGTCATTTTCGATGCAGTTTTGAAACCTCTTTCGGAAATTTTGCATGGATCTTCTGATCATGTCCCGCGGAATCGCCGTGATTTCTTGCGTAAGTTTGCCTTGAGAGCTTGCAAATTTGTTGGTCGGTGTCGGTACACTTTATGTCACATGTGTATAAATATATACAAAATATATATCACTATCTATATTGCTCGGAGCAATATAACATAGTGATATATATTTTTTCTGTCAGTCTGTGTCCTCCATCATAGTGATATATATATTTTTTATGTTTAAAACGGTGTCGGTATACTTTTGATATGAGACAGCCTCACAGAAAATAATTTGCAAGCACTCAAAGCAACAATTATGCACTAAATCACGGCCGCATATCCATGGTCCGCACTAAATCATGGTCCGCATATCCATGCAAAATTTCCGAAAGAGATCTCAAAACTGCATCGAAAATGACGGTCGCCATTCAACTGATGTAATCTTTAAAACTTAATGGATGACAATGGCATACTGTGTGCGTCTCAGGTATAAAAGATTTATTTCTATGTCTTGCTTTGCATTTTTATCGGTGTTCCAAATCGGAACGTTCTTTCTGCCGCACCCTGTACATGTGATGTTTTTTTTTTAGTCAGTCTGTGTCTCTCTCTGTTAAAGCTTGTATATGTTTGACCGACTATAAATAAATTTCTATTTTCTCAGTCCACGGAACTCGTAACGTAACGCAGTTGCCTCTCTTATTATAACAGATATTAACTGAAAAAAAAGGTTGCAAGTGAAATAAGATATAAAATGTAATTACATATAAAAGGACTTTTTGAATACCTGAATAGGGCTGAAAAGTAATATCCGTTTCTCAGAGAATTTTAACTTTTGTTTCTGGTTTTCTTCTGGCAAACTAATAAAGCTATGTGCCCAGAACGGAGATTAGGAACAACAGAATAAATTATTTAACGATATCTCATCTACAAATTTTCTTTAAAAATGAGAGGATAAATAAAGGTTTGTAACTTTCGCAGGTCGAATATAACTTTTTACAAACGTTATATAATATACAGGGTGTCCGGGCTAAAGGAATCCAAAAGCCATGACTTATTTTTACGGAACTACCCATTAAAATGTAAAAAAAAATATTTAAGTAGAAAGAACTTCTCACCAAGTTTTAATATCAATCATACACTTCGATCATAGTATCATAGATTTCGATGTGTGCCCCTTTTGTAGCACAACAAACGTCTAAATGGTAATCCAGTTCTCTCCAAGTGCTTCGTAGCATATCAGGAGTTATTACATGAATTGCTTGAATGATACGCTTCTTCAACTCATTCATAGTTTAAATTTGTTGCTTATGCACAACAGATTTAATGAATTTCCAAGCAAAAAAGTCTAATAACGCCTGATATGCTACGAAACACTTGGAGAGAACTGGATTGCCATTTAGACGTCAGTTGTGCTACAAAAGGTGCACACATCGAAATCTATAAAACTATGATAGCAATACATGACTGATATTAAAACTTGGTGAGAGGTTCTTTGCATTTAAATATTTTTTTTAAAATTCTAATGGGTAGTTCCAAAGAAATAAGTCATGACTTTTGGATACCTTTAGCCCGGACACTCTGTATATCTACCTAGTTTAAAGCAAACTTAATAAATCTACATTAGTTTAGTTTAGAAATTAACCGAAAAATTGATACAGTTAAAATAAGTTATAAAATTCTCCTATCATGTACAATAGGGCGGAGCGTAAAAAAAAAAGTTTTCGATTTTGTTTTTGCCCTAGTGCGGAAAAGTTGGGTACTGGTGGGTATATCACGTATGCAAAGTTTTAGGAAAAGCAAAAAATATCTTCCGTCTCCATTTCGGCCGTGATTTTTTGTATATTTTTACCATACAGTTAAAAATGTGTATTTCCATTGTTTTGCATGCAGGTTTTCACTTTTTCTTATATAAAATTCAGAAAAAAAACCAGAATTCCCCACTGGGAGGTGGCTGCATTGCGAGTTCCACCCGTGCCTACCCATCCCCCCAACCATACCGGCACTTAACTCTTTTGCCCTTGCAGTTATTCCGGTTTTACTCGGTACTTGCATTTGGTTTCAAATGATAGCATAGCTTTTCTCGAATCTGTTCGGATTCTAACTATACCGTCCCGCTTATTTTCTCCACACACAGCCGCAGAAACCTCTGTTACTAGTTTCACGAAACGTTCAACACTTTGGGTGTGACAAGAAAATTTTAGGCTTCCCTGGTGTTGAGCTACAGACTCTCCACTGGAAATCAAATTTCTTAAATCATTTGCCAATTGGGGGTTCCGTCAAATTATATTTCTGCCAATCAATAAGGTCTATATATGAAACTGCCTCTAAGTTGAGTGACGGAATGTTGCAGTGTCTGATTCCTTCCTTTTTTTCCTTTCTTGCTCGTAAAATCCTACGTAGTCCAAGTTCTCGAATGGAGTGTCTGTCGTCTGTGATCATTGACAAGATTATAATTCCGGGTGGCAGAAATAGCCATTTCTTTGTATAATGGGATCGACCACAGTCTTTAAATCGTTTTTAAGATAGCGTGAGACGTTTATTGTCTTCGCGGACATTTGCCTAAGTGCACGTATGGTCCGCAAATTTCGTGGACCATACGTGCAATATGGATTTAATTTGACTGTAAACCACATAGGTGGGTACACTTTCATGATGAACTCTGCCAGAGTTTGAAGTTGGTTTGAAGGCTCTGAAGAGCTAACGTATAAACGCTTTATTCGATTTGCAGTTGTTAGCCAACGTGCATGAGACATTTTCCCAGGGTGCTTTTGAGACAAACTTGATGAGCAGTTTCTATTTTTGACAGCTTGACAAATATCCCAAAGCTATCGTTTGTGTGTGCTAAGATCCTTTATGTCGATTTTCGGAAATTCGCTCGAAATGTATACAAATCTCACAACTGGGAGGTTTTTACAATTTGCCAATGCTTTCCCAGTAGGGCCAGAAAATGCATTAGGGCCACTCGTTTCACCATTCAAATGCTGCACTAAATGTCAGAGTGGCAACTCATTTGCGTGTAACTGGCAGATAAACCAGTGCAAGTGTTTCACAATGGCTTCCCCAGAAAGGCGAATCACGCTGATTTTATAGCCAATAATAACGACTGTTCCATCGCACCCTATTGCTACTAGTTCATGAATGTCAATATTCTTATTCTCCATGAATTGCAGCATCGTTTGAGAAATATTCAAAGCTGATGATGAGGTTGGTGCTATGTCCAAGGTACTTGCTTCCAGGTTTCTTAATGATTGTAACGTGTTCTTCTAGGACTGTTTTCTGATACATCTTTCCCCCTACGCTCTCTTACATTAGAGTTTTGTCCTTCCTTCCGTCAAAATAAAGTCTCTTCAGTGGTTCCAGCTGTCTTTCATTTTCTTGCTGATATTCTTTCCGAATTTTTTCCCTCTCTCATCTTATTTTATGTTTATCAATTACATTTAAAGTGTCTGTTTCGGAAATCATCCCCAAATCTTCCAAAACTGCGCTTCCAATGATGGCTCCAGCCCGATCTGAAACTCCAGTTCTGTCACAAGCTATAGCTATTGCTGAGTATCGGCTTGATCGTAACGTCTTTTTCCCTTCAGATTGAGTCATCCTGGATGTGGATGGGGAGGGCTTCAAGTAATCTGAGTCACTATCGAAGTTATGTGGATCCACGTCAGAATCTGGATCAGGAAATATGGGCCTAGATGGAGTAACAGATGGCGAAACGTTTATTTTAAGACTTACTGCTTCTGTGTCTTTCTGCTTCCTATCTGCTCGTTTCCTCAGCTTTTAGTTTCTTTTAAGTCAACTGCGCCTATGGACATTTGCCTAAGTGCCCGTTTGTCTATAAGAAAGGTTCTTTCCATTTCAGGGATCCTTTTATGCTTTGGGCAAGAACATTTGTTAAAAGAAACACACTTACAGGAAGAAATGTCGAACAAATTCTGTCTTTCACAGAGGTTTTAAGCTTCGTTTTTAAAGTTGTTGTTGACAATGTTTTCATGCCAAAATACTTCTTTACCTTTCTGCACGTAGTGTGTCAGCTGCTGCCTCTTTGTATTAAGTTTCAAATTTCCTCTGTATTTTATTTAAGCACAAAATGACGAGTTGCATACAAAACAATGGAAATACACATTTTTAACTGTATGGTAAAAATATGCTAAAAATTACGGCCGAAATGGAGACGGAAGATATTTTTTGTTTTTCCCCAAAGCTTTGCATACGTGACCTACCCACCAGTACCCAACTTTTCCGCACTAGGGCAAAAACGAAATCGAAATCTTTTTTTTTTACGCTCCGCCCTAATGTACAACCATAGAACAGACAAATTTTTTCGACTCTGAACAGCGATCAAACTTCTAATAGATCTGTGGCGTCGAATGGCGTGTCTGCTAAGAAAGGGCGTTGGATAAACTAAATTGTTTATATATAAGAAACGCAACATCTTGAATTTATGTACATCACTGATTTTGATACAAATGTAACACACGCACACCAAAAATACTTTTTAATAATTAAACTATTTTGAACTGGGAGGGTGAAAAATTATTATACAAGGTGCGGATATAAATTTCCAGGACTGATCTAATAACTCCAGAAAATATTACATGAAATACATACCCATTTAATATGTTTCGAAGTAACTCCCCCCTGCCGTAATGCACTTCTGTGCTCGGCTGTATAAGTTTCGGAAACAACTTTTAAAGTCCTCTTTCGGAATGCTCTTCAATGTGGACCTCACCGTTTTCTTGATGGCTTGGACATCCTAAAATCTTGTTCCCTTCAGCAAATTAGCCCAGCATGAGGTCGTGGAGATGCAGCATTCTACATTCTCTCCGAACTTACTGCAGAACAAACTTGATGAACCGTTCACCTGCAGACTTTTTCTTCTTTCCAAAACTGAAAGATTTGCTGAAGGGAACAAGATTTGAGGATGTCGAAGCCATCAAGAAAACAGCGACGTCCACATTAAAGATAATTCGGAAACAGGAGATTAAAATTTGCTTTCGAAACTTACACAGCCGAGCTCAGAAGTGCATTACGGCAGGTGGGAATTAATTCGAAACATTAAATAGGTATTTATTTCATGTAATATTTTCTGGAGTTATTATATTAGTCCTGAAAATTAATGGTCACAAACCTGTATATGTGATAGCTAGATGACACTCCAGTTGAAACGTAATTATAAGTGAAATCTGTTTATGTACTTTATCTTGGTTAATATCCCTCATATGTATTACATTACGAAGTAGTTGACTGCTAAACTTAATGATGAAATACCAAATCAGAAAGAGGATAGATTAACTTCAGGCTTACTACCAAGAAAATTAATGAAAACATTTAAAAGATTTTACCTTGAAAATTGAAAACATCAATTTTACATTTTAGTCTTTCCATTAAAAGAAATCTGTCCCCCTATTTTTCGTATTGGATGGCCAGTTGATATTTTTCCAACATGGATATAAGTTGTGGTTTTAATAATTTTTCAAGCATGTCAAAACAATAACTACCCATCATTATACATTTTACGATTGCACGTCGTATTTTATAAAGACAATAAATATCTATGTATGTAGAGCGTTGTATAAATTACTTTCAAAATACTGAGAATTCTTTAGATTTTTATTTCAAAGAACTAGCATATATATATATTTTTTTGTTTTCATGTTTCATGCATGACATTCCAAACGATTTTTTGATCTATCAAAACAAATTTTGCTTCTTTTTTTATTTGCCCCTTTCAGGGCTGGAACAGATTTGGCAATAACAGAGATGTCAACTGCGTTTGCTAAGAGTTGTAAAGATATATCAAATATGTTGTGCTGATGTTTAAATGCCGAATAACTTTTCAAGCTATGAAATATAAAGAAGATATGACAAAGAGTGTGCCTTTGTAACTGTATTTCTCGTGGTAAGTTTAGAAGAGATTTTCTGGAATATTTTTATCCTGAGATAAAATCAACAGTTAAAATATTCCATAGATGTAACGTTTTTACAATTAAAGTAAAATATTTATTAATATCTAATTTATCTTGCTTCTAATATCTATTTGTATGCATCATATCATAGTAGTACCTTTTAAGCATGTTTTCATTTTCTTATAATAACACTCAATTCTCAGTAATTTTGTGTGACTAAATTAAATAAATTTTTAATATTTTTTGCTGCCCAATTTTTCACTTGAGAGGAGGATTTATTTTTAAATATATAACGATTTTAAAATAAAAGACACTGTAAAATCACTGTACAAAATACTGTAAAATAAGATCTTGTAAAATCACTCATACTCACAACATTGGAATTATTATGGCTTGATCCAACTTGCTTATAACTATTGGTCATACATTTACGGACCAATATAACTTTTCAAACATATTTCCCTACTTTTTAAAAGACTTTTCTTATTTCAGATATGTATCATTGTTAACACAAGGTACTGTTTATAACTAGTATATGTTACAAATTAATCTACTTAGTTGAAAACTTCTGAATTTAATATGCATTAGTTTTAAAATTTATAACAGGGATTTAAAATATTTAGCATAAATATTATTGTTCTGGATTTCAAGCCATATGCTGTTTTAAATCCATATTTTAAGTCTTCCTCGACTGCGACAAACATAGTACAAAAGTAGGCGTACTGAATAAATTCCTAGTGATATTCTCAGAAGAGAAATCGGAAACTATTTCAGTCCATCTGAAAATTTATTTCATGATATTCAAGATATTGATGTAAAAGTTAGAGAGTGACGCAAAAGTTCTCAACAGACGGGCAAGAATTTTTACATTGATATAAATTCTGAATTTCGAGATTTTTTTTCTGTAAAGAATGCTCCATATATTCTCCGTTTTTGATGTATTGCACACCAATATCCGTCATGAATTGTTATGATCATGTTTTGTTTCTTTTGAATAAAAGAATGATACAATGTATATAGATTGTTCCCAGCAACAGTAAAACATTTTTATCGGAATTTTTATTGGACTCACACTAAAAGATGTCAAAAAATTTTAAAAAGCAAAATTTCGCATTTTCATCTATATTTCGACATAAACTATGCAATCACAATTAACAGGACACTTGTAAATATCATCAGATTTTTTCGGTCTGAGTATAATTATTCAGCGTTAGGTTCACTTCATTTGCTTTCTTTTTTTCCATTTGTGATGTTTTGCCCAACAGCTCCATGAATTGTGATGAGCGTTTATTATTCCTTTTGAATGCGAAAATAAAACACTATCTTTATATTATTCCAGGCAATAGAAAATATTTTCAATGGAATATTTATTTCATCCACTCGAAAAAAGCTGTTTTTTTAATTACTAAATTTTGCTTTTTCCTCTGTATTTCAACATAAATTGTGCAACCAAAAGTAACAGGACACCTGTGCATATCACCAGTTTTTTATTATTATTATTATTATTATTATTATTATTATTATTATATTATATATATATATATATATATATATATATATAATTAATTATTCTTTAGGTCCACTTCATTGGATACGAATTTTTTCCGTTTCTCATGTATTTACACCAATATCCACCATGAAATGTTGTTATAATATTTTTGTTTCTTTTCAAACAGAAAATAAAACTGTGTACTTATATTGTTCCTAGCAACAGTAAAATATTGTGATTCGAATTTTTATTTTACGCGTCCTTAAAAAACATTGAATATTTATGTTATTACCAAAATTTCGCTTTTTCTTCTATTTTTCGACACACGTTGTGCAATCAAGGACACCTGTAAATAGCATCACCTTTTTTTTATTTAGTATAATTAATTAGTATTTAGGTCCACTTCATTTGATTCGATTTTTTTATGTTTCTCATGTATTGCACACCAATCTCCACCATAAATTGCTATCAACGTTTTTTTTTGTTTCTTTTGAAACAGAAAATAAAACAGTATACTTATATTGTTCCCAGCAACAGTAAAATATTGTGATCCGCATTTTTATTTCCCGCGTCCTTAAAAAACATGGAATATTTATGTTACTACCAAAATTTCGCTTTTTCACCTATTTTTCGACACACACTGTGCAATCAAGGGCACATGTGAATGTCATCAGTTTTTTTGAGCGAATATAATTAATAAGTGTTTAGGTCCACTTCATTTGCTTCGATATTTTTCCGTTTCTGATGTATTGCACACATGCACACCAATCTCTAGCATGAATTGTTATCGTTTTTTGTTTCTTTTGAAACATAAAATAAAACTGTATACTTATACTGTTCCCAGCAACAATAAAATATTGTGATCCGAATTTTTATTTCACGCGTCCTTAAAAAACATTGAATATTTATGTTATTACTAAAATTTCGCTTTTTCATCTATTTTTCAACACACACTGAGCAATCAAGGGCACATGTGAATGTCATCAGCTTTTTTGAGCGAGTATAATTAATTAGTATTTAGGTCCACTTCATTTGCTTCAATTTTTTCCGTTTCTGATGCACACCAATCTCCACCATGAATTGTTATCATCGTTTTTTTGTTTCTTTTGAAACAGGAAAAAAACTTTATACTTATTGTTCCCAGCAACAGTAAAATATTTTAATCCGGATTTTTATTTCACGCGTCCTTAAAAAACATTAAATATTTATGTTATTACCAAATTTTCGCTTTTTCATCTATTTTTCGACACTTATTGTGCAATCAAGGACACTTGTGAATGCCATCAACTTTTTTTTGAGCGAGTATAATTAATTAGTATTTAGATCCACTTCATTTGCTTCGATATTTTTTTCGTTTCTCATGTATTGCACACCAATCTCCACCATGAGTTGTTATCACCGTTTTATTCTTTCTTTTGAAACAGAAATTTAAACTATATATTTATATTTTTCCCAGCAACAATAAAATATTTTGATTCGAATTTTTATTTCACGCATTCTGTAAAACGTTGTATATTTATTTAATTATCAAAATTTCGCTTTGTCATCTCTTTCTTGACACATAGTATGCAAACAAAAGTAACAAGATACATGTGCATATCAACAGTTGTTTTTTTCTTGTCCAACTTTAATTAATTTAGCCTTTAGATCCACTTCATTTGCTTTATTTTTGCCCATTTCTGATGTATTATTCACCAATTGGTGTATTATTTCACTTCATTAAAAATTGTTATGAGAGCTTTTTCTTTCTTTGAAAAAGAAAAATATATATCACTATTTATATTGCTCCCAGCAGCAGTAAATTATTTTCATATGGACTTTTATTTCACGTGTCCTAAAAAACGTTGAATATTTGAAGGCCTTATTTGAATAGTGGGCCAACTCCACTTTTTAAAAAGTTGGAGTTAGCCTCACTTTCATGTTCATACAAGTCATTTCTATCATTTTAAAACTGGAACGCCTCCAGCATTTTTCAACTGCCAACATTGTTTATTACAAATCAGACTTCAGCAGTCATTTCTCAGCACTCATTAGAGTATAAGGCTCTGTATGGAGGCTCAAAATGAACAAAAATGGAGTTTGCTCATTATTCAAATAAGGCTTTCATCTATTTAATTACCAAAGTTTCGCTTTTTCATTTATTTTTTGACACATACTATGCAACCAGAAGTAGAAGGACATCAATGCATATCATCAGTTTGTTTTTGTCTGAGTTTTAATAATTAGCCTTTAGGAACACTTCATTTGCTTCATTTTTTCCGTTTCTGATGTATTGCCAACTAATCTCAACAACCATGAATTGTTATGCGCGTTTTTTGTTAATTTTGAATAAGAAAATAAAACATTGTACAGATATTCCTCGACTTACGACCGAGATATGAACCGAGACATTGGTCGTAAGTGGAGTTAGTTTTTCTCTTAATCTAGATATTTCTAGACCAAGATTTTTCAAATAATCAATTCCTGTATAGACAGTTTTTTGCTCTTTAATAGCTATTTTAACAAAAGCTGCCTAGTGTCTTACAAAAAAGTGTGTATAAGGTCTTACAAGACAAAGAAAAGTAAAATCCAGAAATTAAGAACTTCTTTAATACTTTCAAAACTTCAACTCAGTTTGATTCGGAAAACATTACACCAATCACTAAAAAAAGGTATTAATATCAAAATTAATGGTTTCTTCAAGGCAGAGTACACAGTGATACTTTTTTATAAGAGATTAAATGTGTTATTTTCGAAAGTTTATAGAAATTCATTTAATCCTGTCAAAAACATGATACGTTAAAAGGAAATAAAGTATTTCTAAAACCTGATATTAATGGTTCTTTTAAAACTGCGGTCTAGTCTGGAAAAAACTTAAAACTTTATTTTTCCTTCGGTTTTGAACGAATGGGATTAAAAGCTTCTGCATTCCAAACATTCTTGAAAAAATGAACTTCAGTCATACTTCTCCCTTGTTATTTTTAAATAACTTACAGTAAAACTCTAATAGCCTTATGCAAAAGATTTATATAAAAAGAACTAAATATGTTAATGCTAACAGAAAATTGAATGGTACTGGAAAACTTTCACTTAAAAAACTAACGGAAAAAACTCAAATATTTTTAGGTATCACCTTGCAATTACTGCCTTACATGCTTTACCTTCCTCTTGAAAATCTAATCACCGTTTCTTTTATAAAATGTTTTTGATATGTCTCATTCGGGTGGACAAGTTAAAATTTTAAATTAATATCCAATAATGTCTGCTCGTTTTTATACCACTTTTTAGTGCATTGACACTTTAGTCGTGTGTCTGCCAGCTCAAATTCAGATCCTTTAAAAAACATTACCAAATATTAGCACCACAGTGATATAAAATAATTTATTAAAATATAGTTTTAAAGTACACCGATTTTAATGCATGGACTTTAAAAAAAATGCCAACATAACAAGAATTTTGGATTGGAAAATTGCAGGATATTTAACATTGAGAAAAAAGACTTTATTCGCTCGAAATTCTTGTTTTATATATTCTACATATAGGTCGGAATTTCGTTATAAATGTCAAAGATACCGTATAGAATTGAAATTATTGAGTTTCTGGAAGATTACAAATAATAGTCGTATTTCTTATAACTTAGCGCTACAAACTGAATATTATTCACTCAAAAGGAAAAGATAAAAATCGACTTAAAATTTTTGGTTATGTTATCTATTTTTGGAATATACACTTTTTTCCTTTCTTCATAGCACTTAAACACTTTCAATGTGAAATTTACACAGGTACTCATGAATCATTTGTAGTAAAAAAGTATTCTTGTATATATATTCCTAAAAAGTGCGGACATTCCGTCTGTGGAATTCTCAAACCTAGGTTTACTGCATATAACTTTACTTATCTTCTCTTATATTTTGGGATTCTGTGGTTCCGTACATCGCGTGTACAGACTTGAATGACGGACTAGGGTGTAGATTTACATGTTTGCCCAGGGATTCTGATTTATCCTTAATTTATGGACATGAGTGTGTGTGTGTATATGTATGTATATATATATATATATATATATATATATATATATATATATATATATATATATATATATATATATATATATAATGCACACATCCGCATTATATATATACAGTCTCCTTTTATATATTCCAGAAATATTTCTCCGACTTCGAAGTCTTTTAATATATGCGAAAAGTCTACTTTTACCTAACTAAATACTGAGGTAAATGCCTCTTTAACTAGTCTTTTATTTTTGCAAGGTATAAAAATATAAACTCAAAGTCTGCGTAATGCTCACTAGTTTGTATCCTTCCGTTATCTATTTACAGATATCCCTTGTGAATATCTCTCCAAAACAGGAAGTTTTCTATTAAGATTTAGTCCGAAAGTCGTGTCTCAAGCTCCCGGTAGCGTGCTCGGTTAAAAGCTGTGATGGTGGTATTACTCGCCGGCTTTTTTCCAGAGACACGGAATATTCTCGTTTACTATCCGCAGTAAACACAACGTTAAAAGACGTTACTCTTCACTTGCACGCTATTGAGGGAAAAGATACTTACCGAAGTTTACACGGAATTCCGTCCATCAAGCTCGAAGACATCACGGTAACATATAACAGTCCATTCCATATATTCCTCATTCTACTGCAAGTAGCGTCTCGTTATAGGTTTAGTCCCGTTAAAAAGTCCTTTAGTAAGTACCGTCCTGAAGCTCTTGCAAATATATTTTCCGAAGAATATCAAAATCACCATCAATAAACTCTAAATTAGATACTAGATATAAACTTGCAATGCCTCAGACCATGCAGTATTTACTTCCTTCCTCTTTCAGTTTATATTTGTGATATGCCTGCATCCATCATACTACATCATGCGATGCAGTCCAAGAAAAGGTACTTTATGTCGGAAAAAATCGATTTTCAGCTTTTGAGTCCATCTTATCAGCAGATTTCGGGGAGTAATTAAACAGAATAGCTCGATTGGTTGTAAAATAAGAGATACACGGCGTTTTAAAAACTGAGTTTGAAAAAAATCCTAATTTTGAGAAAACGACCTTAACACTAAAAAGACGGGAAACTTTCTTTCTAAAATGACTGAGTGCCGTCATTTTGACGGTGGGAAATAAAATCAAGAATTTAAAATATTTAATTTTTAAAACGGTTAAATACTTTGAGTTTTGAAATATTACATACTAATATATAATAAATTAGTATACATTTAGATATATTTTTATGCAGATATGCCGAGCTGACTACCTAGTATGGTTTATCCGCAAAAGTATATGCATGGTTTCTGCAGTCCTAATTTCTCAAAACCAGTATTTTTGAAGAGAAATCTTCGGAAGTTATTTGCAAAAGGGGGAGAAACGAAAAGTATCTAACATGTTTCGAGATTTTATTTTAATAATTTCTGCCTGTTTTCTAGATTACCGTCAAATCGACGGCTTTCAGTCTTAGTAAGTATACGAGACATATTCTCTCCCTCTTTACTGTCGAATATAATTTTGTAAATGTTTCTGCATATTTCGCGTAAAATTAGAAAAACTCATAAAATTTCAGACGCCTGAGGACATAAATACAGACATGGCGCTCAATAGTATGCCCAAATCCGTCAAAATGGCGGCAGCCGTCTCTCTAGTGTTGAAAGTTTGGGTAGAAAAAAAACAAAAATTTGAAGCATTCAATAGTACAGCAGAGCAGCATTCAAAGTATACTTTCACCACTCAGTTTTCAGTGTTTAAATTCACCTTAAACAACAGACTTAAGAGAGAATTGAAAAAAAAAACCTACTTTTAGGATTTTGTTCAGCTAATGTAATTTCATAAAGAAAATACAGTGGTACCTCCCTTAACGGACACTCCCGAATAGCGGGCACGTCTAATTAACGGACATTTTTACGAGTCCCAGTCATTTTATATACTACAATCCATGTTACTCCCTCTAGATAGCGGACACTCCGAATAGCGGACAGGTATTTTTGAAATACTTTCAATTTTTTTGGCAAACATTTCAAAATTATTCTAAGAAACAAGCTAAAAATATATGCTTATGCGTCTTTACTACGAACTTTTCCCGACTCCTCCCTTCCGTGCTTGATACAATGAAATTCGACCCTAAAATGTGCACAATGGCATTAAATGTTAATGCCAAAAATGTTAATTTAGTTTTCTTACCTACTAACACCACTTCGATGCTACGGCCACTTTAAATTATCAGGTAATTATCCTTAGCTTTAAGTACTGTACAGAAAGCGGCTTTTAAGACATGTGCTTTCACATATTATCTCCTGCAAATCCAGCGAAGATTTGGCAAACTCGGTATCTGTTTTGGATGCCATTTCCTGGGCTACGTCAGCCCTTAAAAAGGTGCAACCTGGGTGCGTTCTAAAATGTTTTAAGAACACAGGATTTTTGAGTACAGGCGAAGTGGCAACTGACAGTACTGCTGAAAAAAAGCGAAAAAGAACTTGCGGATCTAGTAGCCAATTTGGAGTCAAATATCAGCGTTGAAGAGTATGTCAAGATTGATGACTGATTATCCACTGAGGAAGAAAACCAGCATGTTTCCAATTCCATTCATCGGGACACCACTGAAGCTCTGGCCCTTTCTGAGGATGATGATGGGGAATGACCAACTGAAGACTGCAAAATCAAAGATTATTTGGAAGCACTGAAATACAGCGAACAATTAAAACAGTTCTCTCTGAACAATGAAGATTAGGAGGGATTAGCAAAGCTAAATACTATGAAAATTCCCCTCGAAAAACAGGTTTGCTGTGAAAAAAGAGGAATCAAACTTTGTAAACAGATAGTAATTAAAATTTTTTCAGTAGTAATTAAAATAATTTAGCTCCTATACATTGTATTTTGGGATTATTTAATGCAAGATAAAAGGATTAGCCTACAGTTAAAAGGTAAATTAGTAAATAGTTATTATTTTCTTAACTAATTAATTTTTCCTTTTTAATTAAAATTGCAGGCGTAGTTTTCAATCAAATGTCAAACAAAAATGCAAAAACTTTTTTTATAAAAAGTTTGTCCTCCCCAATAGCGGACACCTCCTAATAACGGACAAAACTTTTGGTCCCGTGACTGTCCGTTTTTCGGAGGTACCACTGTACTTGGTTTGAAGCGCTACGGTCAATTTTTTTGCTACACAAGGGTTACTTAGACGGGAACCTACAGATTAAAGCCGATTCTGAACGGCTACAATTATCTATACCAACAGCGGGACTCGAACCCACAGGATCTGAACGCCATCAGCCTAACAATTCGGCCATTACCTGGCTAACAATAAATGTAAACACACACATGATGTTATCATCTAACTCTCAAGAAAGAATCGACACTACACAGCAAACTATATAAGCTAAAAAGTTAAACTTTTATGCAAATGTAGCCACATAATCCTAGAATCAGTTAATGTCGATAATTTAGCCTTGAACGTTTTTTTCTGTGTTCTATGAAATTTACGTTTCCGAGTTGAGGTAAATTTATGTGGATTGCATCACGTATGTAAAAACTAGCCGAATACCCGTACTTCGCTAAGGCATTAAAATTAAATACAACCATCAATATATGCAATTAATGTCAGATATATTTTTATATATATATATATATATATATATATATATATATATATATATATATATAATTATAATAAATACAACGATCAATATATGCATGCAATTGATTAAAAAAACAAAAAATATATTTATAAAAAATCGTAAAGGATATTTTTATAGACAAAATAATGTAGAAGAAAATATTCACATTAAATCTAAAAGAACATACTAAATAATATAGTATAGTTAATGTAGTACAGTCGAAGGAACATATCTTTTACTGTATTTTAATATTTTTTTTGATAATGTCCAATCGTCTGCTGCATTAGCAAGAAAAATATATATTTTTCGTCTTATCCGTTGTTATGCACGTGACGCAAAATTAGTTTAAAGTATCACGAAAAGAAAAGAAACCACGTGATCAGTATTTAATAAATTAAATTCTAAAAATGAATCTTTAAAAATTCACCAAAAATTAGAAAACGAAGGTAAAGATTCAAAAAGATTCTGTTTAAAGGATTTTTTATGATCTTTCTCGTAATATTAATTTTATAACCCCTAGATTATTATTTTAAAGGAAACTAAGAAAAAGTTACAAAAACAGCTTGAAAATGTAATTTAAAAACATATAAGATGATATTTTCAAAAATCTTTCTTAGTGCACCCCTGCACTATAAGAAGTATCGACAAGCAAAAATTTCAGCCCTTTAGGTCCAGCGGTTTGGTCTGTGCGTTATATGTCAGTCAGTCAGTCAGTCAGTCAGTAAATTACGGAACTCATATATATATATATATATATATATATATATATATATATATATAAATATAAATATATATATATATATATATATATATATATATATATATATATATATATATATATATATATATATATATATATATAAATTATCAGAGGAATCCTGTTTCTTCATTTTTTTTTGTGTGTGTGGCAAAGGTAATTGTGTAGCATCAACATAAGGCCTGAGACCAACAATGAATGTTTCTATGTACCTATGCGATGTCTCATTTCAGTTTTTCTCTTACCATTTTTGTAAAAATTTATCTAAACTCTATTTATGTATTACTTTCAAGCACGTGACTCCTCGTTTAGTTAGTATATTGAATTCTCGCTCGTTATGCAAAGAAAAAAAAAACATGGGAACCTGCTTTTTTTTAATCTAACAGTTAACTTTTTAATAGAGACTAATATTGGTCTGTTCCAGAAGTTGAATTTAAATTTAATCGATATTGCAACGAATTAGTAGTGTATTATTATACCGCATGTGTTTGTCGAGTAAAGTCAATATTGATTGCGATGGAAAAGTTCAAAGTCTGGACTTAACTATTCAGTAAGTAAACTTTTAACGATACCATATATCTCTGCTCGTTAATATGCAAATGAGGACTACTAACTAATGACTCTAATGTATAAATAGAGACTCAGTTGTGGATTTATAAATTATATGTCTACTATTCCTATATAAGTGCATTTACAAAGATTTTATCTTGTACTGTGTCCCCACCGAAAGTAACCAATGTTTCTCACGGATAACTTGCAATTGTCTTCATGGACAAGTAAGTGTCCCGCAATGACAAAATAAGGTTTAGTATATGTAAGATTTATTCTATAGATATAACGCATAATCTATATATATAAAACAATTCCGTAACTGACTCACTGACATACAACGCACAGACCAAACCGATGGACCTAAAGGGCTGACATTTTGCATGGACATTTTGCATTCTTCTTATAGTGTAGGGGCGCACTAAGAAACATTTTGAAAAATTCTTAGATTTTTTTAAATTAAATTTTTAAGCTGTTTTTGTAACTTTTTTTAGTTTGCATTTAAAGTAATAATTTGAGGGTTATAAAATTTATATCACAAGAAAGATCATAAAAATTCCTTTAAAATGAAATCTTTTTTGAACCTTTACGTCGAATTTCTTTTTTTTTGGTGATTTTTTAAAGATTCATTTTTAGAATTCAATTTATTAAATGCCGATCACGTGATTGCTTTTTCTGGTACTTTAAATAAATTTATCGCCATGTGCATAACAAGTAAATAGACAAAAATTATTATTTTTTTTCTTTCTAATGCAGCAGACGATTGGATATTATCCCAAAAAAATAAATATCCCTTACGATTTATATATATATATATATATATATATATATATATATATATATATTACATCAATTGTATACATTGATCGTCGCATTTATTATAAATATGTATATTTATTTTTTTTTTGGCATTAATTGCATACATTGACCGTTGTATTTAATTTGAATGTACTCCGTAGCGAAGTACGGGTTTTCAGCTAGTTTTCGTATAACACACAAATGGGCTAATATACGGGGTGTTCGTAAACTGTGTAGACAAAATAAGAGGTGTGTTAGTACGCATCAAGAAGAACAATATCTACAATGCAACCTAGGGCCGCATTCCACACTGTGTGTCAGAAAAACGTAAAGTTCAGTGTCCAAGTTGAACTTGCATCGCTGTAAAAAAATTAGAATTAACCAAATCATAGTTTATTTTATTGTCCTTAAAGTTGCACAATCCCATTCAGTTCAGAGTGTGAAGAATAGGAAATTCTTCAAGCAGTCAGCCGTGTGAATAGGTGTGATGTGTCATTTTCACACGAGAGTTGCCTGCCCTTGGCAACAGAGTGGGGCGTGAAGTGGGTTGACTGCTTGTGTCGAACTAAGTGAGTGATGGTCCTTCTCGAGGCAGAGCTTCTCTCCTTGTCCACTGGCAAGAGGGTGTCACCTTGCGACAAAGGCCACACATCGAGAGTCGGACATTCTTCACGCACAAAAGGGTCTGTTCATTACGTTAAAACCCTCTGTGTGAGAAATTCTAGAACGTTGGATAAGTAGCTGATGTCACTCGATTCAACAAATCAGCGTCCAAGCAAAAGAACCAACGAATGATAGGACGGAAGATGTTTGAAGAGGAGGGCTTGGAAGTTTCGTGGAGAACCTCAGACAGAAAAGAGTTAAGAGAGATTTTGAGATCTACTCTCAGAAGATGATAGGTACCTGCGGCCTTGGGCCAGATTACATATTTGGGGGGGAACTTGAATCCGGGGCTTAGTGTCGTGATACATAGTCGGTGGACTTCGACTGTTTGTAATAAAATTTATAAATGTAATAAAATGTAATAAAATTTATAAATGTAATAAAAATGTAATAAAATTTATAAATCTAATAAAATGTAATAACGCAATAAAATTTTGATGACCTTTTTATTAGTTTTTCAACTTTATAATGCACATTATAGTAAACATTTCTTTCAACTGATTTGAAATTTATTAAAAATATTAAAATTTTTTGCTGTCCTTAAAGTTTTTACACCCACTGTATGTGGATTTATAAATGAGGTATAACATCTTCGGATGTTAAACTCTTAAAATTGTTTTTTAAATAATCAAGGAATTGTGAAATTGCAAAAAGAATATAAAATAGTGACGTATATGTATACAATAAGCATATGTTCCATCTAATTAAGATTAAAAATACGTCTAATTCGGCAGCAATTTACTAATTTTTGTAAAAAAATTTAAAAAAACAATGACGTGCAAAATACTGATTTTGCAAAATGTTTGTCTTAGACAAATATCCTTTCTGTTAAAAATCTTCCAAACTTTTTTAACAGTATTTATGGATATTACTTTCACAGAATTTTAAAACTACTTTTCAGAGTCCCTAGATAATTTCAATTTTCTTCAAACTCTACATTCTCTTTCATAACTTAAAAACAAAGCTATTAAGGCAGATGATTGCTATCACAATATTTTAAAACTATTTTTCGCTGCCTTTAGATACTTTAAATTTTCCGCATATTCCACATTTCCCTTTCCTACACTTAAAAACATAGCTATTAAAGCAGATGAATTATTGAACCTCTGATTGATTGATATTTATTCTTCGAGGTCTTAACTCATAAAATAAGAGTAACGTATGTATGTTAGCGGCAACAAATTCCGAACTCGGAGAAAGAGGTCGTGTTACTCTCTCTTTATATAATAGAGAAAAGTTTTCTTGTGGGTCGAGATACCATCAATCTTTTACGTGTATTGAAGGAGTATCATTATTCACATCCGTTATTAGCCTGACATTTTACATGTTTTACAGGATGTAAATTTTCTTTACTTATTCATGTTTATAATGATACATTTCCAAGCAAGTGTAAGTATAGCGTGTGTGTTTTCTGTACTCTCGCTTAAAAGCAGAAACGTAATGCTTGATAATAATATTTTTGCCATAATAACTATTTATCAAACATTTTTTTGGACTCAATCTTTTGTGTGAAATACTGCTGAATGCAATAAACCGTCAGAATTTAAGCAAGTGTTTACGGTTCGGTGCCAAGAATTTAATGTTGCAGTTTTCTTTAGGAAAAGTGTAAATTACGAGCGGTGAAAATTATTTCCTTAAAAAGATATATTTTCGAAACTATTTCTTAACTATTCATCTGACCTTCTTATAAACAGATAGCATCTAAAACATTTTCAGTCCTTTTTCGTAGTTGAAAATGTTTTCATTGTTCAATTTTTAAGGGGGTCCGTGACACATTTAAAAAAAATTTTATTTATCGAGTTAAAATGTTGAATTTTTTGTGATGGTTAACCAGATAATTTGTAAACAAAATGACATCATAAAACTTCTCATAAAGTTTTTTAAAATTTTTAAAATTTAATTTTTTTTCTAAAGTGGGGTAATTTAAAATCGTTATAACTTGAAATATTTCAAAATTTTTTCATTTAATTAAGCAAAAATATATTAGTTTTAATTTTGATTCAGCATTTTTTAAATATTCACGTTAAAAAAATTAAAAGTATTTAGAGTAAAAATTTCAAAAAATTATTTAACTTTTTTTTTTTTTAAAATTCATATTTTCAAAAGCATATATTTTTTTCAAATTTTCTGAATCAAAATTAAAGTAAAATAATTGAAAAAGACATGGTCAAAGTTTGAACTATTTCTCTTTAACGGTTTTTGACTTATAACAATTTAAAGACGAGAAATGGTTAAAAATCCCATCATGCAGTAAAACGCATTTAAAGGTTTAAACAAAGATTGGCTGCTATTAGAATATTGCTCATCATTTATCTTTCGGAAATACTTTTTTTATTGTTAACAATCAGATTGTTTTTTATGTTACCTTACTTTTACTATACGCAAATACTTTGAGTTTTAAATAGCAATCAGAAATTTAGAAAGGATTACTCTTACGGTTGACAAAAATGGTAACAACCTTAGACACTATGAGTAATTGCAATATTTTCAGTTACTAAAAATTCAATCCAAGATTAATCATTCGGACTTATTGTTTCATTTTCAAGTGCTAACCAGTTATTTCTCGTCTATGGTTTTTCTTTTGAAAATTTCATCGCAATACTGCAGTATTTAATGCATCAATAAGCGATCTGATAAATATGATGTACACTCTACTACTCCAAGTGGAACTTTAAAATTTCATAACTATGCTTAAGTCTTACAAAAATCAAATAAGCAGGGTGAGTTAATGCCTAAATTTTACTTTTCAACCATAATGGGTTCATTAATACACTTAAGTGTGCACACCATAGGTAATTTGCTTCCTGTTTCAACTTCCTCTTAGTCCCATATCGGAACGGTTTTAATAAATTTGTGATGACCCTGTTTCATACGCAAACAACACACCGTGAAGAAATTTAGACATTTTAGACATTGAAGATTAAACCCCATAAATATGGATACATCCTTCAAATTTATATTTTTAAGTCCCTCTGGGTAGATAAATCCGAGTGGTTAACTGTACTGAAGACTAATTGCAAACGACATTAAATGATGACAAGAAAGTATTTAATCATCTTTAACGCTCTTTAAGTATCAATTATGAGATTTTATTCTTGTTTATAAGAACAATTCATATTTTAAATATTCATATCTACATGTAAAACCAATCTATTGCTATTGATTGAATCACTTTCTTTTATGAATTACAATATTAGAATTCCTGTAACTGAATTTTGTAATAGGGAATTCCATGCTATGTACATACCTCTGGAAAAAAATTTAACTTTTATTCATAAACCAATTCCTATGGTTAATTTTGTATTGAACATACGATATTTTCTATGTAACTAAACCAATCGTGAAGCGAAGGATTACCAGATATTCTTATGTTATGGAGTACAAAAGATAATACTGTAATGAAATCACTTATTTTTCTTAAAAAATAAGTGATTTTAAATATCTATCCCCATTTTAAATATCTTTTCTATTCTTCTTTGGTAGTCCTGTTAACAGCTATATCCGCATTAGCGCAGTTTCTCTGAAAATCATATAATCTTTTTGTTTGTTTTTTAACTAAAATTAGATTTCTTTTTCAGCCACCAGATGGCAGCAGTATGAAAAATCTGAAATTAATATCTTCTATTCAAACGTAGTTTAAATATTACTTATAGAATAAAAGTTCATAAAAACTCTCTACGAAATGGTTTATTTTTTATTTTCACAAATATTAAATAAATGAATACACATTCTAATTTCTATGATTGTGATTCATCTTTAAACCATTAACACATTTTTCTTTCCAAATAAAATATAATGATCATCTCCGTCTTTCTCGTACACCATTAACTTTAACTCAAACATTAACAGAAAGTTGCTTTCAATTTTTTTTTTCTTAAAAAAATTTGAAAGTCCAGATTCAAGTCTATAGATGTCAGCACTCGGTTACATATATAGTGATAAAAATTAATTACAGTCTGGGAGTACTTTCGATTGATTGAGATAACGATGGATTTTTCCACACGAAAAAAAAAAAAAAACTAGAAAAAAGTGCGTTTGGTGGTTAAGAAAAACTCGATCAATAAAGACGCTAATGAGTCTTTTTTAGCCAAGTTCGAATAAAAAGCTAACTAAATTAAAAGTATTCCCATCGGTTTTTTATCCTCATTTTCTCTCCTTTTTTTTGTAAAGATATTGTTTCTTTCTTTTTAACTTTTCATGACGTTAAATTAATACCAGACAAATTGAGAAGAATTCGTGAAAGGTAAAAAAAAAGTATATTTCTCTTTTTTTTATATTGAAAAAAAATTGAGTTGAGATGAAAAACTATCTACAGAGAATTATACTGTTATTTCCCTAGGCTTAAAAAATTGCTGCAATTGTAACTGTAAGCGTATCAGCAGAAATCCGCAATCTTTGATTTCCCATTATTAAAAATAAATATTTTTTACCGGGGTCCGATATTTTGTCTGATAAAAAAGCCTGTCTCTATCGATATTCTATTTGCATTTCTATGAAGCACTGAAGAAAAAGAAATTTAAATAATAAAAAAAACTGTGTCTGGAGTCTGAATTTGATATTAGGATCAATAGACACTAACAGCTGAAAAACTGAATGTGTTATTTTAGTAAATAACAGGGTTTTTGTTAATTCTTCTTTCGTGTTACTGTTTTATATATTGTTCCGTTTTCCTGGGTACAATAGGATTAAATAAATTCTCTTCAGAAAGTGCACACAAAATAAAAATTATTCTGTAAATTCTTCTAGCGGGTACACGAATTAAAACAGAAAAAACGCAACAACTGTCTTCTATACAACAGAAAACTCTAAAAACAAAAGTCATGATAACATAGTCATCAATACAATACATGCCTAACGCACTTTCAATACATTCAATTCTCAGCAGAAAAGAATACTGAGTTGCAATGCCAATCTGAGGTATATTTATAGACTTCCAAAGAACCCCCTATCGGCTGGCAAGCTAGAAATAACTGGAACATTCCAGAAAGGCCTAGAAGGTTGGAGACCATTTGGCGCCATATCACCAAATTTGGTGAAATGTCGCCAAATTTGGTGACCAAAATAAGTCACCAAATCCCCCGCCAATTTGGCGATAACTCTCAAATTTGGCAAGATTACCATAGACTCGTAAAATTCATAACAATATTGTACATTTGGAAAGATAAAATATTGAAAACCAGTGTTCCCGAAAGCTGAGGATCCAGGCTTCATCATAGTCCTATATAGGGATCTATTACGTGTCATATTTATCTCACGCTCTATGTTTTTTTTCAAATGGTAGGCAAGGTGTCACAATAAATGAAAGGTAACCATAGCAAGCAAAAAGAAACAAAATGAGCAAGAAACAATATTAACCGATATAGCGTCTAGCATACCAGTATCGGTCCCATATACAGAAGGATGACAACGCCGCTAAGTTTGTCAGGTACCTGTAATTTATCATATCTTGAAATCTAATCCCGACAAGCGCCATTAAATACCACCTTGTATAGGCCGAATACAGGCACGTTAAATTCGTAGACCGGAGAGTCCCGATATGAGGTCAGATAGGGTGAGAGAGGATACGATCCCCCGAGATGTCGCCCCTTTGCGGTCAAAACTGAGGTGGCGCCTGGCTAAATACAAGGTTCGCCCATAAAGCAGCCGTACAACTTTTTATAAATAAGAAAAATATTTCTCACCTTCAAATAAATTTATCTCCTTTTAAATAATCGCCAAAGTGCACAGTGGATAGAACCGTATTCTCTCATAAAAAAAAGCACCAAAAAAGGACTTATTCACCACGAATTTGTTCCTGAAAATCTAACAATTAATCAGTATTTTTGCAAGGACTTGCTTTTTTGATTAAGAAACAGGATAAGGCAAGTTAGGAAGGAACTGTTTGATTCTGGGCAATGGTTTCTTTTACACGACAATGCTAGGCCCCATACAGTATTTTCTGTAGAACAATATCTTGCTAAGCATTCAATTACGGTGATAAATCCCCCACCATATTCTCACGGTTTATCGCCAGCTGATTTTTTGCTTTTTCCAAAGCTTAAGATGGCCATGAAAGGACAGAGATTTGAAAACGTCTCGGATATTAAATCAAATTTTATGCGTATTTTGGGAACCGTTTACTTCCAACTCCTATAAACAGTGTATCAATGACTTGAATAAACGTTGGAAAAATTGCATAGACTCCTTTGGGGATTATTTTCAAAGAGATACATTTATTTGAAGGTGAGTAATATTTTTCTTATGTATAAACAGTTGTCCGTTTACTTTATGGGCTCAACTTGTAGAACTCTGACCCTTGGGGTGCCATTATACGCTCATATTCATAAATTAAGGATAATTCAGAATCACACGGAAATCGAACTCTAAAGTAAAATTTTCACCTGCAGAATTGTCACACATATCTTCAATAATAATATGCAATTTACAGGTAGCCACCACAGACGCCGATAGTACGTCACAATAACGAGAGTTTAAGACAGGGGTATATAAGGAATGGTGGCAAAGAAGTAAAATTGTTCACAAGCGTTTTGTAAGCCGCTCAGTGCCACAACCGAATAGTTAGAGACACAGAGGACGCATGTAGATGATTTTTTACGTGGTAGAATTATCGGCCGACTAGAATGTGGGAGTACTCAGATGGAAGTATCCGAGGAACTTGGAAATGCTCAAAGTGCCATCTTTAGGATTTGGAAATGATTCCAAGATGATGGAAATGTCAGTAGACGTTACAGTACAGGTCGCCCCCGAGTTGCAACGCCCAATGAAGACCGGTATTTGGCAGTAACTGCCAGAAGAAGCAGACGGAGCACAGCATCCGACCTGTCTCGTCAGCTATCTGCAGCCACGGGTACCAGAGTTTCAAGGCAAATAGGGAATATTTTTCTATATGCTCGCAGGCATGAGTGTCAGATGTGTTCCGCTCACGGAAACTTACTGTCGGCAGCGATTAGCCTGAAGTAGTGAACATGCAATGCGGACATCGTCACAGTGGGATTGTGTGATGTTTTCCGACGAGTCCAGGTTTAGCTTGTAGTCTGTTTCACGTCGGACTTTCATATGGAGAACACCAGTTACCCGTTACCACAAAGACAACATCATTGAACGACACCATTACGGTGGTGCAGGATTGCTCGTTTGGGGTGGAATTATACTGGGCTCCAGAACAGATCTGCATGTTCAAATCGGAACCACGAACGGCCACATTTATTGGAACATCATTCTGGAACAACATGTACGTTTATTTAGGGGTGCCATGGGAGCAGAATTTGTGTTTATGGATGACAACGCCCATCCTCACCGAGCAAACATCGTAAACGAATGCCTTCAACCTGAGGATATCACCCGTATGGAATGGCGAGCATTCTCACCTGACTTGAATCCGATAGAGCATGTGTGGGACATGCTTGGATGACGAGTTGCAGCCCGTCAACCACCTCCTACATGTGTACCGGAACTTTGGAGAGCATTGCTTGCTGAGTGGAGTAATCTTCTGAGTGGAGTAAAGATCAGCTCGATGATTTGATACTCAGCATGACTATGCGTTGTACGGACTGTATTTCATCGCATGGGAGACATACAATGTGTTAACTATCATACCAACCATGTAATATTAAGTTTTTCTAAAGGAGATATTTTTTACAATTGCTCCAGGGAGCAAAAATCGTACTTTTTATGAATGGTACCATACAAACACCATCTTTTTTGTTCTTTATCTTTTGTTTAATAAATGGGCTTTATGAATAAGTCGCATTTGTTTTGTTTCTTAACCTTTATTTGCCGGAGCTGGCATTATCCTTAATTTATGGACATGAGTGTAAACCGGAGCAGCACCTCACAGCCCGCTAGCCTATATGAACCTGGTCTGAAATACTTCAGGCCTGGTGGCATTAGAAACAGCAACATCTTCACGAAATCTGCACAAAATACACGAAGGTTTTAAAAAATATTTATTCGATAAAGTTGGTCCGTATGGTAGCCATGACCTGCACACTACGAAAAAAGGCTTCATGACCAATGCCGAAAAAGTCTAACATTTTCCCCGCATATCCTAATTGAAATGTCCATACATCAGAAGCTCATTTCCTGTGACCTTTCTTGACAAAGTTCGTATTGGGTATTTAATTATATAGGCACTGGACAGATTAAGTAATGCAAAATATTTCAGGTAGTTTCCTCTAACAAAACTACCGCGGGTTATTAACGTAGAATAACTTATCGTTTGCGTACCTGTTTTTTTTTACGCATTTTGGTGCTTTTCTGTTTAACTGTTTACTGCTAGTGGGTTTGGCGCGCTGCCAAAATTATAATTCGCGACGCAGGACAATTTTTTTCTCTCCGAAGGACCATTATTGAGGAAGTAATCCTACGTTAAAAAGCAACTGCTTCTTTCCTCTTATGCTGTTTTTAATGTATCGTTACTGACGAGTATTATGAAAGCGACGCAATTCTTAATAGCAAAGCTCTCTGATTTTTTTTTTTTTTTAATTTTGCGATCAGTCCAGCTCACTAAGGCAGAAAAACCAGAGATTCTGCCTCATGTTTTAGTAGAAAATTTAAGTAGATAGTGTATGATAAAACTACATGAAACGTTTTCACTTGAGGGATGACTATTCAAATATAGGTTGTCATATCGAATTAACCATGGACTTACAAATCTTATACCTCGTTTAGAAGCCCCTCATGATAGGCCGATCATCATACTAAAATCTAAGACCCCAAAGGAATGGCATCATCTATGATTATCCTGGAAACGATGTTGTTGCTGTTTCAAAAGCGAATTTCTCTTAATTTCTTCAAAATCATTCTGAATATAATGTCTGTCTAGTCCCCGACGGAAAAAAAAACTGAGCTTCGTCTATCACTGCAGTGGAAAATATAGATATCTTACTGATGATTGAACTGCTTGAAACACATCCTCTCACGAATGGGACTTAACTAAACTAGGCATTTTTATCTTCCCCATCAGCCATAGTTCCTTCATTGTGCGTACCTTAGCATCGCATAGCAACGGGTATGGTGGAAGCAACGGTATTCCAAAAATGCTTTATTCCAAAAATGCTAAATTTCCAGTTATTTTACTAATTACTGGAAATTTGATTAGAGTCTAATCCACAGTTGAAATTCTTCCATGATTTACGGTGCGAAAATTAGGTAGTTAGGGAAACCGTAAATTGCATAAAAAAAACTCGTTGAATACGGGACTAGTTCAAGTCAAGGCAAACATGGACCCTAGTTGGCCTATCTGTAGCGCGCCGGCTTTCGGTGCTGAGGGTGCTCGGAAAGAATCCCGACAAGAGCGGTTAAAAGGAACGTGGACATTACAAAGTGATTTTCGAAATTTTTACCTCAAAGGTATAAAATTTTGCATTCCATATTTATTAAAGTATAACATATATCAAACACTTTATAAAATTTGATATATACAGTCGAACCTCCATATATCGAACTTCCCTATATCGAAATTTTCTATATATCGAACCCTTAGCAAATCTCCATGTTAATTACATAGAAAAACTGTTTCTATACATCGAAAAAATCTCTATATATCTAAAAAATTTTTTCACGTCATATTGGGAAATTTTATTCCACTTTAGGATAAAATCTCCCAATTTTTGGCATTTGAAACAATACGTCGTGGAATTCAGTTCGCGTAAAATGTCCCTGGTGAAGTTTTTAGTGGACGGAATAAATGCGAGCATTTCTTTGATGAACATTCCGCAAAACTGGCTGTTCAGCAAGATATTCGTAGTTCTTTTTTTTTTTTTTTTTTTTTTTTAAAGAATGTAACTGTGATCACTGTAACCACTGTCTAGATTGTTTTTTTAAAAGGTATATAGTACTCAATAAATCTTTCATATTAATTCTTTTTTTAGTTATTAACTTTCATTTAATGTGATTCGCATATAAATTAGAAATGGAGATTCGTATGCGAAAATTAGCTTTAATTTTAATGTTTTAGGAGAATTATGATAAAACTAAGATCAATTCTATATATCGAATTTTTTTCCGGCATTTTGCTACTTCGATATATGGAGGTTCGACTGCATATATATATAATTTTATATTTAAAGAATCAAAATTATTAATATTATTTTTTAAGGTGACTGCCTACGTTCGGAGCCAATTTTTTAAAAAAATTGTTTTTTTAAGGATTTTTTGGTCTCATATGGTAAAACAGCATTTAAAAATAAAAAATAAAAAATAAACTTTCCTGTAAACACCATACTTTTTTATAAATTGGTCAATTTGAAGTAATTTTTAATGAAATTTAGCTAAAACGCTTATCACTCTGAACAAAATTCTAATGCTACTATTTTAATTTCCTTCTCACAAATGATACATATAACAGTTATCTTCAAAATGACCTACAATCTAAGAGAAATTTTGAAATGCAAAAATAATACAGACAATTTTATGTTCCAATATGAAAATTTTCCCCAATTCGTCATTCCTTTCCTTATAAAAACAGCCCCAAACAAAAAACTATTTATTATACATCAATTATTGTACGTCATTTCATTAACAATAGCATCTAAAACATTTCCTGAAAATTTTATCAAATTATATGCATTATTATCTGAAATATCATGATAACGGTAGAGATTTTTGCTAAAAAACATAATTCTGAGAAAAAAGCCTTTAAAGTTGTTTGTCACTTAAATTTTGTATTAGACGATGTTTTTTAAAATAGCTATAACTCTGCTTCTAATTGACGTAGAATGAAAATCAAAACTGTTTTGAAAAGAGAAAAGATTGAATTACAAGATTCTTGCAAAAAATTAAATTGATCAAAATAGTCAAAAATGGCATTTTCAACGTAGGCAGTCACCTTAAATAATCCTTGTGATCCAATTTTTAACTTCCCCCTTAATTTTGCCTTTATATTGCTTATAAATACATTTTGAACGGATTTATATATTACTTTGTGCTTTCGTTGAATAGTTAACTTTTAGGAAATATTTTTATGCTTCTACTCTGAATTTTCTTAAAATTTTTGTAGTTTTCTACTCTTAAGTTTGATAATCTGAATGAGGGTGAAACCTGAAATGGATACATAACTTAATTTTAATGTATTAGAGGAGTCTATATTATAAATTGTATAAAATTTCGTCAAAAATTATGGCGCAAGGAGCATTTTAAAGACTTTCACAACTGGAAATGACGAATTTTGAGAAAAAGCCTCTTAAAAAAATGTTTTTTCACCTACCTTTAATATTCAGTTTTTAATGCCTCCAAGTTTTCATTTTACTTTTCACTACATATTTAAAATACATTTTATTCCAATATTTACATATTTTAAAAATATTAATACACCAAAATAATTCAAATTTTTGTTCGCTTTTTGGTAATTTGAAAGTCTACCATCCCCTTAAATACCTTTCTGTCTACGCCAGTTAGGGTTCACGCTAAATCCGTAGAAAGAAAGTCCTTCTATGAAGTCAGTGGATAGGGAAAGTACGAACCCCCAGATGTCGCCCCTGGGGGTGCTCATTCAAAATTGTGGTGGCAACTAGTCAAGCCGGACTTCGACCCTTATGGTGCTATTATAAATCAGAACCGCACTACTCATCCAAAAGACTATATGGACCTGGTCGGGAAATTTCTTCCAGAGGGCATTAGGAACAACAACAATAACATGGAAAACATACCCCACCCATGATCCATGTAATCAGCATTCGATATTCAATGAATAACATATTAAAGAGACAATTGCAAACTCGAATTTATCCAGCGTTTGGGAAAAATAGAAAATTGAAATCGAGGAAAATAAAAAACCAAATTTATAAAATATAACTAAGCCCAATAAAGGGTAAGTTCAAAAGGTAATCCGTCTTTCCTGGAGGCATACGGATGATAAAACATTAATCGAAACATATACAATTCCTACAACATAAATGTTACAAGGTTAGTGTGCTCCAGATTTCAAACACAAGATTCACACAAGTAACATAACATAAAACAACGTTCAGTTCAAAATAGATTCACATTTTCTATAATAAACAATTATATAGTACATACAATACGTACCCTATACTCGAACAAAAATAAACACAGTGCGACAATTTAATAAATATTCATACACAATACAGCGTTCCATACAATACCCATTAAGTATACTCGAGCAACGCCACCATACATAATACAGCTTTCCATACAATACAAAATAAATACATGCTATGATAAATAATTATATAAACGAATACAATACCTACACTATGTATATACTATTTAAACACACTACAATATATTAATCTATATGCATATACGTTATGTCACGATACGATACTTATATACGATTCGTTGCAATACATTATAATATACGATACGATACGACTTAATATGATACAATACTATACTATATGATACGATACGCTATGATATACGATGCGTAACGATACGATTCCATGCGATCCATACGATATAATGCAATACAATACTACAATATATGATACGCACATTATCCAGTAAATGATAATCCTCAAATCCACCTACGCCCCCTCCGTTAGTGCGTATCGGCCATGAAAAACCTGAAGACCAGAATCTGCGTAGCAATACCTGCAAACTCAGCCGAGGGTTGAGTTCCCCTGTTCGGTTTATGTTTCATATGGGCCTGGGAGCGGGACGGACAGTAGAGATCTGCCGACCAATTTGATCAACCCCCCCCCCCCAATAAATGGTAATCCAAAAGATAATCCGTCCTTCCCGAAGGTATACGGATGATTTTGAGAGACGACAAATTTCGCAATGGCAATCAGATTGACTAGGATTATACAATACAAATAAATACATGCAATGTTACACAATTATAAAAAGAAATGGTAAAATAAAAAGTATGCTCGACACGTGGCAGATTTACAACTAAATAATTATGTAAGTTATAATTATGTTACATCCTATTGCGATAGGTGCAAACTAAATTTTCACATCAAAGAGGATGCCCATTATTAACTTAAATAACATTTTTAAAGAGTAACGGTGCAATAATACTGTATCGCACCGTTTAATTTGAAATATATTTCAATTTAATCAAAAATGTGGAATAAATGTTAGGAAATTAACTTTCCCACAGTAATATCGGAGGTGTGCTTCAGATTTCGTTAACTAATGTCGAAACACATCTCCAAACTATAACTGATAAAGTTAAAATTATTTCCAGAACCTTATTCTCTGCCACATTTACGTGATATTGCTAATCCGTATCTAAAAAAACCCGGCTTCGTGCTTAAATGAAGTGATCTAAATTACTCTTAGTAACAGAGAATTATCATAAATGAAGTGAACAATTTCCAAACTTCTTGATAACTTCTAAAATGAAATTAGTCTCAATTCTTTCGTTTAACATCAAACTTGTGCCCTAAAAGATTTTATGCGAATAAATATGCATTTAATTTTAAGAGTGATTTTCAAGAGAATGTGTGATAGCACTGGGGACTGACTAAAGTTATTGGAAATTCTCAATTAAAGGTACAGATATAGCTCTAAGACTAAAATGGTTGGATTTAATTATATTCGAAATCAAGATAGGACAATATTAATATTAATTGTTTTTCTGAAATGCATTGTTTCAAATCAAATTTGCTTAATATTATAGTATATATGTAGGTTGACATTCAAAAATTCAGCAATCGATAAATCCGGTTCCTTTACTATTCCGGCATGAATTTCGCAGCGCTCATTTATATATACAGTCATAACTCGGTATTCCATTACTTCGTTTCTCGTCGAATTCGTTATTCGTCGGATTTCGATGCCGAAAAGATGCTTCGGCAGTCGACGTTTGCTCGGTACGCGTCGCATTTCGATGCGAATAAAAAATCTTCTGTACTCGACATTTGCTTGGTACACCTCACTCATGCTAAAACATATACCATAAGACAAGACGAAAGAAAGACCGAAATAGGTTGAATTACAAAATTTTGTCCAAAAGTATCACCCAGCAAAACTCTAGCAGGCAGAAATGTGGAATTGTATAAATATCAAACGATGTCTCACTTCAGAAACATTTTGATACATAGGCGGAAGCAAGTTTATCTTGATAGGTTTATCCTGAAATTCTCTAAATCTGAGTCTACAACAGGAATCAGTGGTTTCAAGAGACAAAAAGGAGAAAGAATCCATGTGTAATCACCTATGTTTTATTGAAACGAGACTTCCAAGCATTAACCCATCATTTACTCTATACCATTAGGCTGTCGACTATTTTCAGTACAGGTTGAGTGAAGATAAATCTTCTGTTATTTTCTTTAATTATTGTTTTAAATTATGTCTGTCTACTCTAAAGATTTTGTATGAAAAATAACCCAATAAAATGTGAAAAATCTGGTATTCAGGAATGATATCAATTAAATTTATGTTACTTCTTATGGGAAAAGATCATTAGGTACTCGTCGTGCCTTCTGGAACCAATTAACGACGATATGTATATACATGGTGATAATCGTAAACTATGTCGACAAAATAAGAAGGGTGATAGTACTCATCATGACGAATAATATTTTCAATAAAACCTAGGGCCTCATTTCCCTTTGTCTATCAGAAAATCGTAATGTTCAGTCTCCAAGGTGAACTTTCGTCTCTGGAAAAAAAAGAGAAAAAACTAAAATATAAGTTCACAATCCCATTTAGATCAGAGAAAGAATCAAAATCGATACTCAAAATGACATCTAAGGGCGTCGCTGCACAGTTTCCCCCCCCTCAAATGAGAGACTGTCCTACCCTCACATACACTTATAGAGTTTCTATGCTCACTTCTACCCAGACTTGGGTGTATATAATTTGAAGTGGCACTCTATTTGAATTTGAAGCAAACACAGTTTATACATGAAACAATGTTTATTGAATTCGTTGCACATATAATTGGCTTTTACAGCAATAAGCATGCGTACTACTTGTACGGAATGTATAAACACAGCTTTCAAGAACAATATATTTTTATACTCACGAACAGTAAGTCAAACCAGCAGTACTGCCATGTAAACTTCTGGCCCGCTAAGCACTAGCGCAGGATAAAACCTTTTCAACCTTAACAACCTTCTTTTTCATTAATGACGCTGCGTGGTATTTATACTAAGCGCGTATGCCGAAATTAGCATATCTAAAGCAGCTTCTTTAATTCACTCAAAAGTTCGATTCTTGTGAATCGAATCTTGTGTATACCTTACACTGGCCTCCCTCGAAAAAAAAAATTAGGTAACTGAGGTCTGAACGGCTTCAGTTAACTAATTGAAAACGCGTGCTGGTCTGACTTTTGACATAATGGGTGGCAAAGTCAAAAAAACCTTCCACACGTTGTGTGGAGGAAAAACGCCACTACCATTTTACAAAACTAACCCCGAAGGGTCCAGGTGACACCATCAAACAGTGGATTTGCAGAGTTGCGGATACTGGGCTGCCAACTGCGCCCTAAAATATCTATTTTAATTAAAAGTGACAACACAATTGCACAGCATGACATTTCTTGACTGTATCTGCTCTCCCCCAATTTATAATGTACATGTGTTATTTTTTTGTGAAGTTAGTACATTAGTGGTTAATTGGTATATTATGCAGTATGTATTTTTTTTTCTAGTCACTACATGTCCCCTTCAAAAATTTATGAAACAACAGTATGCTGTTTTTTTTTTCAGTGGCTCACCCCTTCCCCTCAAAATGTTTACACAGTATATACAATGGGGAACTTCAAACCAATTTGGTTCGGTTTTATTAAAGGGTGGGAGTTAGAATAAGAGAATTGATACAAGACTTGTTCCTCATGAATGCAGCAACTTCCTTGCACCAGTCTGTCCAATCCGTGGAACCTCTCTTGATGGTCGCAGTCCTAGTAAAGGGATTCGTTGACCATGTGGTCATCCTTCGTGAAGCAGGTCGTAGGTCCTGAGGCGCTGGTCCGGCTTGACGATGGACAGGAGGTCTCTTGGGAGGAGGCCAACCTTGCTGGGCGGCAGAAATCTTCCGTTTCCTGTACTTATGCAAAGGAACTTTAAAATTGTCATTCTTCCTTTTGATAACCTTGTGTACCTTATCAGCGACGCATTCATCCTTTGATGGAGTTTTTGTAGTGCACACTTTACCTTTCTTCGTACTTTTGCTTGTATCGGTATTAGATTTTAATGCAGATTCTATTTTGTCAAATTTATACGCCGCACCAACGTGTTTAGTTACTGGCTTTATCTCTCTACTTGTGTCATGTTTTTCAACAAACTGACTCTGTTTTTGGTATTGGTGCTTATGCAACTTCTTGTTTACCGCCTTAATTACTTCAGTATTTGCAGTTTTAATGGTGGAACCTGAAGGCGCTTTTTCTCGTTTTTTATCCCCCTTAACTTTAGTTTTATCCTCTTTTGACGAAAAAGTCTCTTTGAAACTTGCGACATCAGAATCGTTATCATTTATATTCGTTAACACTGCTTCAGTTTTAGGAAGATTAAGCTTTTCGTACTGGTGCGTTTTAATACAACCTACGTCTATAACTTCCGAAGCATCAGCTAAACTACTTACAGTATAATTCTGTGTCAACTTTTCATCCTGATTCTCAGTCTGGTTTTCATGTACTTTATTTAAAACCATATTATCAACCTGGCCTACACAATCCCCATTCGGCTGGAAACTTGAAATAAAATCATCATTACCTAGCAAGTTCCTACTATCGTTTAAAGAATTTTTACTATCGTCAACTAATAAGTATTCACTAACTGCCGTAACGCATACTTCGTCATCTACTAAATTTCCGTCATTAACAGATGTGTGAATATCATCTAAAATATCAGGTATAGCATTAATAGAAGTGTCAGATGATTTATTTTCTAAACCACTAGCATTAGTATCGCCATTATTTTCAGAAATTTGTACTGGAATTACCGCATTATTCCAGCTAGACTCACTTTCTTTATAAGCCACAAAAATACCCTGACTTTCACTATTCTCAAAATAATGACTACTGCTCGGACAAAATAATACATTTGACCACACAGTTTCAACAGGTTGAACCATATCATGTGAATCAACTTGCCAGTGCAAGTAAGGTGCTTCCATATTACTTACTTTAAGAGCACTAATTTCATTATAACGCCGTGCGCTTCTATTATTTTGCCTGCGGTACTGCTTACGCTGCTGGTTTGAAACTCGCGAAAAATTTTGGCGCGGCTGTATAAAACTTCTCGTACCTGAATGACGGTACGGGGTAGCGAAGAAATGCCTATTGTCATATTTAGCTAAAGCTTGAAGGAGGGTAACCTTGCTTGTAATTGTTTGATTATCTAAAAAATCTTGAACACTTGGCTTCAAACGTTGGATAACTATTTTTAAGATTACCGCTTCCGTTACCCCTTCTAAATATTCCTCACACTTGGAAATCTTTTCTGTAGAAAAATCTAACGCAGACTGACCTTCACGTTGCCTTAGCGAATAAATTTCCGCTTCAATTTCACTTTGATTAAAGGTCTTTGGAAAAACGCTAAGAAACTGTTGCTTGAATGACGAATAGTCAAAAATCAGATTACTGCTTTTCATACACGTGTACCACTGATATGCACTACCTCTTAAAGCGGCTAGAGCAATTTTAAGTTTATCCCCCTCTGGGGTGCATTGTTGCTGAAAGTAATGCTCAATTTTCTTTAGGAATTGGCTTGAGGGGCCGCCATTGAATGTGGCTTCGAATGGCGCAATTTGCTGAACCATAATTACCCGAGGAAAATTTCCAGCAGGGTTTTGTTCTACAACACTCATTGTTTAAATAGTATATAAGTACTTGCAACAATTTTATCAATATAAGTACACAGTACACAGTTTTTAATTTCAATTATGTTGTTCGTTACAAATATAACGCTAACGACCAGGGTATATATATTTTCGGGCGCCAGTATGGAGTTTCTATGCTCACTTCTACCCAGACTTGGGTGTATATAATTTGAAGTGGCACTCTATTTGAATTTGAAGCAAACACAGTTTATACATGAAACAATGTTTATTGAATTCGTTGCACATATAATTGGCTTTTACAGCAATAAGCATGCGTACTACTTGTACGGAATGTATAAACACAGCTTTCAAGAACAATATATTTTTATACTCACGAACAGTAAGTCAAACCAGCAGTACTGCCATGTAAACTTCTGGCCCGCTAAGCACTAGCGCAGGATAACACCTTTTCAACCTTAACAACCTTCTTTTTCATTAATGACGCTGCGTGGTATTTATACTAAGCGCGTATGCCGAAATTAGCATATCTAAAGCAGCTTCTTTAATTCACTCAAAAGTTCGATTCTTGTGAATCGAATCTTGTGTATACCTTACACACTCCTCGTGTCGTGTTAATCTTGTCTACTGCAATAACGATTGTCGCGACGAGATCTTCCACTGAGTCCATAGGTGCCTGGTGTACACCAATGATGTCATGTGTCCCACAAAGAAGTGTAATAGATTTAGTTCCGATGAGCGCGGAGGCCAAACCACAGGTCCCTCATGTCCAATCCACCGTCCAAGATATGTGACATTCAGGAAGTTGTTGTTGTTCTTTTGCCCTTTGACAGACAGCAACATCAGATCAAGGCCATTATAGGCCATTGGGCTGAGTGATGCTGCTCCAGTTTTCAGTTAACACCACAAGGGTCGGAGTCCGACTTGGCTAACGAACCGGTCCCGTAATTTTGAACCGAGTCACGTGACGAGACTGGTCCACTACTCGGGAAGTGACGGGGTTTAGTATTAAAATGTGGTGGGGTTTCATCATGCATAAACCACATGTCCCTCCATGTGGTGAGCGGAAGAGCTTGCAATGTACCAAGAAACTCTTCCTCCGTGAAGACAAGGTATGCTGCGCCGGTGAGACCTTCTGGTAACAGATGCGGTCCCCCCAGCCAATCATCAACGATACCTGCCCATATGTTCTCTGTAATTCTCTTCTGGTGTTTATGAGGGGCAGTAGCAGGGTCTTCCTCTGATCTGAATTGGATTTTACAACTTATAATTTGGTTTATTCTAATATTTTTCCCAGTGACGAAAATTCAACGTAGACACTACACTTTTCGCATTTCTGACAGACTGAGGAGAATGCGGCCCTAGGTTTCATTGAAGATATTGTTCGTCTTGATAAGAAATATCGCACCTTATATTTTGTTAACATAGATTACGATCACCTTGTATAAATAAATGAATATATATATATATATATATATATATATATATATATATATATATATATATATATATATATATATATATATATATATATATTTATATATATATGTGTGTGTGTGGGGGGGGTGATTGTTTCGGAAATCACACTTCTTACTTAAAAACGCTAAAAACTCATTTATTAAAAAAGAACGATGATATGATGCGGTATCTACAGATGAAGAAACTTGTAATAAAACTGGATAGTCGACTCCAGAGCACTTGACTCTGCTGCTTATCCACACGCTCTTCTTCCCACTGCACGTGTGTCTCCTTCGCGAGAGCTCAAGGTCACTTCGTTCTTCTACTCCGCTAGACGAGTCTCTCCTGTACGAGCGAGTGAGCGACTCGACTGCTGAGTACGAATCGAACTGCCGGCCTTTTATACGAGTACCTGGGAAACGTCTGCTAATGCCACATTCCCAGGTGTTCGCTTCTTCTATTCGCACAGCGTGTTGTCAGAAGTGGGGTTCGGCTCGCTTCACTTCCCACAGCTCTCGACCATCGACTTGTGAGATCCCTCGAACATTGAAACACACAACTAAAGAAAAAAGACTAAAAAAGAACTGATTAAAAGCAAAGAGTGAAAAAACTTCGGAAAGCACTGATCTCAGGTTGCAACTCTGCCGAACCAGGGTATGATGTTGTAGAGGGGAGCATTTTTCCAACGGCGATTGCATTGGCGTCGACACCCCTCTTGTATTTTGAAGATGTTCGGCCTAGTCTGTCCACGAATCATCCCTTTACCTGAATCATGAGGTGCAGGAATGCTACATCGAGGAGATTTAGGTTCGCCATGTTGGTGGATTTGCTGACGGGGCTGTTGCTAATTATCTGCGCGTTAGGAACAAACTTTAAGTACTTCGAAGGGTCGTCCATTTGTTTATCAACATGTTTCGGCTCTGCTAAAGGCAATCTTCGCGACCGTTGTGTCACATGAATGTTATCTTTCAACACAGCATTCGAACGCAAATCAGTCTTTCCAGGCTGTTTAATTGGTGCATGACCTTCCGCTAACTGAAAAACCTGATCTCGTACTCAGCCATCAACTTCAAGTGATGCGCTGTCAATCACCGCTGAACAAAATGGAAGTTCACTCTGAATCTCAACAGTCTGTTCATCTTGGCCGTCTGCAAATTAATTTTCCTTCAGAAACTTCAAACAATTCGGTGGGAAGATTCCCTGCATTTTTAACTTATCACTGACTACAGCTTGAATTTCAACTGTTTTTTTACTTTTGGGAAAAGAAAAAAAAAGGTTGAGTCTCAGGAAAAACTCTGTTTCCAAAACAATCTTTCATTAGTATAGTGCCCGATGTTGTTTTCTGGGGAAAAGGGGATTTATTTACAATTATTAGCTCACTTCCAGAATCTTTGAGAAATTTTATTTCTTTCCCATCTACGAGAATATCAATAAATTCTAATTCACTACGCATCAGGTTATTCGGTGTTGCTTTGATTCCAGATAGCACGAACTCATTTTCAGTCTCGTTACGTTTAAACATTTCGTACCGTTTCCGGCAGGTGCGAGGAAAATGAAAGTTTTCTCCCTTCCCTCCACACACATAACAAATTCTTTCTGCTTGACTATTCTGATATCGGTTACGCCGAAAAGATTCATTTTTGATTGGTGGTTTTTAAGAATATGCTGCATTCGCCTCATTAGTATGCAATCCAGGATGGTTTACCTCAGACAATGATTTACCTCGTGATGAGAAAAATAAGTCACATTCACGGCCTAAGTGATTTGGGTTAAACCACGATTTACCCTCACGGACACCTATGTATTCTTTAGTTTTGGAATCCAACGTTTCATACAATTTATCAACAACAATTAAATCACACAATTTTCTAAAATCCTTTTTGCTTTCCCTAATTTGACAATAGTATTCAAATGATGCAGTCAGTCGAGATGCAAATTACACGTGCGATTCATTTGATAAGCGTTGAGCATTTTTAAAATTACTCCAACACTCTCTAGGCGTCGGTTGAAATTCGGCCAAAAACAACTCCTTTAGTTTTTCATAACCTGACAATTCCTTTTCGGTTGCATATGTTAAAACGTTATTAGCCTTTACCCCTAGCAAGTTAATTATTACCTCATCTTTTAAGCCTATAGGAACTTCTTTCGTGGCGAATGCTTTCTCTAAAGAAGCAAAAAACAAATGTAATGCATCGGGTTTCTCAGGAACAGAAATTGTTAGTGTTTTTACACTTTTTATTACATCCTCAACACTAAATGGCACGTTAGTTCGTTCACCAGGCAATGATTGCTGTTTTAACTTTTCCAGCTCAATTTCCCTCTCAAGTTGGGCTAATTTAGTTTTTTCAATCTTCAATCTAAATTGTTCATTAGCTGTTTGAGTCATGCGATCCTCCAGGACCGATTTGACAACACCAAGAACAAACTCTTGTTCCGTTTTAAACACATCACAATTTTCAATTAATAGCTTAATATCCACAATTTTAGCTTTATCTGGTACACTCTGTCCGAGTTCTTCGGCAACAAGTTTTAAATCATCTTTCTTCAAGTTATTTAGAATATTCATTTTGAATGAAAAAAATTATAGTACAGTACCTCTAAATTTCACCAGGATATGGGTGTCTGAAATGTTTGGTTGAGCCCCCAGGATGTGGGTGTGATTGGTTCGGAAACCACACGTCTTACTTAAAAACGCTAAAAACTTATTTATTAAAAAAGAACGATGATATGATACGGTATCTACAGATGAAGAAACTTGCGATAAAACTGGATAGTCGGCTCCACAGCACTTGACTCTGCTCCTTATCCACGCGCTCTGCTTCCCACTGCACGTGTGTCTCCTTCACGAGAGCTCAAGGTCACTTCGTTCTTCTACTTTGCTAGACGAATGCACCGTCTCTCCTGTATGAGCGAGTGAGCGACTCGACTGCCTGAGTACGAATCGAACTGCCGGCTTTTTATACGAGTAACCGGGAAACGTCTGCTTGCGTCACACTCGGAAGTGTTCGCTTCCTCTATTCGCAGAGCGTGGTGTCAGAAGTGGGATTCGGCTCGCTTCACTTCCCACATATATACACACACACACACATATATATATATATATATATATATATATATATATATATATATATATATATATTTATATAATAAATTATAAACAATTACAGATGTACTAAGTTTATCATGTGTTCTCAAATAATGAGATCAACATCTTAGGATGTTGATATTTTTGAATGATGGATGTTGATATTGAATTATATTTCAGTCTTTATTAGTGTATTTTAAAGGGTTAGGAATCAATACAGTAAAAAATGTGTTATTTACAGAAATATTATTGTTTGCATTTTAGCATTATAACACAGAAGATATTTATTTTATAAAATTATTAGGTTGCACAGATTAGTGTTTTATTGAGTAGAAAAACTAAATATGAAGGGAGAAAAGGCTTTATAGCTTGAAAATTAATACACCATGTATGAAAATATTCTACATTGAAGATTTAGGCTAAAAATATTGAGTTTTTCTATTATATAAAACTTACAATAATACTTACCGTAGATAAAAACAAAATGAGATGGAGGCTGTACTAAAATAAATTTAAGAAAACTCTTCTAAACGAATATCGGAAACGAATATTTAGAATAACCTACCCATGAGTAGTTTATCATTTATCTTGAAGAAGAGTTAATGACTATTTGCGTCATTAATCCAGGCAGATTTTTACCGCAATTAAGAACAACCTTATCAAAAGAGTTTACATATGTTTTCAGGGAAATGATCTTCGGAGACACGATAATAAAGCTTTGGCTTCCAAAAAAATATTTCATTAATTTCTCTATTTACAAAGGTTTAGTTTATTTCATAGTTGTATATAGCAGTAAAAAAGAATTTCATGATTTAAAAAAGTAAAAATAATCAAAAAATCTTAATATAAAAAGTTTAAAGAAATCAAAGATGTACTGGAGTTTTTCATCTCATATCATAAATCGAGAGTGAATATAACTCGTCGATTTCTCAACTAAATAATAGGTCTTGAAAATATTTTAAATTATTGATTTAAAAATGGATGAATGTCAGATTACATTCCCCTAACCATAAAATTTCCTTCAAACAAGTCCTGTAATATTTTCTCAAATGTTTACAGTAAGATCATCTTAAAGAAAATATACACTCAAGAAACTTTATTTGGCAAATGTCCTTAAGCGAAGAGAAAAATATATTTTCTCTTTTTGAAAAAACATTCATTGATAACAACCGGTGTAAAACTCTATGCAAATAACCCAATGCGATCTCCTTATGACGTTCATTTTCCATATTTCAAGGATTTATGATAAACCCCCAAGCTATCACACAAATCTCCACCAATAACACAAATAACTACTTAAATCGTTAGGGATGGCTCAGTGGCGGCTCCAGACCAAAGATTTGGGGGCGGGGCAACGTCGGCTCTTAGGGTTATATATATATATATATATATATATATATATATATATATATAAGAAATAAACATTCTCTAATTTTAAATTTAAACTAATTAGGTCTACGATTATATAATTTTAGGCTATGAAAAAAACATTTTTTTTAGGGGGGCAATTGCCCTACTGCCTCCTCCCTTTGGGCCACATTTGGGCTGGCTCGTATCCGAAATCTGGACCGGAGTTATATCTGTACTCGCCGTAACATAATTTCGTCAGTAAAGGCTTTTATGAATATTAACAAATGTGATTAAGACAGATCTATTTGTAGCTGATTGCCAAAAGGCAGCTCTGAGTACCTGTAACTCAAACTCTGCGAGCGTTTGCTCACGGACCCCAGAAACCCACTTTAGAATTTTATCACTGGAAACTTTTCAAACGAAACGTCTAATGAGCCATAGAGAAATCTCATTTACTCCAAAGAATAATTAAAGTTTTAAGCTCGTCTATTACTTACTTTTCATGCAAGTGACTTACCCCAAAGATGCTTATGGTGTTTGTATAAATTAGAAATTTAAAATTAAGTGCTATTGTTGTTTGTTTGCATTATGATCAAAGTATCAATGCTTCAGTAACATTCTAAATTAAAGTGGTCACAGTATATTCGAATATTAAAGAGGTTAATTATATAAGATTTTTTCCTTAGTAGATTTGAAAATAACTGGTCATTTTTTGTTCTTTTCAAATGCTTTTATATTGTTGTATTCTTTGAAGCAAGTACTATTACTGTAATATCTGATAAAAAAAATATCCATTTTGTGTTTTATGATGACCAGAAAAACTTTTGTAACTTTTATAAGACTTAGTGATCAATAAAGTCTTAAAGAAACTCATTAAACCTCCCAAGTTTAGGTCTGTTTAGGAAGCTAACCAGAAAATACGTTAGAAGAATAGCCACTTAGAAGTGATTAATTTTGTTTTAAACCCAAAAATAAGTTTCAATGTGTTATATAGAGTTACTATAATTTTAAAAGAATCCTGTCTCTGAAATGTTTTTACTCTTTTGCAATGTCATTAATTGATGCAGTAAAACAGAATTTCTATTATTACAAGTGTATTCTGCAGTAATAACAAAAACTCTCACTGATAACTTAATGAAGTGATTGTATACGTAATTTAATCCTAAAGGAAATTTCAAGGTGTTATATAGAGTTACTATAATTTGTATAGAATCCCGTGTCGCCAATCACTTTAATTCTTTGACAAATGTCCTTCAGTTGGGCTATAAAATATATTTTCTCTTTTAAAAAAAGCCTTCATTGATAATAGCCGGAATACTGCTCTATGCAAATAATCCAGTGAAATCTTCTTTTAACATTCATTTTACATATTTCAAGAATTTATAATGAATCCCCAACCTATGTTGCAAATCTCCTCCAATAACACAAATGAACTTCTGAAATCGTTAGGGCAGACTTGAATCCAACATCTGGTCTGGAGTTATTTCTGTACGCGCCTTAACAGAATTTTGGCCTTAAAGGCTTTTCTAACTATTGACAAATACGTTTAAGACATATCCATTTGCAGCTGATTGCCAAAAGGCATCTCGGTGTCCTCGTAACACAAACTTGTCGACTGTTTGCTCAGGAACCCGAGAATCCCATATTAGCAACAAATCCCGAAATTTTATCACTGAAAACTTTTCAAATGAAACGTTTATTGAGCCTTGGAGAAGTGATATTTATTCCAAAGAATAATTAAAATTTTAAGCTCGTCTATTATTTAATTTTCATGCAAGTGACTTATCCGATAGATGCTTTAGGGTGCTTGTATATATTAGAATTAAAAAATTGCGTGTTATTGTTGTGTCGTTATATTATAATAAAGGTATCAGTGCTTCAGTAAAATTCTAGATTAAAGTGATTACAGTATATCCGAATATTAAAGAGGTCAATTATATAGTGGTTATTTTTCTTAGAAGATTTGAAAATTACTGCTGTTGTTTTCTAATCAAATACTTTTATATTATTGTAATTTTTAAACAATTATCAGTATTATAATACGGAAAATAAAATTATCCATTTTATTTTTTACGATAACCAAACTAACTTCTCTAAACTTCTTACGTTTAAAGGGTTAAAGTCAAGGAAAGTCGTAAGTAAAAGTAACTCATTAAGCATCCCAAGTTTAGGACCGTTTAGGTAGTTAATCAGAAAATATGTTAGATGAAAAGTGACTTAGATGTGATAATAGATGTGTAGTTTAAGCCTAACAATAAATTTCAAGATGTTATATATCTACTAAAATTTTAAAATAATCCTGTGTCACAAATCATTTCAGTCAATATCCTTGAGTGGGGCAATAAAATAAATTTTCTCTTGTTCAAAAATGCATGCTGCAGCAATCAGTAAAGCTTTTATTGACAATAATCCGAATAAAGCTCTATTAAAATAGTCCTATGAAATCTCCTTTTTACGTTAATTTTCCATATTTCAAGAAATATGATAAATCCCCAACCTATCATCGAAATCTCCTCCAATAACGCAAATGAACTAATCATTAGGGCTGACTTGAATCTCACATCTGGATTGGCGATATTTCTTTACCCGCCGTAACGGAATTTCGGCAGTAAAGGCTTTTCTAAGTATTGACAAATGCAATTAAGACAGATCCAATTGTATCTAATGGCCAAAAGGCAGCTCGGTGTCCCCGTAACACAAACTCTGTGACTGTTTGCTCAGGGACCCGAGAAACACACATTAGCAATAAAGTCCAGCATTTTATCAAGGGAAACTTTTCAAACGAAACGTCTAATGAGCCATGGGAAAGTCACATTTATTGCAAAGAATTACGCTCGTCTATTATGAACTTTTCATGCAAATGACTTCATTCAAAGATACTTTAGGGGGTATCTATTAATTATAATTGAATCGGTCATTTATAAAAGGAGTCATCTCCATTTTTTAAAATTTTTCATGAGAAGGAAAAAAACTATAACTCGCCTTCTTGCATTATTAGTTAGACTAAATTTAGTATTTATTATGTTTATAAGGTATCAATCCTGATGCAAAAATATAATTTGTTAATATATTTTTTAACTTGAGGGGGGGAGGCAGAAATGTTGGAGAAAAGTGGAGATGCGTTTTAGAAAATTGGAGATGACTCCTTTTTAAAACAACCGATTCAATTTTAAAAATTGTGTCTTATTGTTTTTGGTTATGATATAATAAAGGCACCAATGCTTCTGTAAAATTCTAAATTAAAGTGATCACAGTATATTTGAAAATTAAGGCGATCAATTATGTGGGTTTTTTCTTAGAAGATTTGAAAATAACTGCTTTTATTTGTTCTTTTCGAATACTTTTATACTGTTGTATTCGTTGAAGCAATTACCATTATTGTACTATGTGAAATAAAATTATCAATTTAATTCTTTACGATAACCATACAGCCTCCTCTAAGTTTTGTAAGGAATGATGGTTATACACAAGTAAAGCCTTAAATTAAACTAACTTATTAAGCCTCCTACGTTTAGGTCAGTTTAAAATCCTAACCTTAGAATACGTAAGAAAAAGAGCCTCTTAGAAGTGATTGACTGAAATTTAACTTTTTAAGCCTCCCAGGTTTAGGTCAGTTTAGGAAGCCAACCAGAAAATACGTCTGAAGAAGAACCTAGTAGAAATGATTAATTTTGTTGTTAAACCTAAAAATAATGTTCTAGGTGTTATATAGAGTTACCATAATTTTAAAAGAATCACATCTCTCAAATCTGCTTACTCTTTTGCAAATGTCGTTAAGTGATGCAGTAAAACAATTTTTCTGTTATTAAAAATATATTCTGTAGTAATCAAAAAAGCCCTCACTGATAACAACCGAAATAATTCTGTATGCAAATAATCCAATGCAATCTCCTTTTCCCATTCATTTTACATATTCCAAGAATTTATGATAATTCCCCAACCTATCATCCAAATCTCCACGAATAATACAAATGAACAACTTAAATCGTTATGGCTGACTTGAATCCAACATCTGGACAGGAGTTATTTCTGTACGCGCCGTAACAAAATTTCGACATTAAAGGCTTTCATGAGTATTGACAAATGCGATTAAGACAGATCCATTTGTAGCTGATTGCCGAAAGGCAACTCGGTGTCTCCGTAACACAAACTCTGATAGTGTTTGCTCAGGGACCCGAGAAACCCACATTAGCAACAAATCCCCGCATTTTATCACTGGAAACTTTTCAAACGAAACGTCTAATGAGCCATGGAGAAGTCACATTTACTCCAAAGGATAATTAAAGTTTTAAGCTCGTCTATTATTTACTTTCCACGCAAGTGACTTAAACCAAAGATGCTTTCGGGTGTATGTATGAAATGAAACTTTATATTACGGGAATTTAAACAGGCAATAAAATAGAGAATCTGTATAGTGTTACTTAAAAAATTATTAATTGGAGGAAACACATTTGGACACATGTGTGAGATAACAAAACAAAAAACTGAAATTTAATAGATAATATTAATTTATCTTCTTCTTATTTAAAATTAATATAATCATTAGTTACAATTTGAATAGAAAAAACATAATAATTATTTACATATATTAAAAAATATTTGAATACATATTAAGACCTAGCTACATATATATTGAATACCCTGTGCTCTCGCCTGATTATATATAATACAAATTATTTTTACTTACCACCACCCTTATTGTAGACCAGGGGTGTCAAACTTACGGCTCGCGGGCCACATGCGTTCCGCGACGAACATTTTTGCGGCCCGGCCAATATATTGGCACACAATAATATATAATAAAATAACCGACGCAGAATTATAATAAGATAGGAAGAATTCGCTAAGTGTTTTTTTAATTATAGTCTTTTTTTGCTATTATTAAACAAAATGAGTATATTTATGTTGAATATACTGTAATTAGGTAAATAAACCTAAGTTTCTATTAATATTAATTTTTTGCTGCCCTCCTATAGTTAAACCTTGTTTGTTTGGCCCAAGTTAGCCTTTGAGTTTCACAACCCTGTTGTAGACTGATGATCGGCTCTCATTTTATACTTTATCCAAAGCAGACCAGAGACTCGGGAGACCTCGGCATAAAAAAAAGAAGTCACAGATCGAAGAGAGGAAAACCTCCAGATACTTCACTGTCTCAACTTTTTTTTTCAACTGACAAAAAACGCTAAAACTTCCCAGCACCAAAATCGCAGAGGTCAGAAAAATTTTCTAGAACATTAACACCTTGAAGCTCCTGATTGGCCAAATACGGTTGCTGGGTCGTTGCTATGGAGAAACCGTGTACCTTAATGACCGTGGGGGTGGCAAGTAATTCTCCCATCCTGTGCAATTGACCTTGTGTACGATTTGCAATGCTACAGGTCATACTTAATTGCATGTGGGGAGCACATTCCTTTCATTCAGGAAACCTGGTATGAAAAACCACAGCGATGATTTTCAGAACACAGCCAAAATTTAACATATTATAATTTAAAATAATATATACTTATAAAATGTGCATGTAACAGAATTATTGTTGTTTACAAATTATGAAATAAGAAAACAGTTTTTTTAGAGTTAAAATACGTAGTATAATAATTAAAATAATTACAAAAGTTGAGTTCCATGTCACACTTTTAAAATTGTGTATTATCAAAATAGTCTGGTTGTCTCTTTTCATTATAATAAATGCCTAAATACTCTAGCAAAATTCTGAACTTACGTGAATACCCTGTATATTCATATGTTAAGAGGATCTATATAGTTCTTCTTTTCTTAGATAATCTTAAAATTTTTACTTTGTTCTTTTGGGATGCTTTTATGTTTTTGTATTCTTGGAAGAAATTGATATTAAAGTATTCTATGAAACGAAATTATCAGTTTTATTCTTTATTATAACTAAACTAACTTCTTTAAATTTTCGAAGGTTTAATGGTTAAATTCAAACGTAACCTAAATTAAACTAACTCATTAAGCTTTCCAAGTTTAAGTTTGTTTAGGAAACTGGGCAAAAAAGTCGTACGAAGAAAAACCTCTTACAGAAGAGATTAATTATGAAATTTAGGCCGAAAAATAAATTTCGAAGGTTTTTATAGATTTACTCTTATTTATAAGGTTGTTTAGTTATTTATAAGTGAATTAGAAATATACCACAGGGAACTAGCTTTCTTATATCCTAATTTTAAAAATTATATGAAAAAATAGTTAAAAAACCTAAATTCTTGGCAACCCTTTAGTTGAAACTTTGGCACATTTTTCAATATTAAAAAATTTACAACCTCATTTGCGGTTTAGTGTTATGAATTTCCAGCGATCGTTTCTGAAAACAAACCTAATTTTTAAAACCCATGTTTAACAATCACGCTGAGAAAGTTGTATGCTATAAGTGAATTAATTATTATAACCTAAAAGAGTTTAAAAAATGTATTTTATGTCTGCATTCGGTATGCATTTTATGTCTGCTGAATTATGAATTTCCACAGATTTTTTCTGAAAACCAACCTAATTTTTAAGACCCATCTTTACAAATCACGCTGGGAAAGTTGTATGTTATATGTGAATAAATTATTATAACCTAAAAGAGATTATAAAAATGCATTTTATGTCTTTGATTCGAAATGCATATTTTGGCAACTTACGTTAATTAAGCATTCCTATCTCCGTTGATAGGGGTCTGTATGCTAATGAAGAATAGTAAGATTTCTGAAGTACTATTGTAATTAAATAAACAAAACTGAACTAACTGATATTATCACAGGCATAATGGGGTATGCTGAAAGTATATTTTTATAGAACAAGAAAAGCTTTTAAATAAAATATAGTAGACTATTAATTTTCAACTATTGTCTACTTGAAATGCTGTTGAAACTTTACGCACACATCACAAAATATATATTACCTAAAACATTTTACTGTATTTCCTTACTACTAAAATAAAATCTTTTATCATTTCTCCCGCTGTCAGCAGAAGATATTACGTGATCTAAGACATTAGCAGTACTCAATCATATGGTAAGTAGCACTGGTTTAGTTGATAAATTTTGCTACTTTCACAAACATGTTCGTATAAAAATGGTTGCTTGAGAAATGTCTAATAGACTGAAAACTAAATCGATTGTTTCATTACTTTATTCATTTTTTCTCACGTAGTAGTGCAAAAGGAATTCGATTTCGGATTTGTCATAAGATTCGGCTAAAACATTTATTTTCATTGCAGAATATAAAGTCTTTTAATATCTTATCATTATTCATATTATATATATATATATATATATATATATATATATATATATATATATATATATATATATATATATATATATATATATATATAAAATCTTATATCGAATTTATTTTCTCCAAAAATATTTCTTCCACGTAACAGTTGAAAAACATGCATATATGAACAGGAGGTGAAGCAAAACATGATTATGACATCAATTGTTTTATATATTGTGGCTGATATAGTCTATTGCAGTTTGAATAATGAAATTTAATGCCACCCTATGCAGAATTAAGTTGAATCTATTGAAAGCAAAATTAAAGTCACTAACAACGGAAATTTTGGCGGCTGGTGCACGTAAAATCTGACGCTGCTGCAATGTCATCCAATTTCTCAAATTTACCTCTGGAGGTGCAGGGTCAAGTGTTCCGGTTTCGTCACTTGACTCGGTTCAAAATTACTGGACCGGCCCTTAAGGAGGGTAATGTTGGTCCACCTATACGGTACTCCCAGAAAAGTAGCCAGCAACGGTGTCATATGCGGTAAGGATAAAGTCCAAAAATACCGCCACCGCATTGAAAAAAATACCGGAAAGCTATGGCCCGAGGCAGCGCAATGATAGCTCGGTGGGCCCCGGATGGAGATTGGCCGGTCCGAAAAGCGACGATAGCCATCAAATGCCTTCGTGTCTAAGCCAGATATAGGCAGGTTAGATCCGTAAGCAGGAAATATTTTCATGTAATTCCACAGATGGGGGAAGGTATGAGCCATCCAGATGTCGCCAAAGAGGTTGCTCGGTGTCAATTGGGGTGGCACAAAAGGCGTAATGCTGAATAAACTGCGTGTTGCTTCTAGCTAAGAAGTTGTCTGTATTATCCTCAGTATATTTGGCGAGTGTCTTGAGACAGGTGCCTCCACATTAAAACAAAATCAGAAATTTTTGTGTCAGATAACATTTATAGACCCTAAAATCTTAATTATGAAACACAGTATTATGCATTATTTGTGTTGTACTTGGTTATGGTCCAGCGAATGAAGGAACAGGATGGAAAAGTCACTAAGAGAGCTATACAGAGTATGATCGATCCTTGCAAGCTAAAGATGGGAATAAAGACGTGTACAAAAGTTAGAAATGGAGGAATGATGATTGGTGTTGAGAAGGTAGAGGAAGTCGAAAGACTTATAAAGGAAATTGGTTCTATTAAACAGTTAAAAGATGACTATAAAGTGGTAAAACCAAAGAAGAGAGATCCCCAAATAATCATATATGGGGTTATGGAGAAACTTGAAGATGAAGAAATGTTGATGAAGCTCAAGGAGCAGAATGAAGAGCTGAAGGAATCCAAAAGGAGAATAGTTGCGAAGTTTGATGGAAAAGTTGGCTTCAATTTCATAAAACGTTTCAATGGGAATGCTTATAAGAGATTGATCAAGCAGAAAAAAGTCAAGATTGGCTGGCAATGCCATAATTTTAAGGAATATTTGAAGCCGGTGCTGTGTTATAAATGCTACAGATATGGGCATATATCCCGGTTTTTTAAAAATGAAAAAGTTTGTAAAGAGTGTAGTGAGCCCTTCCATTAAGGATGCGACAAGGAGAAAAAATGTGGGAATTGTATGAGATATAATGAAAAAAACTCAACGGACCATGTACCCTGTAGCAGATCTTGTTTCTGTTATGATAGTGAAATAGAACTGATTGTCTCTCGAACCAACTACGGTGGTTCGTAATTTCTTGCTTGCTGTTTTTGCTATTTGTTTAAAGCTATCTTTGTTAAAATTTTCAAGTTGTTATATGTAACCAAGACTCTGGATGTTTTACTTTGTAATTTGTTTCCACTACTTTTGTTGTTTTCTGTACTAGTTGCACAGAATTTAGTTGCCTATACTGGTAGTAATAGAGCACTTGTAAATTGTTTTGTAAGCTGGATGCTGAAAAATAAAGTTTTGCGCGATGCAGATGTCAGATGGTGGCTGCGTTGGAATTAAGAGTTTGAAATTAATTTGATAGTTATTGGCTCTTTGATGGTCTGATCGTAGGACGCCGAGTGAATGGTATTGTTAGCTGAACTTAGTTTTTGGATCATTATCTCTGCCCTTCTGGACACAAGGGCATGATAATGGTGGGACGTAGTACGGTGTTGGAGCCTGTGGTTGCTCAGCCACGAGAGGATGTCCGTCGCGGCGACTTTGTTGTAAATAGTTTATACTTGCTGTATACGCTAACCGCGGAGGCCAGCTTAAATTTTCGAATCCTTCTTTCTAATGCGGCAGATGACTGGACATTATCCAAAACAATATCAAAATACAGTAACAGAAATGTTCCTCAAACTTTACTATATTAACTGTACTATATTCTTTAGCACGTTCTATAAGATTCAATTTCAATATTTTCTTCTACATTATTTTGTCTATAAAAATATCCGTAACGGTTTTTTTATAAATATATATATTTTTTTCTGGCATTAATTGCATACATTGACCGTTGTATTTATTATATTATTTTTTTTTTTGGCATTAACTGCATACATTGACCGTTGTATTTAATTTGAATGTACTCCGTAGCAAAGCACGGGTATTCAGCTAGTATTATACCCGTGGCAAATACCCGTGGCCCCTTAACTAAATGGCAAAAAATATTTTCCCAACAGGGCAGGGAACCAGTCAGGGACCTAGCCTGAGGACATTCGTCAATCCACACCGCAAATTTGTTGGCTACTGCATTGTGAGAGCACTACCACATATAAGTGAATCAATGCTACTTCTGAAGTGAATCAATGCTACTTCTGAAGTGAATCAATGCTACTTCTGAAGTGAATCAATGCTACTTCTGAAGTGAGTCAATGCTACTTCTATCTGAAACCCGATCCCACACTGTGAAAGTCTAAAAAGCTAACCATTATGCAATACGAGCTGCAGGTTCAGTATTAGTTTCTATTCAATTTTTCAAGAGACAAACCTAATTATTCAAGCCTTTCTTTAACAATCGCGTTGATAATTTTTTATGTCTTATATTAATTAATTAATATTACCTAAATATATATATATGACCAGTTTATGCTTCAATTTTACATTCCAAATGCATATCTTAGCTTCTTACGTTAATTAATTATCCAAGATAGAAGGCTCTACGGTAATGAAGAATAATAAGATTTCTAAAGTATTGTTGTAATTAAGGAAACAAAATTGAACGAATCGTAATTAATGTCAGAGACTTAATGGGATAGGCTGATAGTACATTTTTAAAGTAAAAGAATAGCTTTTAAAGAGAATATAGTGCATTACTTATACCGTTCTATTTTATACTTGCAATTATGCTGAAAATTCCTGCAAACACCCGAAAATTAATATTATTATACAGATTTTAAATCATATCTTTACTTATTGAATAAGTGTTTCATCATTATTTTATATAAAGAGCACAAACGATTATACTAGCATAAATGTTTTACTAAGAGGCTTAAACTATACTGTTTCCTAAACTTTGGCTGCTTAAGGCTTTGAAGAAATTATCAAAAAAGTCTATAAATCTTCTAATGACTATTTTTGATACCTGTCATATCTTTGTGTCATTTTGCAGGCGTGTATAAAGCATTTCAGTAACAGATAAATTTTCTCAAAAACATGAATAGTCAGTAATTGCTTAAAGTTAGTAAATGTTAAGGGAAATATCATTTCATTTTATGAATTCAAATTTGCTTTGATATTTTTTAGAAGCAAAACTTTATATTTTTAAAAGGGACTTCAATCAAAAAAAAATTCTTGGATATAATTAAATTATTATAGGATTATACTATCTACAGACCTAACAAATTAATATATTTTTCTTTTACAGATTAAATATTGGCACACTTTAAATTTGGTCAGTGGCTTTATTCAATCTCTTGTCCACCAGGGAAGCCTTAAAATAAAATATAAAAGTCTACCATGACTTCTATTTGTATTAAAAAGATATTTAAAAATTTGTGCAACATTCAATACACATAGTTCAGTTTTAAAAAAGGTGGAATTTTGAAGTTTTCAAATTTTTGTAAAATTTATGAGTTATGGAATTTTATCTGTAAACTGCTGCATGGTGTATTTAACAGGCATATAATTAAATCTGAACGATACTTATTGGTAAATACTTTGAGGGGTAAGTAAGCTAACAGTTCATTTCTGTGCTAAGATGGCAAAATGTTATAAGAATCTTTTCTTTAAAAAATTTAGTTTTTCGCATTCCGGACTCTCGTTTGCGGAAATTTTCTATTTACTGTAACTACTGTAAGTAATAGCCAACTATTTTTTTTAAAGAATAGTAACACGTTTGCTCATATAAAACAAATTACTGATTTTTCATGACTTCTTGAATATTACAATTACTGTCACGTCAATTTCTTATAACATTTTGCCATCTGATTATAGATTTACTCTCTAGGGTTTTCTAATGTTAATATTAATCCTAGTATGTCCCTTCATTAGTTTATTTTTAATGATGTCCCATGTACCTAAGCAAAGCCATTGAATATAGACTTTGCTTAGGTACATGTTTATATTAAAAGCTACTTCTAATATAACACGTATTAAAAACAAATTACAATTAAAAACAAATTTCACCGATATTTTCTGTTTGATATAACTACTGTAAGTAATAGCCAACTATTTTTTTAAACAATAGTAACACGTTTGCTCATGTAAAACAAATTACTGATTTTTCATGACATTTTGAATATTGCAATTACTGTCACGTCAATTTCTTATAACATTTTGCCATCTGAGTATAGATTTACTCTCTAGGGTTTTCTAATGTTAATATTAATCCTAGTATGTCCCTTCATTAGTTTATTTTTAATGATGTCCCATGTACCTAAGCAAAGCCATTGAATATAGACTTTGCTTAGGTACATGTTTATACTAAAAGCTACTTCTAATATAACACGTATTAAAAACAAATTACAATTAAAAACAAATTTCACCGATATTTTCTGTTTAATATAACTACTGTAAGTAATAGCCAACTATTTTTTTAAACAATAGTAACACGTTTGCTCATGTAAAACAAATTACTGATTTTTCATGACATTTTGAATATTACAATTACTGTCACGTCAATTTCTTATAACATTTTGCCACCTGAGCACAGATTTACTCTCTCGGGTTTTCTAATTTTAATATTAATCATGGTATGTCACCTCATTAGATTGTTTTTAATAATGTAACATGAACCCTCAATCAAAGCATATGGCAGAGACAACAAACAACTCAACAACTCGTAGCTGCAATCATAGAATTATAAATTTACAACTGAAAATTTATAATTGTATGATGCAGGTAGGTTGATACTAGTTTACACTGTTACAGTCGGAAGAGTAATCTATGATCGTAGACATGTGTTCTAAATTTTATTTATAAATCGGTAGCAGTTACTTCAAAAACCCTCTTCGTTTTTTCTCAATAGTTTATTTGTTTCTTTTATTAATCCGTAAGTTGTACGGTCCATCCTCTTCCAAACATCCAATCTCGATCATTTTTAACGTAGTATTATATTCCTCCATAACGGCCCTCGGGGAAGGAAAATGAGACTCTAAAACCGTCCACCTGTACCTCGCGAGTAATAATTTATGGCAGTGCGCCAAATCCAGTCTGTATCGCTTGGACAAGCAGTAAACAGTTGAACAGAAAAGTACTAAAATGCGTCAAAATTATGACATACATATATGCATATATATATATATATAGAGAGAGAGAGAGAGAAAGAGAGAGAGAGAGAGAGATACATATATACATAACACATACATGCATATATACATACAAAAGAGGTAATCAACGATAAGTAAACCTACGTTAATAAACCGCGATAGTTTCGTTAGAAGATGCTACCTGAATTTTTTTTTTCATTTCTGTCTATAAAATACTTTATATATGTAGAAAAAGACATGCTATGTAGGCTTTTAAAGCCTAACGCTAGGCTACAATATGGGCTTTGTTTAGTCACATGTTTATACTGAAAATCTACTTATAATATAACACGTGTTAAAAACAAATTAAATTCATTTTATCACATCATACGGTTTTTGTCATTTACTTAAATAAATATAGCTATACTCTTATATTTACAAGCTCCAACTGCATTCCTAGGGTGACTTATTCTTGCCATTATGGAGTAAACAATGAACAATTAGATGTATTCCCAATTCAAAGTATGCATTATCACTCCTGCATTGCTCAATCTGCATTCACCGAGCAAAAGTCAAAACTTTAATCCTAAGAGCTCAAAAGCTAAGAATCTAGTACTGGGGCTCGAAGTAGTAGGGGGAGAACTAATTCGCTTCCTGTCTTTTATATTCTAACTAGCAAGTAACATTTATTAATTGATTCCGCGTGATCTCTGGCTCTATACAAATTAAGTGTTAGTAGCATCGTCCTGACAAAATGAGGTCAAATTAAAAGAAGTGAGAAAGAAATCCATAAAGAAAATTTGTAGGATAAAAAAAGAAATATATATATATATATATATATATATATATATATATATATATATATATATATATATATAAACCCAACACCACAAAAAGTTAAAGGTGACATTCCAAGCTATAGTCAGGAAGTAGATTGCCAGAATTACATATTTAATAAATTATTTAGATGGTGCAAATGCGTCACATTTAGTTCACGTGCAATAATCCCATATACTTTTTGTTGTTAGTTGAATATACCTGCAGCAATCTTGGTGATTTCAAAAAAACACTTTTGGATTTCTACACTGTAATTTAAATATTTTAAGATGCATGTTAACTTATCTCAAATATTATAAACTGTTAGATTTTTCCATCCTTCTATCATTATTAAAAATTTTTACCAGAATTTCACATGTTTAGTCGTTTTTTCGGAAAATGAAAAATTTTATATTCGTAATAAAATTAACATCGTTTTCCCTTTTATGATTCAAAATATATTAAAATGAAGAGTTTCTTTTCCTGAATACATAACAAACTTTCATAAACAACCTTGATGTAAGTAATGAGGTATATGTTGTTTATTAAATTAACGACAATTGTTTGAATTAAGAAAAAAAATGTATTGTTAATTAACAAATTCGTCTTTTATATTTACCAGTCAAAATAAAAAGTATATTCTATCTGAGAAACAATTTCATATTTATTTCCTTTTTTTGCATTTTTACATCATAAATTAGCAGAAAATGCGTATTCCCCCATGCAAATATATGCATGAAATATTTCCTTATTACTGATTTCTTTTTAAACTATCCCAAACTTCTAATGTCATTGTAAGGCGCTAAAGCATTTGTTCACTGAGAAAATAAATTTCATGGCTTCGAAAATATGGTTCCTTGGGGTAACATTTGCATATTAGAATTACACACATAAAAATTATGTATTTATTAGATATCAGTATATGTTACCATCGGCTCAATTTACAAAATTACGTTCCAGTGCATGTAACTTTGTTTTCTTTTCTAAAAATAATATCTCATTTCTCTGAAATAAACACGAATATCATGAATCAACATTTATTTCAAAGAAATCAGTGTTTCTTATATAGATTGTGTGAAGTATATCCTTTATAAGCAATATTAAACAGTATAAAATACAAATATAAAAAAAAATTCTCGCTGAAAAAAAAAGTAGTATCGTGATTTAATAATGGCCCAATTAAGAATTTTACGGAAGGATTAATATTCAGTTTATTTTTAACAATACTTCACACATACCACGCGAAACTTATTTACCATTTTTTTTTCAAAAAAGAAAATTCGTGGAAATATCAACAGTTTACAAAAGAAGTTCCCCTGCATGTAACTTTGTTTGCTTTTCTCAAAATTAACATTATGTGAAAACGATACTTTATAAGCAATATTGAACAGCATAAAATACAAATATAAAAAAAATTCACGCTGAAATAAATCCGTTGTCATTTATTAATGACCTAATTAAGAGTTTTATTGAAGGATTAATAATCAGTGGATTCTTACCATTAATTTACACATACCACAGGAAATTAAAATCAATTCACCATTTTTTTAATAAAAAGAAAGTTTAGTGTAAATATCTGCAGTTTACAAAATAATGTTCCAGTACATGTAACTTAGTTTTCTTTTTGTAAAATAATTTCTCATTTTTCTGAAATAAACATAAATATCGTGAAACAACGTTTATTTTAAAGATATCAGAGTTTATTATTTGCATTCATGTGAAGGTGATACTTTATACGCAATATTGAACATTATAAAATGCTAATATAAAAAAAATTTTCCGATGAAAATAATTCGTCGACATTTATAAATGATCTAATTAAGAGTTTTACGGAAGGATTAATTTTCAGTTCATTTTTAATAATAATTCTCACATACCACAGGAAGCCTTCTTACCATTTTTTTCTAAAAAGAAATTTCGCGGAAATATCTACCTATCTATACTAAACTAACTTCCCACATTTTTCATCACTAAAGAAAACAAAAGTAAAAAAATTTTCTCATGGGAAGCTTCCTGCCGAAGTGACTAAAGACTAGTATTATGTTCGATTCTTTAAATAATCTGTTGAACCTCATACTTCTAACCTTCCACAGTGGAAAAATAATTTTAATCTCTTCATTGAAAAATTCCCTTCGGGACTTTATTGAAAATAGGCAGTAAAATCCCTTTAATAATCTAAACGAAGCTATATTTTTTTTTACGTCTTTCTTTATCAAGGGGTATTAATTTAATTTATTACCTTTTGTGTATGTGAGTGTATCAAAATTTATCTTTTATGCACATAATTCTCTTCACACTAGCAAGTTCCTTTTCTATTTTTTTCTGTTCAAATACAGGATCTTTGAGGGGAAAATATCTACTAAAATATGCATGTTTACTTTGTAAAATGTTTTAAAGGCATCTCGTTATTAAGTATATCCATGACTAGTATGTAACCCCAAGAGATGAGTTGTTAGGAAAGAGAAGAAAGTGTTTTAATTAACCTATTCTTATTAACATAAATACAAAAATACAGGATCTTTGAGGGGGAAATATCTACAAATATATGCATATTTACCTTGTAAAATGTTTTAAAGACATCTCGTTACTAAGTATATATCCATGACTAGGATGTAACCCCAAGAGATGAGTTGTTAGGAAAGAGAAGAAAGATTTTTAATTAACATACTGTTGTGTATATATATATATATATATATATATATATATATATATATATATATATATATATATATATATATATATATATATATATATATATATATATATATATATATATATATATATATATATATATATACTCTATATCTGACTATCTATATATGTATATATATATATATATATACTCTATATCTGTCTATATATATATATATATATATATATATACTCTATATCTGTCTATCTATCTATCTATATATATATATATATATATATATATATATATATACTCTATATCTGTCTATCTATCTATATATATATATATGTACTCTATATCTGTCTATCTATCTATCTATATATATATATATATATATATATATATATATATATATATATATATATAGAGAGAGAGAGAGAGAGAGAGAGAGAGAGAGATAAAAAGCAAGATCATTAAATAGCTAACGTTTATTGAAAACGGGGGAACCTTTCAATACTCCTGCTCTGTTATATTCATTCAAAAGTCTTTACTTCACGTAATAAGTTTGGCAGATGCTCATTAAGATAATGGAATTCGGGTAATCATTCTGCTGATATGCATGGCAACACATGAAAATACCCAAGATGACTCCCGCCTTCATTGAAATTTATTTGCCGTCTCCATTCGCAAGAAAAGAGTAACAGAATTGTCTTTTCTAAAATTTCGAATTCAAATTCCTGGCAGGAATTCTTTCAGAATCAGGCGGCGAAAGAATGCTCCAGAAAATAATTAGTTTCCTTAATAATCACCATCTTTTTGTGAGGGGGGTATCTTTTGACAATAAGTCATTCTTCTAAATAAATTCAAAAAGTTTTCTTCAGACGCCCGACTGCTAATTATCCGATATCTGATTCATGGAAGAGTCTTTTGTGTTGCCTCTCCTTCAGGCTCTGAAATAAAATATCACTCCATTGAAAAGCTTTGGAAATCTTAATTGATGTAGTGCATGCATCTCCGATTGAGAGAAATGTATCTGAGAGATTAGAAGAAATTCTATCTTGTATTATCAAAAGCAATCACTTTGAAAAAGCTTTATTATAAAAACTTGTTTCAATGAATAAAAAAACAAAGGATTAATTCGCTATCCTTTTTTACGACATAATGTTATATATCCAAACAATGGTGAGTTAAATAACTAGGCTGTCTTCTAATTAGCATGTAATCGTATAAGAGGACGTTATATCAGTCAATGCAAAAACAAATAATGATGAGCTGTATAAAAAATTTTTAATGTCTGGTATATTATGTCAATAAGAAATTAAAATCGGGGTTCTGCGCTGATTTCTCTTATAAACGCGAGATTGAATCACAGAACGTTTTCTATTGAATTTTTTTTCAATGCGGCAGGCACTTGTCACTGACAGTAGACACTTATCTGACATTGTCCCATGAAGACCCGCAAAGTTTTGCTGACTACTTTATTATGGGAGCACCATATAGGTGGGCCAGCATTGCTCCCTGTGATTGCTCACTGGACGTCAATAAAACATCCGAGCCTTATTCTGGATTTGAACCCAAGCCCATTGCCACCAGAACGCAAACCACTATACTATTTGGGCAGCACTCCTCTTTTCAGTAAAGAATACAGCAAATACTCAGTATAACATCAAATCAAACTAGACTTCAGAAGAAGAAATTATGCTTAACATGAAACATGCATTGAATGCACTATTTTAATAATGAGCTAAGAATTCGAAAAATTAAGGCTACCCCCGCTGTAAAGCGTATCAGCCTTCTGCTGCTAATGATAACGGTCGCCGGGATGGCAACCCGCTCCATTCCGGCTCCCCGGGTCAGAACCCGGTCCACATTCCCGCCCCTAGTCAGCCGGACTCTTGGCTGTCACCATGTTCCCATCAATGCCATTTAATACCGCTCGCATACGATCTTACGTTCAGAGTCATCCAAGAGCCAGAATTTAAATCTCAATCAATAAAGTCCCAATTCAGCTCGCAGCCGCCACTCTGCGAAATACTCAACAAAAATTCATTTAACTTTTAACAAAACCATACAGACGCCATCCACCACTGCAGGCAACCAAAACAAAGTGACAAACAATAAATCACAACTGTAAATACAACAATAGTCATCATTCATGACACTCAATTAGTGACACTCATTAACAGAAAATATCATTATAATCGAAATCGTCATATCATATGACCGAGGAGTCCGTATCTTCTAGCTTTCATAATCTGTTAACGTAAGAATTTTTTCGACTTCAGCTTGGTTTCTGCACCAGCTTTGGTCCGTGGGGAGATGTTTAGTGCCCAACTTTTTCCCCAACTTTTTCTGATATCTTGAGCAATTCGTGCAAGTCTGTTACTTTTTGCCTCCGTGGTCTTGATGTGCTTCTTCAGCGCAGGCTTTGCACGTCTTTTTTTTCCTACAGTGTTTGGCCACATGGCCAAATCCCCAACATCTGTAACATATCACCTGCTTTCTGTAGTCTTTCCAATTACAAAATTTCCAGCCAACTTTAAGCCTTTTATCACCTTCTATATTTTCATAGACATCTCCTTTTACTCTAATAATCCAGTTATTTCCTCTCTTAGTCTTAAAGTTCGTCAAAACATCGATATCACAGTCCTCCAATTCCGTTTTTTTGCCTCTTCAAAATCTCTCTGAATTCTTTCTTCTCATAAGTTTCTTCCACATCATATATAATAATTCTCGGATCGTTCAATGTAGGTTTACATATTAAATACAATGTATTAACCTCTCTATTTCTTTCAAACGCTTTAACAAATATCTTTAATTCTTCTTGTGTCTCCGTTTCCACCAGGATACCTCCTTTTCCAATTCTCTTACTCTTTCTTATTCCAATACCTAACTTATCGGGCTTTATGTTCTCTTTAACAACCCTTTTTGTCTCATTAGCTTCTTGGGCGTTTAACTCGAATGATCTTTATGTCATTTCTAGCCTCTCTCCGAGGTTTCTTTATCCATTTTTTTTTCTCACTAACTCTTTCTTTCGCAATTTCGGCATGTCTTAACTTCTCTTTTCTCCAAGACACTAATTTGTCCTTTCAGAAAACTAATTATCTTTTGCTGGTCTGATATCGAGTTAACCAACTTCAAGATATCCTCATTTAGTTGCCTTTTAATATCTACCGTTAGCTTGACCGTACTTATTGTATTAATCAGTCTTTCGTGTTTAAGCTTCACTAAGTCTTCAGGGAGCTCACCCAACTGCTCTATCCTTTCTCTTTCAGTTTCTTTAGCGTGACTGCCCATCTTTCCACTTCAACCCCACGTTCCTCCGGCGTTAGCAGTCTGTCTTTCAACAGACCCCCAGGGCCCACCACGAGGAGGTGCCGGAGGTTACAATTTAGAATACGCTAACAGTATCTGCAAAGCAGATATGAACATGCACTAGATACAACTAACTTATCACAAACTTGCCAATAATCGCTTTTAGAAAACTCAAGATCAATTAACAAATAGCGTGAGGTGGGCCCCTTAATAATGAGCTAAACTATAATAAATCTATAATTGGTTTGGGTAATATTAATTTGCAATAGTCAATGTCAATTATGACATTCTATTAATAAATTTAACTGCAATGAAAGAAAATAAGAAAAAATCGCAATATTTCCATAATTAGTTTGTGAAATATGAATTCATGAAGAAAGGTTAGTTGTGTCAATTTAACAGAAAATAAAACTGGATCACAAAAAATAAAAACATTTTGCTACGTTTAATAACATTCAGTATATTTAAAAACAGTGGACAAATAAAACCTTTATTAATTAAACAAATATGAATTCGAACGAGTAAAAGGGATTTTTTTATAGTCCTGCACACCCTCTTTCCAATTCCGACAACGCATACGTGTAGGGTATGGTAAGCACATCATGTCCTGCTCTGCCTTGACAGGTCGTTCTCTGTACAGACGTTATTGGGAGGCTCGTGTTCGCATGATTATTGAATCTTAGTTGTTGTTTTTTTGTTTGTTTAAGTATTTTCTATATTTTGTTCTCTTTAATATTTTCGTCCCTTTTCTGTTTTGGATGGCGGATCTGTACTGTCCATCCGGCACTCGTGGGCCCAGCAATAATGACACTATTCACCGAACATGGGAAATAAACCCTCGCCTGCGTATACAAGTTTTGCTACGTAGCGGCTGGTCTTCAGTTTCACGCGCTTATGGTCTCACGACCGGGAAGCATTATTTTAGTAAATTCCCCCTTTTCTGTATGCCTAAGGTCCACAGGTTTGTTTTGCGAATCCGCTAACAAATTAAAATGCAAAAAAAGCAGTACATTCATCTTATATTGTCATATCTTAACTAATGAACAATGTCAGGAAGATAATCATAGTGGTTAGCGCATAGGAATTTGGCACTAAAGGTACTTGTTTTGATTTCTGACAAGTACCACTTTCGCGACAGATCCAGGTATGGTAATATTAAATCTGTATACCGGAAAGGCCCGTGGGACGAGGGTTTGAGCCCTCCTGACGTCGCCCTAATTGGGCTTAAACAAAATTGTGGTGCCACCGAGCAAAAAGTTGGTATCTGACCCTTGTAGCATCCAATAGTCGGGAGCATAAGAAGCCGCGACTCTTCGCCCTGCAACCTTGAATGGGCTTGGTTGGGATTTATCTGCCAGGGAACAATAGTAACAAAATAACGATATAACAAAAACTATGTTATTTTGGATGGATGAAATATGGATTTGTATACGAGAACGTTTTATCTATTGTTGCTTTTGTTGGTTCTAATGCCTCATGGCTGGAAGTTCCGAAAGAGGTCCATGTAGGCTTCGAGCTGAAATGTGCAGCTCCGGTTTATATAGCACGACACAAGCAAGGATCGAAGTCAGTCTTAGCTAGTTGCCACCTTAATTTTGACCGACAGCTGAGGGTCTTTTTGCGATATCTGGAGCATCTTGTGACATCTTATTTTATAATATCTGGGGGAGGGGGAAATCGTAACCTCTCCAAGCCTCTCTGACCTTATAGAGAGACATTCCGGTCTACGTATTTAACGTGCCTATATCGGGCCTAGGCACGTAGGTATTTAATGGCGCGCGTCAGCATACGATCAGAGCACCCTCGGCACCGAAATCCAGCGGGTTAACACAAAGCTGCCTCGAGCCCACGTTTCATCTATCAGTCCGTAGCGAGTAAAGCTGGTCTTTCAAGCAAATAACTACGAGCAGGTTATAATGTGAAACACACTAAAATCTATTTTTGGTGAGGTCTTTTTTGTGCAATTTTTTTGCGGTATATGTAAAAAAGTCCATAAAAATACATAATATGAATAAAAAGTAAAAAAAAAGTGAAAATTAACTAAAATAATTATTAACTAAGAAATTAACTAAATGGGAATTTTGAGTTTTTTAAGCGATTTTTTTCAGCGAATTTTTTGTGCGTTTTTTTCTACGCGGTCCCTATGCACAGCACAAAATCAGGTTTGAGTGTAGTCTGTTCTTCAGGGATTCTTATCACTTTAGGAAATAGTTTCATAAATATTTGTTTGGCGTGAATGATAACAATTTTATCCAGGAAAATACTTTGAAGAAAAATAAATTTAATTTGGAAATTTTTGAATCCTTGCTTTCAAGCATCATATAGCTTATAGGAGCTCCCTTTTCTATATCAAAGGTTTTAAACATTATTACGGGAAAGGCAGGGTTTGCAGTATAGAATGTAAGCAACACTACATTCTTAATAAAAGGAACGTTAAGAAAAAGTCAAAAACAAAATATTAAACCCGAAAATTTAATTAAAATATAGTTTATATAAGCCTTGGTATTTTTCCTTCAACCTCTTTACTCGGGGAATGTCTTGAGTATTTCTTTCTGACTGACTTCATTTATATTCACCTAACGAGTATATTTGTAACTTCAACATGTGTGAAACTTTACCTTTTCCTTAAATGTTTCTTAAAACTTATCCCAAAACGGAATAATAAAAATGTTTTTAACATATTATGAAAGAAACGTGCATTTCGCGTAAACATATTTTTACTGCTAGAATTTCAATTCCATGTTCTGTTAAGAAAAGTTGCTGTATTTTTTTGACAGCTTTAGGAATGTTGGGTTGTTTATTATTTGTTAACTCAGTCTGAATTCACAATGCACTCATAAATACATTTTTATCATTTCGAAGACAGGTTACTCTGATTTGCATCGCTGCTTAACGTTAAACAAAGGTAATTGTGTTTGAAAGAAAGGAGTGTCAGACTCAACGAGAAATACAAAGCTTTAAGTTTCATACAAAAGAAGAATCTATTTGTCAGATTTGTCACAAAGCTGTCAAGTATTTTTTTATGTTCAGATTACTTTTTTTTTCTGTCCAGACAAATACTCGTTACACACGTGTTAAAAGACCTTTGGTTGATGCCTGAAATTTGTTCAGAATTTGTTTTTTTTTACGGAAAGTTTTCATTTGGTTTTTTTTTCACAAACTTATGGAAGGATAAAATTATTCAGTGCATAAGCGTGTGACATAAATGTTCTTGCTTTGTGTTCCACGACCAATTTTCTGTTTTATTATAAGTGGAAATGAATGTTATAATTTTAAGGCAGTTTTTTTTCTCAAAGATATTGACAGTTATGTAACGTATAACACATTCATTATTTAAACTGAGACTCTGAACTATATATATATATATATATATATATATATATATATATATATATATATATATATATATATATATACTAGCTAACCCGGCAATGCTTCGCTATTGCTTGATTTGAGTATATATATATATATATAGATTAAATGAACCTAATTGAAAGTTTGATATCAATTATTGTATTTAGTTGAAATTAGATATTTATACACACATTATAATTTTTATGTTTCGGATTACATAAATTATAATTACTGTTTTATTCAATTTTAAATTCATTGCAATGCTCTTGGATACGCAATGTTTTTGGTGATTCCATTTGGCATATATACAAATGAATCCGTTCGATTTCTTACACGGGAGCATGCAACGTTGCCCACCAGGAAAACATGGATTCTCCAAATTCAATCCACATACTTGCAATGTCCACCTTGTGATTTGTTTATCGTTATTCCAAAAGCCAATTAAATTGGAAATTCCAATTATTTGAATTGGAATTGCATATCTGTTGGTATCATTGATATACGTAGGATTAGCACATCCTCTCCTTTGAATTTACTACATAAAATTGTTGTTTTAATTGCTTTGTTTAATAATCTCTTGACTACCAATCTGGTACCATTGCAAAGACCATTGCTTGTCAATGTTTCTAAGAAGAATGATAGGAACACAAACCTTCATATTAATGTTGCCTGGTAGCAATCCAGATAAATCAAGTGAATTTAAGTATTCAGTTGGATAATTTACTGCAGTGGCGCCCCCAGGATTTAATCTTGGGGGGGGGGGCGAGTTGAACGGATAAAAATATTTATAATGCAAATTCAGTATTCATAATGCAATTTCTATTTCTTTCAGGTGGGAGGTTCCCTTGGCCCAACCCCTGGGTGCACCACTCATTTACTGCCTCATCTTGATCTACAACAGTATAATTGATTTGTAAGTAGCTGTTTCTCCTGGTAACATACAGAGCTTACAGACAGCATGTCTTCTTACGTGGGGTTTCAGAAAACATTCTCCCTCCTTCAAGACTCGGGGGTCATGACCTTACCCCTAGCCTCCCTCACAGGAATGTTGAACATCTACATGAGAGGGATGGCTATCAGGGGTTGTTAGGTGCTGCCATCCGTATATTTTATTTGAAAGTAGAAGCTTAGACAGTATTTGAAAAGACGGTGAACGAAAAATATTTTAACTTTCTTTCCACTGGTCAGATCAAGGATTTCAATAGCTTTATACCTTCTCCGGACAACACGGACCATTTTGCAATCAACCGCGTGTAAATCGTTTCAGTAGTTTTTCAGTCTATAGAGGACACACATACGAACATTGCCTTTTATATATATAGATCAGAAGGGTGACTATCAGGGGATGTTAGGTGCTGCCATCCGTATGTTTTGTTTGAAAGTAGAAGGTTCTTAAATAATATCTGAAAAGACATCGAAATAAAATATTTTTAACTTTCTTTCTACTGGTTAGATCGAGGATTTCAATAGCTTTAAACCTTCTCGGGACAACACGGACCACGTTGCAAAAAACCTCGTGTAAATCGGTTCAGAAGTTTTTAGTCTATAGAGGACACACATACGAACATTGCCTTTTATATATATAGATGATAGGGATGGTTATCAGGGGTTGTTAGGAGTTGTTAGGTGTTAGGTATATACACCCATGGACAAAAAAATTAGCGCACTAAGAAGGAGTCGTCAAAATCAAACGAAATTTTTCATACATAATGACTACTTTGATATAAGTAAATGGTAAGAAAATCAAAGAAAAAGGATAATTTATTTCAGAGAAAAAGGCAAAAGAACGGCGGAGTTAATACTCCGTTGGACCCCCTCTAGCGCGAATGCACGATGACGACTCAATGCACGAATACGATCGGGCATTGAGTCATACAAGTTCTGTATGATGTTTTGAGACATTTCGTTCCATATTTGCTGTAACCTTGCCTCTAGTTAGTTCAAACTCGTGGGATGCCCAACTCGTCGTCCCAAATGATCCCAGATATGCTCGATTGGAGACAAATCTGAGGATCGGGCAGGCCAAGGAAGGGTAGTAACAGTGCGGAGACAGTCTTGTGACACCCTTGCCGTATGAGGCCGAGCATTGTCTTGTTGTAAAATGGCTCCTGGGAGCCGTTGCATGAGTGGCAACACATGTGGTTGCAGGATTTCATGAACATACCACTGGGCTGTCATGGTGCCACGGAACAATACTAGGGGTGACCGTGTATTGTAGGCAATGGCACCCCATACCATCACACCAGCTGTGGGAGCGATGTGTCGCTGTACAGCAAAGGCAGGATTGAAGCGTTCACCACGGGCTCTCCACACACGAACACGATTGTCATCACTGCCGAGATTGAATCTGGATTCGTCGCTAAAGACGACCTGGTTTCATTCCGCTGGAGTCCAGTTTCCTCGTGCGCGGCAAAACTCCAAACGGAGGCGTCGATGGGTGCGCGTCAAGGGCAGCACACGTAATGGGCGCCGCGATACCAACTGTCCTTCAGCCAGGCGCCTTCGTATGGTTCGAGAAGACACAGAGGCCCCTAGTGAAGGTGCTACCTGTGCCTGGATGGCGGCCGATGAAGCAGATGGCTGTACGCGTGCATTTCTTACGATGTGGCGGTCTTCTAGAGGACTGGTCTGTCGAGGGCGTCCTGAGCCTGGTCTTCGTGTACATGACATCTCTCGGGTCCACTGGTCCCAACACCTCCTCACAACACAATCAGAGATGCCTAATTGACGAGCTACTCGCCTAGCTGACCACCCAGCTTCCATTATCCCGACGATTCTCCCCCTCTCAAACTGCGACAACTGCTTATATTGTCTTTAAACACGGCGTAATGGCATGTCTATCTCAGCTCTTCCTTTGTAAATGATTCAGCACACTCAAACAAGCTTTGGTTACCTGTTTTATACTTCACAGAGTGCGATGTTCAACGCCCTCTACCGGCTATACGTAATGCGCAATCACGCTGCATTTCTAATCATTTGCATATCTCCCCGACATGTACCTTCATTGCAAGTTTCGTTACGATCCCGCAATTATTTCTTGGTGCGCTAATTTTTTTGTCCATGAGTGTATATATTTTTATATATATATATATATATATATATATATATATATATATATATATATATATATATATATATATATATATATATATATATACATATATATATACATATATATATATATATATATATATATATATATATATATATATATATATATATATATATATTTATATATATATATTTATATATATATATATATATATATATATATATATACATATATACATATATATTTATATATTTATATTTATATATATATATATATACATATTTATATTTATTTATATATATATATATATATATATATATATATATATATTAGGGTGGAGCGAAAAAAAAATTTTATTATTTTTTTCTTTCAAGTATCATCAATCATTGATCCATGGCCCAAAATGCAGAAGTGAAAAATTTTAACCTTTTTTGAAAATATCTTCAGGTGGTGCACTAGGAATTGAAGTTTTGCAAAGTAGTATAAAAAGGCGACATTTAAAAACGTGGTAATAAAACTCAATTATATATTTTTAGTTGTTTTTATTTGTTACACAAATTAAACATATTATATTAAAAAGCATTTAAGCAATAGACTCCTTCTTAATAATGGTTAAGTGTCATTTTCAGAAGTTTTTTGGACTTTGTTTTCGTGAAAATATTGAGATTTTGTCTCAAAAAGTGGCAAGTCTTGTTTACCTTTTATCTTGGTTCTTATATAACCGTCTCTCGTCTCTGAACAATAAACAGATAGTGCAACCTCAGTTACTCGTTTTACACACTGTTCTACTGCCTGTATGTGACAAGGGAACATCTCAAAATACAGGAAATTGTCTTCTGAAGAAATCAGTCTTTATTTCTGTATCACTGTATTTCATCGGTAATATTTTCTTTCGGTAATATTTTCTTTCCACCTATTTATCAAATAGTAATAATGTGATGATCCGTTCTGAAGTTCAGGAAGGTAAAACTCGCATACTTTTCTGCCTTTGGTCTGTTCTCTTGCTTTTAATATTCTTCGGAGAGCTAGTTCTCTTATATGTAACTCCTCGTCTTGTAACATAGCTAACACAAATTTTCTTGGTGTGCAAAGAATGAATTTCGTTGAATAGTTTTCAATACAATGCTCTTCAGCTCGTTTCGCGTATACGAAGATCATCTAATCATATTAAAAACGCGGATAGGCCCATATTTACGAGAAGGTTTAGTCTTGATGTCAAACCAGGTTGGTACATACAATCTATACTTATATACAAAGAGAGAGCGATTTTGTACGTGGAGGGTAATCTTCAGAACCACTGTACCTATTTGAAAAATTCTTACACTGTTTGAAAGGTACATTATTCCAGATGGACATAGGCTATATATTATGTATATCTAATCAATAGAAATAAAGTTAGGGGCTTAATCCTAACAATCTCCATTGTTACCGCTACTGTCCTCTACCGCTTTTTGTGCCGAAGTCTTCAACGATCCTTAGCGTGGTGCTATCTATACTTATATATAAAGAGAGAGCGATTTTCTACTTGTAGGGTAATCATCAGAACCACTGTACCTATTTGAAAAATTCTTTCACTGTTTGAAAGGTACATTATTCAAGATGGACATAGGCTATATATTATGCATATCTGATCAGTAGAAATAAAGGTAGGGGCTTAATCCTAACAATCTCCTTTGTTTCCGCTACTGACTTCTACCGCTTTTTGTTCCGAAGATTTCAACGATCCTTATCGTGGTGCTATCGCGGTGGTCTTCAGCTCTGACGCTAGCGGTTCGAACCTAGCCGTTCTCCTGCACGCCTTTTTCTTTTAAAAAATTTATTTTAATTATTAACTAACATAAAATTAATTTAAGGTATTATTTAGGTTATTATTAAGGTAAAAAAAGATTTACAATTTATTGGCTATCAACTGGAAATTTATTGGTATAATATTTTGTTCAATCCGGACAAAGTCGGGACGGGCCGATAGTGTCATAATAAAATTGACAAGTTCTTTCAGGCTATTGTTCTGGCAGAAAAGTTTGGAATGCAAAATTTTCAGGCTTCAGCTAGTCTGTTGGCAAAGTTCAAATAAAAATATGGAATTGCATTTAAAAGCATATCTGGCTAAAGTGGCGCCGTAGATGAAAAATAGTCGAAGAATAGAACATATTGCTGAAGGGGATATTAGATGGATATAATGAAAAGAACATATTCAATGCAGATGCGACGGGCCTACCGCACAATAGGGTGCCTAATAAAACTTTAACGCATATGGGCGAAAAGTGCTTTGGTGGAAAACACAGTAAGGAACGATAGACTGTTTTACTGTACACTAATTCGGATGGATCCGAGAAATTCCCACCACTAGTTATAGGCAAATCAAACCAACCAAGGTGTTTTAAGAATATCACCCTCTCATGTCGTGCGCCACCTGAAGATGAAGTCATAGACAACTAATTTTTGGCATAGATGATGTTCCATTATTGTATCAACAAATTATAATACAGGAATAAAGAAAAATTAAAAATATTAATAATTCGCCTTTTTCGCTCCACCCTAATTAATATACACACACACATTATATATATATATATATATATATATATATATATATATATATATATATATATATATATATATATATATATATATATATATATATATATATATATGTATATATATATATATATATATATATATGTATATATATATATATATATACATATATATATATATACATATATATATATATACATATATATATACATATATATACATATATATATATGTATATTTATATATATATATATATATATATATATATATATACACATACATATATATTTATATACACTGCTCAAAAAAATTAGGGCAGCAAGCAAAGAAGTCAAGAAAACCGTGCGAGACAGCCACGTATTGACATAAGATGAATAGTACACGCGTATCGATGCGCAATACAGAAAAAAAGACGTAAATAAATTTGTAATTAAGCTTTAATTGTTTGAAAATATGGAAAAAACATGAAAAGATGATTTAGGGCAACAATTTGGTTACATGTAAACGATAAAAAAGTATTGTTTAGAAATGATGCAAGATTTTTAATATGGCGTGGGATCTCCTCGCACAGCTATTACTGCTGCACACCTGTTTTCCATGGATGCGATGATGTTATCGATAAGACTTTGGGGAATACTGTTCGACTCCTCAAGAAATTCAATCTCCAAGTCTCGGAGAGTAAAAGGAGGCCTTGGTCTCGCAGCAATGCGTCGTCCGAGCATATCCCAAACATGCTCGATTGGATTCAGGTCAGGATAGCACGCTTGCCATTCCATACGCTGTATTGTTTCAGCTTCAAGCATGTTCTCCACAAGACGAGCTGTATGCGGTCTGGCATTATCATGCTGGAAAACAAAGGAATCTCCAATGGCTGCAGCGTAAGGTATGACATGAGGTCTCAGTATCTCGTCTGCATACCTTCGGGCCTTAAAATACCATTCCGAATGATATGCAGGTCCGTACGTCCACCTATGCTGATTCCACCCCATACCATAAAACCAGCTCGTCTGTATTGTGACCTTTCACGAACGAATATGGAGTTATTTCGAGTGCCCCTTTTACTCCATACCAAAACACGTCGGGTGTCACACTCCAGACTGAATCGGGACTCGTCTGTAAACAGCAGTTGGCTCCAATCATGTTGTTCCCATCTCGACGTTCAGAAGCCCATCTTCTGCGGGCCGCACGGTGGCATGAGGTCAACGGAATGCAGACCATTGGCCTACGTGCATAGAGACCTCCCTGATGAAGCCTATTACGTACTGTTTGGCTGGACACCCTTCGTCCTGTTGCCAAGAGCAACTGTCTTTGCTGAGTAGCAAAAGTGTAGCAAAAGTGAGTAGCAAAAGTGTCAAAACTGAGTAGCATTGTTTGTTCTGTTTCGATGAGCTGTTAACAGTATATACCGGTCAACAGTTGCGTAGTGGCGCGTGGCCGACCTTGCCCTGGTCGATGTCTAACATTCCCTGTTTCTTGGAATCGATTCTACAGCCTTTCAACGACACTTCTGGCGACTCCAACAGCGTCCGCAGCACTACGTTGTGTCTGCCCGGATTCATGTCTGCCTATAATACGCCATGCCAAGGATTCCGGTAAATCACGTTATTGAGAAATTTTCAAATCACCTTTTCTCAAAAAGAATAGCTGAGCAATCGAATTTCACAGTTAAGGTAGTGAAACAGACGTTTCTGCAACATCCCGATTTCCGCTCTTATGTTCTTTTTCTGGGTTTTGACGTCATGAACTTTGATTTGCATATGAAGTTTTCTCCTTCTGTTTCCTGCTAGGCTTTATATTATGGATGATTTATTTTATGTTACTTACCGGTGTAAGTATTTGCGTAATTTCGTTAAAACCATGTGCTCCCCTAATTGTTTTGAGCAGTGTATATATATATATATATATATATATATATATATATATATATATATATATATATACATAATACATATATATATATATATATACATACATATATATATATATATATATATATATATATATATATATATATATATATATATATATATATATATATATATATATATATATATATATATATATTGAATATAAATATAAACAAAACAACAAACAAAAAATTAAAAAGGCAGGCATAGACTGCCAAACAAAAATTTACTCAAAACCTACCCTAGCATTGAAAAACATAAATAACTTTTCAATAAAAGATTGCGCAGTATGCTGCATATTTTCACATTGTAAAAGGCAAATATAACTAAATTTAACAGAGCTAAATAATTATAACAAGAATGTAGACAAAAAACAATACAGAAATCAAGCACTTAGGGCTCCACGACTAGAGGCAAGAATCTGTAATAGTGCCGGATCTAAACCAGAAGTAAGAGGTAACCGACTAGTCACGTCATCAGAGAGCCTAACGAAATCAGTTACCTCAAGAGGAACTTTCTGAATAGGATGCAGGTATATTTACCAAAAAAAATTCCAAGGCTTCGAGTTCCTTAATGAAACAGTTAGTCAAAAAAATTAATAGACACGGACAACTTACCGTAACGGCTCAACGCACTATACATGCAAGTACACACACAATCCTAAAGAAAAGACACAGATACATACATACTCTAGTTCAGTAGGCGACGTTTATGGCGAAACAGGAGCCCAATTTTTCCCTAGTAATTATGTCACTGTGGTAAAACCACAGCGCTACACCCCTTTGAAGTTAAAAAAATATATATGTATATATATATATATATATATATATATATATATATATATATATATATATATATATATATAGAGAGAGAGAGAGAGAGAGAGAGAGAGAGAGAGACATACACATCTGTACAAATATTTAATTTACGTAATTACAGAAAATTTAAAGCCAATTTTTCAATAAATTTACTTCAAACTGTCCGTAACTGAGAAATTTTTTTGCGACCCGTAGTTTGCACAGTAGTTATCAATGTCCTCTTAAACCGCGTGAGATTTCAGGAAAAAACATGTGACGGGAAAGTTGCCGCCAAGAAAGGGATCTTAATTTATAAAATGTTAACTCATAGCAAATAATCACGAGGAAACTTAGAAAGGTTTGCATTTCTTTCCCTTCTCAAAGTCATTTGAATTTGCCTTTTAAGCTGATTAAAGCAGTCTATACATTAAGTATCAAAAACTTCATACACATTAACAGACTTAATTTAGTTTGAGTGAAAAATATTTCAAACAAAATCCAACAGTTGACACATTTTTAATATAAATCTTTCAATGTAACACTGTAAATAAAAAAAGTAATAGAAAATATTTTAATTAAAATATATCTTAGCTTCTAACTTACTTAGTCGTTAAAAGGCACGTATATAATGCAGAATAACTCATTGGAACCTTCTTAAAAGACTTCTGGCGTTATTTTACGACTTAAGTAGTCAGACTGATGTCGAAAAATAAGATATATTTAATTTAATTAACGAAACGACTGAAGAATGCGCCTAACCATAAATTACGCGCGGCTGAAAGGTGGTTTAAATTCCTCTTTGAAGAAAATTTACAGTTTTTTCTTAAATGAAGAAGGAAAGTTAATGAATAGAAGATTGTGAAAGTTTCCATTTCAAGCATTTTTTCATTAAAATAAATAAGTATCTGCCACCTACTTCGAGAGTTGTTTATTAAGATTTTAGATTTTTATGAATATCTTCCAAAAATCATTTCGCAAACGTTACTTTTAATGACTTTGTATTGTGATAAAAATCTGTTGTGAATTAATACACAAATTTTTCTTTATGGGCTCAAGGTAGCCTTTTGGTAGTGCGCTGGCTTTCTTAGCTGAAGCTGCTCGGATCCAATACCGACACGCGCGATTAAATACCTCCGTGTCTAGGCCGCAAATGCGCACGTTAAATTTTACCGAAAAGTTCCTCTGTGAGGTCAGAGAGGATGGGAGACGGTACGATCCCTCCAGATGTCGCCCCTGGGGGAGTCAAAATTGAGATGGCAACTGGCTAAGACGAACCCCTACCCTTGTGGTACTATATAAACCTGTGCCGCACACTTCAGCCCAAAATTAATAAGGCCTGGTCAAATGTTGTCTGGAACTTCCAGCCAGGGGTCATTGGAAACAACAAAACAATATTTTTCTTTGTTTTCAAACACGAAGCCTTCTAGTATTTAAAGCTTTATTCTGGAATATACACCAACAGCGAACGAGCTGAAGAAAGTTCAGAGCCGTTTGGAAATGTCTGCATACTTATAACAGCCAAAAGCAGAAAAAATGTTATATTTGATATGAAAGAAATTTTAAGTGCAACATTTTTCTAAATTTGTTATTAAAAATAGTTAGAGTAATTTATATAATAGTTCTATAATAGTTAGAGTAATTTATACTTCTAAGTTCTTTAATAGTTTTAATGACTTTCATAATTATTTCTCCTTTTAATTGCTTTGTCAAATTTTTCAAACCCGGCATATATTGAGTTGTTGCAGTTAGAATCAATTCAGTCAAATGTTGTTTTTAAATGTTGGGCGTTGTTCTTTTTTTTATACCAACTTAATTGTAGAGCACAAGGATTTGGAATTATGTTGTAACAAAAAAAAATTGTACCACCTGTTGTACCAAAAAAATGTTGTACCACATGTTGTACCACAGTGAAACTTCTCTAGACGACCACCCCTCTAAACGTCCATATTTTATTCAGAATTGATAAAAGACTCCATAGAGCCAATGTTATGGAAGAAACCCGATTTCCACTTCGACCCCTCAAAACGGCCATTTCTTTCGGGACCATTACTGACCAACATAGAGTCGTTTCACTGTATTTGGATTCTGGCAAAAATTTGTGAGCAACTACAGTGATATAGAGACGCATGTGGTTCACTAGTTCTAGTTTAGCCACCCCTGGTTTAGACAAACTACTGAAAGCCTTATTTAAATAAATAAATAATCCAACAGATATAGATAAAAAAAATTATACTAAAATAGACAAAAAACAAACAGAAATCAAGCACTATGGGCATCCACGCACCAAAGGCAAGATTCTGTATAAGTGCCGAAACTGAACCATAAAACAACAGAGGTAACCGACAGGTCTCGTCATCAGGGAGCCTAACCATGTCAATTACCTCAAGGGGAACTTTCTGAATAGGATGCAGGTAAGCCCAAAAGACATCCCAAGGCCCCGAGTCCCCCAAAGACGCAATTCTTCAAGAAGAAAATGAAAAGACAAACACAACTTGCAGTATGGGCTCAACGCACCTTACAAGCAAGCACACAAAAATCCTTTGTAAATCCAACTTTGGGGCATATCGTAACAGTGGATATTAATATTGTTAAAGATGTTAGGTTGAGGGAAGTTCTACGTAAGGGCTCAAAATTTAGGGTAAGAAATAAGGTAAATTTAAAGCAAATTTTAAGTTCTATCACTAAAGATTTAGATTACTTTATTATAAAATTAGCAAGGAAGTACAATAGGCCTATCGAAGGTTTTATGGAGTGGAAGGTACATATTTTACAGGATATAAAAAGGAATTATGAAGAGTTTGGTATGGAGGACAAGAAGGGTTTCTTTTTAAACAAAGTTCTATACAGTAAAATTAAAGGTTTAAAAAATAAGTTTATTATTACGGTTGTTGATAATTCGGCAAATAATTTTGGTTTTATGTGTAAAGATTATTTTAAGCAGTTAAATTCTAGAGAATACAACTCAAATAATACCTATCAAAAAATTAACCTTACCAAAAAAGAAATAGATAATAGGATGTTAGCTTTTAGCAAAAAATTTAAGTTTAAGATTAATAGCATAAAATACCCTTACCTGTTTCCTACAATAAAATTCCATAAAGTACCTACTAAATTTAGGTTTGTTACATGTAGTACAAATTTTTATAACACTTTGTTCAGTAAAAAGTTCTTTAGCTATTTAAAAATTATTCTAAATAAAATTATGGTTACCGAAAATAGCTTTATTATAAATAATAACCAGGATATTCTACAATTTTAAAAAGTAAGAATATAGATAGCATATACACGTTTAATTTTGAAAACCTGTTTACCAGTATTCCGCATGATAATTTAATGATTACATGTTCAGAAATCTATGATGCTTATTTAGATAGTACTTTAATCTTAAAATGTGACTGGATTGATTTATGTAAATTTAATATTTTTGAAAACTATCTCTTTAACGGCTTATGTTTCTTTAAACAGATAAAGGGTATACCTATGGGAAATAACTATTCTAGTGCATTTGCCAACCTATTCTTACATTTTTACGAAACTAAATTTCTTAACTCAAATAATATTACCGGATTTAGACATATTGATGACCTCATAATTTTTAACTGCAACGATTTGGAGTTTCTTAATCAAATCTACCCAAAGGAACTTACTTTAAACCGGACTAACGATAATAATTTTTGTGCGACTTATCTGGATTTAAAAATTAAAATTCAAAATAGGGAAATAAAAATAGGGATTTATGATAAAAGGTTGGATTTTAACTTCGAGGTTATTACGTTTACCAATTTCCATAGCAACTTAAACTATAAAGTTTATTATAATATTTTTTACTCACAACTTTACAGAATAAAAAACATATGTAACAACGCTGGGGATTTTTTGGAGGCATGTAGCATTTTCGAGGAAAACTTAAGAAAAAACGATTTCCCTAAAAATTTCGGCAATTTAAAAGTTTTAAAAAAATGGCATTTAGACTCAGGAATTTTTAAAGATGTTTAGAATAGTATTTGTGTTTTCATTTGGTTAAGTTGTAATGGGGGGTGGACCTATAGTAATGTTACAATGACGTAACCTTTAGGATAGAATTGGCTGCTGTTTCGCCATAACCGTCACTTACGGAATTGGGGTGTGTAAGCACCGATTACTTTGCATTAGGATTTTTGTGTGCTTGCTTGTAAGGTGCGTTGAGCACATACTGTAAGTTGTGTTTGTCTTTTCATTTTCTTCTTGACTAATTGCTTCTTTGGGGGACTCGGGGCCTTGGGATGTCTTTTGGGCTTACCTGCATCCTATTCAGAAAGTTCCCCTTGAGGTAATTGACATGGTTAGGCTCCCTGATGACGAGACCTGTCGGTTACCTATGTAGTTTTATGGTTCAGTTCCGGCACTTATACAGAATCTTGCCGTTGGTGCGTGGATTCCCAGAGTGCTTGATTTCTGTTTGTTTTTTGTATATTTTAGTATAATTTTTTTATCTATATCTGTTGGATTATTTATTTGTTTTTTTCATTATGGGGATATGAAGCTTCTGCGCTATCCTTTATTGAAAATGTCTTCTTTGCAGGATATGTTTTAAGTTATAGTGATTTAGCAGTCTATGCTTGAATTTTAATTTTGTTTATTACTATTGTTTACTTTTTACCTTATTTAAATAGTAGGACAACTCCATTTTTGTTCATTTTGAGATGCATAGCCTTAAAGTCTAATGAGTGCTGAGAAAGGACTGCTGAAGTCTGATTTGTAATGCTCTCTGTAGGCAACAGAAATAAGCTGGAGGTGTACCAGTTTTAAAATTACATAGAAATGACTTATATGAACATGAAAGGGAGGCTAACTCCATTTTTATTAAAGTGGAGCTGGCCCACTATTCAAATAAGGCCTTCAACTTATTCTCATAAACTATGAACATGATTTTTTTTTCCAATAAGTTCACGGAAAAAGTTATTATGGTTTGTTTTCCAAATTTTTAAGGTTGACACCCAATTTTGACTAGAAATATTTTTCGAACACTAACTTAATCTTCTGAAAAGCAAACGCTATCTATCAGGCCATTTTTTTTTAGGTTTCGTCGACCGTTTATTATTCATCTACTTTCAGGCCCCTATCTTGTTAGTAACTACGGACGATATATTTTTTAATGTAGGATTCCGTTCCTCCATAACGGTCCTCCGGAAAGCGAAATTTCAGAAGTCATGCGTCGCGAGTTTTAGTTTTCCCAGCTTGCCAAACCCAGTCAGTATCGATTGGGCAAGCAGTAAACAGTTAAACAGAAAAGTACCAAAATGCGTGAAAATTATCCCACACACACAAACACACACACACACACACACACACACACACACACACACACACACACATGCATACATACATACACACACACACACACACACACATATATATATATATATATATATATATATATATATATATATATATATATATATATATATATATATATATATATATATACTAGCATTATTGCCCGGGTAGATATAGTAGATATAAAATTGTTCATGCATTCCATCAAAAAAATACAGGGCTGCACCCCCCACTCTTCATGTTCATCTGGACAGATAGAATGCGCTTAGCGCGTTTCTACTGAAATGATATACAAACAATAAGAAAGAAAGAAACTTTGAGGCTGCGGACCTTCTGATTATACGTCTGATTTTATTGAGAATTAATAACACAGTTTTGCGTGATTCGCACGTTTGGATTGAATAAGATTACTGTTTAATCATATTTGTTAGATTCTGTTTAATTAGTTTTAATTAGTTTTAATTGTTTGATCCATTGTTTAATTAGAAATATGTTTTAAATTTACTTTTGCCTTTATTTTTTATTTTTCCTTTAAAAACGCAGTTTTTTCCACATCACCCAAGAGGTAAAGTGCAAGATGCGTTATTCCCTTTATTTAATCAAAGTAAAGAGGGATTCAGCATGAAGCCTAGGCTCAAAGTTTCTTTCTTTCTTATTGTTTGTATATCATTTTAGTAGAAACACACTAACAGCATTCTGTCTGACCAGATGAACATGAAGAGCGGTTGGTGCAGCCCAGTACTTTTTTGATAGAATGCATGAAAAATTTTATATCTATACATCTACCCGGGCAATCATTCTTTAAAAATAATTTCATTAATTTTTTTATGCCTTAATATAACTAATGGACTAATAGTTCGGAATGAAAGTTATGTGCCGTTACGTTTCTCTGTTTAAAGAGCTTTTCCTCCCACTGCTTAAAAAACCCTAAAACTCTAAAAGATTTATCTTATATGATTTCCCGGAAAAAGCAATTCAAATACATGTCGTATCATAACTCTGTTTCGCGAACTTAGGGGAAAAAACCTGTAGAACTCTTAAACTTCTTCCAATTTTATAATCTTCAAAGAATTAATATATTTAGATGAACAGAAGGCTTCCAAAAACTGGCCATGGGACAAACTTAACTTTTATTTATTTTTTCTTCCTTTTTTTCCAAATTTTATTAAGTTCTATTAGTTTGAACGCCATTGTCAAAAATTGTCCAATGCAGCGGGTCTCAACCTTTTTAGACCCACGACTCCACTAAACGTAAGAAAATTAAAATAAACACTTCGGCCTCCCCCCCCTCGTCACCCCCAGACCAACTCTCAAACCATTCCCTGATCACCCCTCAGAAAAATCCTCTTTTTCCCCGCGTATCTAATTTGACTGGTTGTGATGAAGGGGCTGTATCCACTTTTAAGAGGTGCGCTTAAGGGCACAAAATCATTAAAAAATTAATTTAAAAATACTAATTGAGCCCTAAATTTCGTTTTTGCTGCGTTAAGTTTCTCGGGTCCTAAACATTAACTGTGTCGAATTTGATCCCGGTGGGTAAAACAGTCTATGATTCTATAGCGGACAAACAAACAGACGAGCTCTTATATATATATATAGGTATATACAAGAGAAGTAAGCAACGATAAGTATTCCTACGTTAATAACCCGCGGTAGTTTCGTTATAAGAGACTACCAGAAATTTTTTTCTTCTAATGCGGAGGAACTTGTTGTATGATTTTCGTCTTTTGTTTTTCACCCCGAAGGCTTGCTGGCTATTTTAGTATGGGAGCACCATTTAGGTAAGCCGGCATTGCTCCCTGTAAGGGGACAACACGATAATGACCAAAACTTAATTGGGATTTGAACCCAAGCTCACCGCTTGAAAGCTCAATACAGACACAAAATTATTTTATCCTTTTTAAATAAGGATTTATTGAATTTATTTTCAGATTTTCATTTTCCTACACTGTGAGCTAAAATACACATCAAGTCAATACTAGACCTTCAGCTAAAGGAAAAATAGCTGCGATTGATTTTGTTGATGTCTCTAATGCCCCTCACTGGACGTTCCAAACCAGATCAGTATAGGCTTCAGGCTAAAGTGTGAGGCCCCGGTTTATATAGCACGATAAGGGTCGTTTTAGATAGTTGCCATCTCAATTTTGACCGAGAAACCGCACGGTCGACATCTGGAAGGATCGTACACTCCCCCATCCCCTCTGACCTCATAGAAGGACTTTGCAGTCCACGGATTCAACGTGCCCATATCCGAACTAGACACGGAGTAATAAATGGCGCGTGTCGGGATTGTATCTGAGCAACCCCAGCACCGAAAGCCAGTGATCTACCACAAGGCTACCTCGAGCCCATGATTGATTTTAAATAACACAAACAGAAAAACATGAATATTTATGAAGTTTTACATCATTTGTAACATATTTTCGTTAGTAAATTCAAAAACTCTGCAGCAAATTGTTATTAAATCAACTCAATGTGTTTTAAAGAAATTAATATTTGCAAGTTAAACACATGTCAAATTCTCAATACATATAAGTAGTGTAAATTTTGTCGGTTATTATGTCATTTAATAGTGAATCAACTGTATAAGATAAGGGAGTTTCGTTATTAACTCCCCTACCTTATATAATTTACATTTACGAGTGCAACTGACTTTATTTTTCTTATTTTAAAGGTTTCTAAAAGGATATGATTAAAATTTTAATATTATTAACTCATTTACTCGTAAGCGTGTCTTATTTAGCATGAGAAACTTATTATCACGTAAGAGTGATCTAGATAAAAGCTTAATCAAGTATTATATATTGCTAAAACATGCGCATTTCTTGCTTTATGTTCAGTTACTTTTTTCCAATTTCTTTTAAAGGCAAGGGAATTGAGCAAGGTAATGTAATTTAAACCTACAAAAAGTAATTCTTAAATGAAGATAAATAAGCATGTTAGCGACAAATTCTATTAAAATGTACGTGGTATTTATCAAGTAAATGATTTTGGGAAAAAAAAAAACAAGACTCTGCATAAAAACCTAATGAAAGTTTGTACTTCGCAACTTCGTTTAAAATGGATATTTCTTTATTAAGGAAATTTTTCTTTTCAGAGCAGGTGATTAAGTTTTCGAAATAGATGGCGAAATGTTAAGTAATCCAGTTAAATTTTCCCATTTAAATGAATATAAGGATTTCAAAAGCCACCCACGCTTATAAAAATAAATTAATATAGCTTAGAAATAAATGTATTTAAATCAACCCTTTAAGCTTTAGTTTAATGAAAAATTAAGTTCAAGGTATTAGAAATCCGTATAAGATGAATTCCTTTTATAATGTATTTCATATTTGACGCAACCCTTGAAAAGGTGCCAGCCGGAAACGAGAATTTCATACGTGAGTGAAATAACACCTAGGTTCAAAGAAAAAATAGCAATTTTCAGGATTCAATGTCAGCTGACTCTTGTAACATTTGGCGACATGTATACAAAAGATTTGCCTTGAATGATATGTAGTTTAATAAAAAATTAAGTTCAAGGCATTAGAAATACGTATAAGAGGAATTTCTTTTATGTAGTATTTCATATTTGACGCAACCCTTGAAAAGGTACCTTAAGAAGGAAACGTGAATTTCATAGGTGAGTGAAATAAGGATAAACTAGCGATTTTCAGGTTTCAACGTTAGCTGACTCTAGTAACATTTGGCGACATGTATACAAAAGATTAACCTTCTATGATATGTAGTTTAATAAAAAAGATTAAGTTCAATGCATTAGAAATACTCAAGATGAATTTATTTTATGCTGTATTTCGTATTTGATGCAACCCTTGAAAAGGTAGCTTAAGCCGAAAATGTGAACTTCATATGAGTGTGAAATAATTCTTTGTCCAAGGATAAAATAGCAATTTTCAGGGTTTCAACGTCGGCTGACTCTAGTAACGTTTGGCGACATGTATGCAAAAGATTAGCCTTCTATGATATGTATTTTAATAAGAAAAATTAAGATCAAGGCATTAGAAATACGTATAAGATGAATTTCTTTTATGCTGAATTTCATATTTGACGTAACCCTTGAAAAGGTACCTTAAGCCGGAAACGTGAATTTCAAAGGAGAGTGAAATAATACCTTGTTCAAGGATAAAATAGCGATTTTCAGGTTTCAACGTTAGCTGACTGTCGTAGAATACAACGAAATCGTGTCGACGGAGTTAGGAATTGGAAGAAGGAAACGCAAAGAATAAACTAATTGGAGGAAAATGAACCGGTCCGTTTCTATGGTTGCTGTCACAACATAGACATGTTGGTCTGGAGCTCATCTCGTTAGAACCAGACAGTAGTGTGGTTTGTTCTGTGAGATAAGCGTTCATTCGACGTATCTACTTCATTATTTATTCATAACTAGCCGCTGCGCGACCAGCATGGTCGCTTTTAGTTTTATATTTTCTTTTGCAAAACAACAACTGAAAGTAACCTATGTAAGGAATGTTATCATTACCTGTAATCATAAATATACGTTGTTAAGGGGTAGTGGGAGCTCAGCCAAAAAAATTATAATCATTGCTAAATTCACTATAACGCTGATTCTAAAATATCATGATTGAAAGATGTGAATTTCCATTGCTTCAGAACAGAGTTAAAGATAAGATTGAGAAACCCAACACCAATGATTTTAAAAATTACATCCCTCTCTGTATGTACAATTTTCAGAATTAAGATATCTACACCTTATCATTATATCAAATAAGAAATTGTTGGGGAACATTTTTTTCACTTAAAAAATGGATTAAAAATTCAGCAAGTACTAACATATAGTGTGAATTACATTTGGGAAAATATCTTCACTTTTAAAATGGAGTAAAAATTCAGCAAGTACTAAAATATAGTGTGGATTACTATGATATTCATAAAACTTCTTGATATACACAGTTGAATATTTCAAAAGTAGGAGATACTACAGTGACAGAATCAAAAGAACGGACTCTACATAAACCTACATACAAATGTCCATGACTAAACACAGGATTTGATAGGTCTAAACATATTTTGTCAAAAGATCAGCGGTTGTAACAAATACCGCCACTATACACACGCGGTTTTAAATTGTGGACAGCCGCTAATGTTTACATCCGGTAGTTGCAGCCGTTGCCATTCGGAGTGTAGAAATAACGTCGATTTTTGTGCCGCATACCTACGCGTTTTATATATATAGATTATATGCTGATATTTTTGTATACTGTGTTTCCTCCTTCGTTGTTTTTAAATACTTCCTTATTTTTACCCAAAAATGAGTGGATCAAGTAAAAGACAACAGGCCTGTAATTTTATTACTGAATGGGAGAATTCATATTGCTTCGTCAATTTAAAAGACAAATGTATTTGTTTGCTGTGTGGAAATAGTGTCGCAGTGCCGAAAAACATAATGTTGAACGTCGTTTCCTGACAATTCATGCTACTTTTAATGCGAGCTATCCACTTAAATCTGAAATAGGAAAGAAGAAAATAGATCAGCTAAAGTCAAATCTGTCCGCTCAACAGTCAGTTTTCACTGGGGCCTCTGTTAATATCTAAAATGATCCTTTAAAAATTTCTCGCATACTCGCAAAGAAGAAAAACCTTTCCTGGATGGTAATAAAAAAATTAAGTTCAAGACATTAGAAATGCGTATAAGATGAATTTCTTTTATGCTGTATTTCATAATTGACGCAACACATAAAATGGTACCTTAAGGGGGTCCGGGACACATTTTTAAAAAAAATTTATTTAAGTTAAAAGTTTGAGTTAAAAGTTGAATTTTTTTGTGATGGTTAACCATATAATTTGTAAAGTTAATCACATCATAAAACTTCTCAAAAAGTTTTTAAAAAATTTTTAAATTTAAAATTTTTAATAAAAGTGGGGTAATTTAAAATCGTTATAACTCTAAATATTATTTGTCGAATTAAAAAAAAATTTCATTTAATTAAACAAAAATATTTAAGTTTTAATTCCGATTTACCAATTTTTAAAATATTGATTTTTAAAAAAATTAAAAAATTTTCGATTAAAAATTACGAAAAATATGCAACTTATATTTTAAAAATCATATTTTCAAAAGTAAATATTTTTTCAAATTTGCTGAGTCAAAATTAAAGTAAAATAGTTGAAAAAGACATGTTACAAGTTTCAACCATTTATCTTTAACGGTTCTTGACTTATAACAATTTAAAGACGAGAAATGGGGAAAGAAACCCATCATGCAGAAAAACGCACTTACCGGTATAAACAACGATTGGCTATTATTAGAACGTTGCAAAAAAAAAATAATAATTTCTCCTGTTCTAATTAAGATAGAAACACGAATTAAGATAGAAACAAAAAATTTTAATGCAATAAAAAAATTTTCGAAAGTTCAATCAATTTTAGGTCCTGGACCCCCTTAAGCCGAAAACGTGAATTTCGGCTTAAGGTACCTTTAGGAACCTTAAGATAATGTAGGAGAGTGAAATAATGCATTGTTCAAGGATAAAATAACGATTTTCAGGTTTCAACGTCAGCTGACTCTAATAACATTTGGCGACATGTATACAAAAGATTAGCCTTTTATGATATGTAGTTTGTTATATAGAGTCCAGATAGTCAAATGATGGCAGTTTTATTTTTATTCTGTAAGATTTTCTAATCGATCAAGCTATTTTTTAATACTCCCTTAAGTCTGCTCTATTAAGTGTCATTCAAATACTGGAAATTGAGTACTAAAAGTATAGCCTAAGTGCTGCATTTTTGTAGTCGATTATGACCTAAATTTTTGTTTTTTATCTACCCAAGCTTTAAATGTCGTTTTTCTCAAAACTATAATTTTTTAAACTCTATTTTTAAGACACTGTACCTCCTTCATTTTCAAACCGATAGAGCTTATTCATTTTTTAAATACTACCCAAATTCTAATAAATAAGATGTTATCAAAAACTCGAAATTGTGTTTCTTGATTTAAAGTACCTTTTCCGAACTGCATCCATTATACATAAAACGTAAAAATTTACTCTTCTTCGAGTTCTATATGTCTTTCTACTTTGTAAACCGATCTGTCTCTTTCAAACTTAATCGTTCATAATAACATGCAGGAAACTTGCAAAACGCCTATTAGGATGCATATATGTGTGTCCTTGTCTAGGACATATATGGGCATTTTAAATCCGTACACCAGAAAGTGGTTAGAGAGGGTGGGAGAGGGTACAATAACCCCAGATGTCACCCTTATGGGTGCTCGGTCAAAATTAAGGTGGCACCTGAATAAATCAGACTCCGACCCTAGTGGATCCATTATAAACCGGACCCGCACCACTTAGTCTGTTAGCCTATACAGACCTGGTTAGGAATACTTCCGGCCAGGGGTCATTAGAAACAACAACAACAACAACAATAACATTTATGTGTATATGTGTGTTTCTGTGTTTGCATGCCTTAGAAAAGTTTAGAATGAAAGTTTTTAACTTCATTTCCATGTACGTTGCGAAATACATCAATCTTCATTAATGGGGCATTACATGAATACATTAGGGTGTCTAAAAAAGGTGTGTTTCGAAAACTGTGCTTCCCATGGTTTTTCTTGTTCAATTTGGGTACAAAAGAAAAAGTGTGAAGTTTAAACACTGTAGGTTAAGGGGAAAGTTTGCCCCTAAAAGCTTAAAATTTGAAAATATAGTCAAAATTTCAATTTTTTTCACTGTTTTAAAAAAATTTATTTTATTTTTTTTAATGAAAGATATGTCTGTTATAAGTGTTTTTATACTATTTATAGGTATTTCAAACAATATTTGTCTTTTGATTATTAACTAGATCAAATGTTAGTTATAGAAGAATATACGTAATAAACAGAAAAATTGACAAAATTCGAAAATGCTTGGTAATATTTATTACTAGTTTTACATTGATCTGTGATTAATAAAAAAGTGTTATTTCATTTGGTTTCGTTAATTTAGTTTTTGCAACACATAATATAAGGAAGTAAATAAAAAGGCAGCTTTTTACCAAACCTTTATTTCATAAAAATGACATAAATGCTGGTACATAGGTTATTACGAAAACAATTGAAAAAACACTTTTTTATTAATCACAGATCAATGTAAAACTAGTAACAACTACTATCAAACATTTTCGAGTTTTGACAATTTTTCTGTCATTACGTATATTACGAACGTCCTGTGATGGCACCCCCGTGGAAAATGTTTAATCCAAATAAAAGTTTTCTTTTGTCCGATCTGGGTTGTCAGCAGTGATTGGTGTCTTGCTTCTGTCATATGCAAATTTCCTCCGTGCGCCCTGTTCATGACTTTGTTGGCCGTTCGCAGAGCTGTTTTTTGTGCGTGCATACGCGTCCGTTTTTTGTGATACACGTACCGTTCCAACGCTCTTTAGGGTTTTCGCATGTGCTGAACATTTTGCGACGGGAAAAAGTGGGTGTTGCTATTCGAAAATTTCAAGTTTCTGTACCTGTAACCGTGAGCTCTACTTTGTTGCCGTTCACAGAATTCCGAGCTCATACCTCTGAATAACTATATATAACTATATCTGAAATCTCATATCAATCGGTTGAACTTAACAGCCGCTAAAGATCCATATACCGGCAAAGTTTTTTTTATGACCACCCTGTATTGTTTGGAATACCTATTAAATAGTTTAAAAACACTTATAATAGACATATCTTTCATTTAAAAAATAAAATAATTTTTTTAAAGTGGAAAAAATTTAAATGTTGACTATATTTTCGAATTTTAAGCTTTTAGGGGCAAATTTTCCCCTTAACCTACAATGTTTACACTTCAAACTTTTCTCTTTTGTACCCAAATAGAACCAGAAAAACCATGGGGAGCAGCAATTTTCGAAAAAAAGTTGTTTTTTTAAGACACCCTAGAATATATATTACTGAGATGATATCAGTAAGTCAGAAGAGCAAAATAAAGACAGTACCGCTCTCAAAGCAATGATAAATATGTTGATGGGTAGAAAATAATAAAATTAAGTCTGACATTAACTAGACCATGACGGATGACCTAGTACAGCATAAAAAAAAGACTAACCACAAAGGATATATTGCGTAAGGGTTTACGATTGCTTAATTTTATGAAAACTGAGCCTGTTACTAACTACACTCAAATTTTACGACCATAAAATATGATCGTAAATTTAATATTAAGGGAAAAGGAATTAAAAATTAACAGAAAACAAAGGAGTTAAATACGTATGCTAAAAATGATAAAAATGAATCCCAAATTTAAGAAAAATTAAAAACCAAATGCATAAATGAAGACATCCACCAATTTTTACGCTTGATTTAAGGTGCCGTACTTCCTTTCACAAAATATTTTCCAATCATAGTGTGTTTGTAAGCATTTATACACACCTTCCTCTAGATAGTTTAATCGTTATACTGATAGCAGAAAAATTATGCTAAATAATAGGAGGTGAAGGTGATGAGAAGAGTATAATTTAAACAATATAAAATATAAGTATATTTTTTCGCAACTTGGCTTGATGTTTTTTACTCATGTCTCAATGTCGCCCATCCACAGCATGAAATAACTGTGTTGGCGAAATGTCAATGGAGCAAACTTTGCTGCGTATGTAGGACAACACGTCTCAATGTGCCCAAGAACGTCCATGCCTTAGCAAAGACTAGTACCCGAACCCACTTTGTGAAAACCCTAGATGTTAACCGCTAGATTATATGGGTGGATAGTCCCCCGATGTCCCAGATGCAATCCCCCTTTTTAATTCACAAGTTCTGAAGGTAGAGCGCAAAGTGTTAATTTTAGAATTTTGAGTATATATATATACCGTGTGATTAAGCTATATAAAAAAAATTTGATAACTTTTGAACTGTTGGCGAGATTCAGTGAAAACTTGGCGGTTGAATACAGCGCATGTTGGGAGTTTTTTGAGCATGCGCACACGCTTTGTTCTTGTTTTTCATTTTTCTTTGAAAATGACAAAATACGGCATTTCTCAGCGTATACCCATCGCCAAGGCCTACTCTTCGAGCAATAACCGCCCGATTGCGGTTCAAAGGAAATCATTGGTGCGATATTCATTGAAGGCACGGTGACTGCTGAACGATATGTCAAAATTTTAGAAAATATTCTCACCCTATTATCCAAAATGACCCAGATTTCGAAAAAATGAGGTTCATGAAGAACGTATCATGACCCCATTGGACCAATAGAGTCTTTGAAGAGCACTTTGGAGAGCGCATTCTGGCTTAGAGGTACACAGAGGCCACTGGAATAGGAATCGCTTGGCCGCCATATTCTCCTGATCTCAACCCTAGTGACTCATTTTTGTGGGGCAATTAAAGACAAATCTTACGGAAATGACCCCGAAACCATCGCTGAGCTCTAAACAGCCATTCAGGAGGTCATCAGAAGCATCGACGTCTCGACACTTCCGCGAGTTTTGCAGAATTTTGTTCTTTGTCTGCGTCACATCATAGCCCTTGAGGGCAAGCATATCGAACATGTCATAAACTAAATCCGATTATTCTGTAGTTACTTTTCAAATTTGAATAAAATTTTTGAACTCGGTAATTTTTTAAAATTTGTTCTTTTATTTCATATAGCTTTATAATTGTCACCGTGTATATATATGTGTGTGTGTATGTATATATATATATATATATATATATATATATATATATATATATATATATATATATATAATATTTCATTCCCCCCTTCGGAAACGAGTATCCTGCCGACTTATCTTATAATGTTAACGGATCGGGAAGAAGCGCAAAATGCTTGTAACTTCATAGTACTTCGGATCTGGCTCAAGTCGTGGCTGGGTTGACGGGGAGACAGGCAATGGAGATTCACCAGACATCCAGAAACGTTTCTCAAAACGTTTTTATTAAAATATATTTCAGTGGGTCAAGTACACCTTGATACCCTCACATTTCAGTAGATTAGGATTTTAACATGATAATTATCATGGAACGTGGTAATTCTCAGAAAAAAAAATATTCGCAGCGCAAAATCTGCGACTATATAGGACGACTGACTGACACAAAAGGCCCGCGAAAGACCTAGATTCACACCCGGAGTACGGGTGTATTGAACTTCTAATTAATCAATTTATGACACCTGACTTAAACGCCATATGGGGTGATCCTTTTCGTCATAGTTCTCAAATTTTCTTCTTATATAACTCTGGCTACGAGTGGCTTTAGGGGAAAAACTACTAGGTGATTTTGGTCATTCCCAGTTCGAAATCAAGATGAGGGGAGTTATGGTATTGTGATATTATAAAAGAATTTTGAATAGGCGTTTCCTTTAATGGTTATAAAAGTTATCGTTTCAATTTCCCCCCTCCGGAAAAGACTTGCGAGAGGGTCCGGCTCCCTCAGCAAGACTCACCATCAGGTGAAAACCACGTATAACAGTAAAAGTTTGGTTCAGGAATTTAAAATTTAAAATGTTGCTTTAAATGTTGCTTTTTAATGGAATTTAAAATTTAAAATATCATCCTTGTGTGTCCGCTCAAGCACAAATATTAGGTACACTGAATATTCATATTACTAACTAATAACGTGATATATAACATGTTGCAAAATAAAATATGCAGATATTAATGCACTTAAAATGGAATGAAAAATATAATATGTTATTAAGGAATACACTATATCACAACAAATGTTTTTAAAAATAAGTACTAAAACTTTTAAAAGGAAAAAAATTAAAACTGTCACATTCTGTTGTTTCACTCATGAGATCCAGAAATTTCACATATAACAGGTTTTCTAATAGGAAGTTTAAACAAGATAGGTTCTTTTTGATTTTACTTTTTTTTGGGGGGGGGGGCTAACTCCCTTGACTTACCTTAGGTGATTAAACTTTGCATGTCGTCGAAATATTTTTAATGTTATACCTCATCCTCTAATGTTATACCTATCATCCTCTTAACCTAATTGAGCATCGGCACAAGATCACCAAATAAACAAAATCCCGTACCTGATACTTGCACGGCTCGGGGAATCGTGAGGGACGATGGGAGGCTTGCGTCGGTCATCTGTGGCACAAAGACTCTACACTCGGGGCGTGGGTGGCTGGTGGCAATCATCTATGCATACAGGGCTCCGATACTCTACAACCTCTTGGTAGCGGGCGCTCGCTCGACGAAGGGGTGCGGCATGGGAGAGTTCTGGGCTCCTGGGCAGGTGTATCCTTCTAGGGCTACGCTATCGGCTAGTAGTCAGATCGACTTCGCTCCTGGAGTCATTAGGCGTGCGCATTGAGTTAGGGTCGGCGCGGTAGGCTTTCGGCTTGTTGATCCTTTAATCGGCCGGCATATATTCATCGGCACTTGAGGGCTTACACCTCTATCTTCTTTATTCGTCTGCGGCCCTTTCCGTCTTTCTTGACTCCGACTTCTCCTCAGCGGATTCTAAAACTCATCTGCTCATTGCTTTTCACCTCTATATATCTCTCTCTCTCTGATTATTTCTCTCCATCTCTATCTTTTACTTAACTCCCCCACTTCATTCTAGGCTTTCCATTGGTAGCCACCTCCTGACCAATGGGTAAATATGGATACCCTTTATTGGTTCCAACTCTTTTTTTATATTACTATCTCCTCCACTCAAATTTGAAGGGGGCGTCAGTCGTTGCACCTTTCTGGAGAATTCTCACGCCCCTACATTCACACGCTTCTATTCGGACCCCCTACTGACCTCCTAACGCATTGAAGCTCGTAAAGTCTTAACTCGTCCTTCACTAACATCAAATTTCGGACCCCTTCGTTTCCTATTTCTGCCTGTCCAGATCATTAACTGCAGCTGGCCGCCGCTCCCTGCCATCAATTTTTCGACCGTTCCCCTTTTACATGTCAATTATCGTCTCCCTTTTTGACATAAGCAGATCGTAAACTGCATCTGTACACCATTTATCCGCTGTTTGGAATATATCTTCTCCTCCTATTCTTTGTGCCCAACTTTGCACCTGTTTAATTTTCCAAAACTGTCGCCTACGCTGATACAAGAATCAATGAATTTTTACGTGGCAAAAGTTGATAATAATTACAAGATAAAAAGAACTTTTTATGTACCATGTTTTTAAATTTTCTGTTGAATCATATAAACTTCACAATTCTATGTATTAATAAATTCTTTTTTAAAATTTTTTTGATGAATTATCCCATCAATTTGACAGAAAATGATCAAATGCGTAATAAAGAGGTATCAGATGCGTAATCAATCATTTAGCTCGAGAATTGGAAGTTAACTTGCGTTTAACTTTTCGTTCCCGTCCCGGCTGATAGATGGCTGCACCATTCTACAAAACAAAATTAACTGAAAATAAATTTCAATTCTCCTTAAAGTTAGCTAAAAGTATTAAAATAATGCATTGCCATCGTGTTCTAGCTATTCTAAAACTTTCAAATGTCTAGCTAGTCGGGTAGTTAGTTAAAAATCGATTGCAAGATTTGTACTGGACGAACACACACACAAACAAACAAACAAGAAAGCGAGTTAGTAAAAACATGGTAATTAAAAATCCACTCAACTATTCATTCCGATGAGTTTATAAAAAACTTGAACATGATCATTTTGAAAATACCTTTATTTGAATATTCCTTCCCAAACAGAAATAAAAAAAAATCTCACAATTTTTATCTCTTACACGGAATAAGCTATCTTTATTTCTGTAAGAGATACATCATGAGAAATTTTCGATAAAAATTGCTTATGTAAGAAAAATGAGACCCAAGATTACGGCGGCAAGAAATCGCGCTGAAAATATTGCCACGTTCCACGACTCTTACCAAGAAATATGCGCGCATAAAAGCGACAGTTTATGAAACCTGTAGTATCGGAACACTCACGAAATTCATTTTCTAACTCCTGGAGGAAGGAAAAAAGTCCCCAAAAGAAGCTTTATAAAGTTGCCACTTTGACGTAAACTTTTCCACTTCTATTAAGAATTCATGTCTGAGGTCTGTTACCGGGGAATTACGGAACGCGGTGAGGGAAAGAAGATCCTTTAGAGGAGCGGTTTAAAGTGGTGGATTTCATCCAAACATGTTCCAAGGAATAAAATACCGAGATCGTCTGTGCGAAAATTATAGAGGATTCCAATTATGTTAAATGTTTTTGAATAATTAAATTGCTGTGCTAAAATTTGTATTGCTGCGGTTTTTAATATCTTTTTAAATTACAGCAAAACCTCGTTTATTCGGACTAACTGGGACCATAGGCACGCCGGATAATCCAGGTAATATAGGTAAAATGCAAAACAAAATCCTTAGCTAAGCAGACTTACCATTTATTACGATAAAAACTATGTTTTGTAACAAAATTACAAAGTACTGTTTACAAGACATTAAGAAATATAAAAATAACTTTTCACATCATTTCTTAATAACAATTGGTAAGTCTAGTAAAGCTTTCTTAAACTCAACAAAAAGCATTTTATTACCATAATTTATTGTAGAATCTATGCAGGAACTGTACATTGAATCAAACTAAAAAGCGAATATTTGGCGTACTTGTAGTTACGTTCTTGATATCATAGTTAAAAATTATTATCTAATGTGAACATTAAACAAAAATAATGTCTACAAGTCTGATCCGGATTATCCGGAGATACGGATCAACGAAGGCCGGATAAAAGAGGTTTTACTGTATATGGTTTGTTCCGTAGCCAATTAAAATTATTTTACTTTGATTTTTTTTAAAACATTCTGGGAACAATTTAAGAAAAATTTCTAAATTATAGAGGATTCAAACCGTTAAATATTTTCAATTAATTTAATTATTCAGCTAAAATTGTCATTATTGTATCTTTTAATACTTTAAAAATAAATTGGTTTGTAAAGTAGTCAATTAATAATATTTCAGTGTAATTTAATAAAAATAAATGTTATGAACTATTTTGCGAATAATTTTAAAATTATAGGGAATTAAAACTATTATATATTTTTTAATAATTAAATTGTTCAACTAAATTTTGTATTTTTGTTGCTTTTAAAATATTTTAAATTATATGGTTTGTGCAGTAGCCAATTAATCTTATTTTGCTGCAATTTTAAGGTAAAACATTCTGTGAACAATTTTGAGAACAATTTTGAAGTTATAGAGAATTAAAACTGTTAAATATTTTTGACTAAGTTAATTATTCAGCAAAAATTTGCATTATTGTACCTTCTAATATTTTAAAATTTACATGGTTTCTACAATAGTCAATTAATACTCTTTTAATGTAATTAAAAAATACATATTTTGTGAACAATTTTGAGAATGATTATGCAATTATAGAGAATTCAAAGTGTTAAATATTTTTGAATAATTAAATTCTTCAACTAAAATTTGCTTTATTGTGGCTTTTATTGTTTTTTAAATTCAATGGTTAACTGATTAATACTCTTTAAACGTAATTAAAAAACATTTTGTGAACAGTATTTAGAAACGTACTAAGCAGTTTACGTGAATTTTTCTCCACTGGCTAGTGAAAGATTTTTATATTTGCAATGAACTCTAAGCAACTCTAAAACTACTATATCTACAAAAGGTCGTTCGCACTATATGGAAACGATTTTGATAGTTAAGTTTTATATATAAATGCCGCATTTTTTGCGGCAATTTTCTTTTATCTGATAGCCATGGTTGTTGGCAATAGCTCTAGCTCCAATTTTCCATGAAAGTAAACTTTTTCTTAGTACTGTCATGTCAGTTTTACCCCATTCCTCTTGGACCGTTTTCCAAAGTCCATTCAGTGGTCTTGGATGCCGTTTTCCTAAGGCTCGTTTTAATAAACCTAAAGCGCAAAAGTCCATTGGAGAAGCGTCGGGTGATTTTACAGGTGTTTCATTAAATGGGGTACACTTTATTTCTGTTTTTGTCCTATCTTTGCTAAATAAGCGGCAATTGATTTAGACGTGTCACTAGAGGCTTTCTCCATATGAAGCTCAACTTTATCAATGTCCTTTCCGTATAAGCCTGGAATTTCTTCTTCAAAATTTGGTTCTAAAATGTTCTGCTGATAGTAGAGTGAATTAATTTTGGCTTTAGTTGAGACTTTTTTAATTTTTAATTTACCGTTGCAACAAAATCCTACAATTATCATGAATACGTTTGGGAACTTTTCTGTACACTGACGAAGCGATTTCGGACGGTCATTTCCGTCATTTGAGCAATAGAAAATTGATCGTTTTTTCTTACAGTCACTTAAATACACCCATGCCTCATCGGGTGTTATCAAAAATTTTCATTTTTCAGCTTCTAGGTGTTGTTCCAATAATTTTCTACAATTTGTTTTTCTTTCAGCAATATGCTTTAGAAAAAGCAGATGAACTTTAGGTTTAAGCATCTTTTTAAACTTCAAATCTTTATGAATGATTTTACTCACTGTGCCAGAAGACATTCCTAGTTTCGATTCAATGGATCTTTGAGCCGGCGGATTTTCTTTTAGGATCAGAGACTTCACTTTCTTGATATTCACCTGACTTTGAACAGTCTTAGTATGAGGTTTTGCTCTCATGTTTTCATTTTTACTTTCAGTTAGACTTTTTTTTTCCTTTCAAATTTAATATATTATAAATTTCTTTTTTTTTTAAATGCCATAACCGCAATTTTTACACCGCTTTATAATTTGTTGATACGAATATTTCTCCTCGGATGGCGCAGTTATGTAACCTTCGAGTCATTTATCAATTTTAGGAACCATTTTCAAAATAAATCTTTTATTTTTGATTCCAATGAAAACAAAATAGCAGCAGACGATTGTCCTGAACTTGCCAAATTTTTTTCTCAAAATGGAAACGCCAAAAATAAATTATAAAATCGTTTCCATAAAGTGCGAACGACCTTCTGTATACAATTTATCTTTGCAGGAAAGTTCTGACATAGATTTTTGTGCCAAGACCCTGAATTTTTAAATGTGGAATAAGATCGTTATCAGGGTTCATACTTAGTTTATTAAAACAGTATTAATTGGATGTTGTACAAAATTATACTATGTATTAAGTATTCAATTAATGCTCTTTTAATGTAATCAAAGAAAACATTTTGTAAACAAGATTTTAAAACGTTTTAAGCAAATTTAAGGGAATTAATCTCTATTTACTAGAGTGAGATTTTCCCATTTGCACTGAACTCTAATGCACACTAAATTTTAAATGTATGCAATGATTTTTTGCAAGACAGTTGTGAAACAGATTTCCATGGCAAGACGCTGAGTAGCTTAAGATGGTTGTTAAGGTTCATATTTTAGTTTATTAAAGGGGCATTTGGATTGGGTATTATACAAAATAATACAGCTTCTATAATATCCAATTAGGGCTCTTTTAATATAACTAAAAAATATTTTGTGAACAATCTTTAGAAAAGGATTAAGTAATTTTAGGTGAATAAATATCTATTGGCCAGAGAGAAATTTTCATATTTGCACTGAACTGTGAGCAACCCTAAAACCTTTAAATGTATGCAATTATCTTTGTAGTAAAGTTCTGAAACAGATTTAAGTGCCAAAGATCCTGAGTTTTTAAAAATAAATTAAGATGTCTGCTAGAGTTCATAATATAGTTAATTAATTCTTGGTTAATTAAAGTTTCTAAGAAAGGATTTTCAAAGCAAAATTCTTCAGCAACATATACCGCAATTATAAATGCTATGATTGGAATATATCATCTTAAAATATCTTAAGGGTAATGTTGAATACAAGGGAATATTTCATAGTATGTTAGTTGTTCATCACTTTCAAGTATGATAATGTGTATACCACAAGATTTATATATAACTATTAATTTGACTATAAACCAGGGACATGCTTTTTACATTCATTATGGGCTCGTTAGCACTCTATAATTAACAAGGATATTGGAGTAGGGTGGTTTCTTCTAGTGATACGTGGTACATTTCCTAAATTAGCCTAATTAGTCTAAATTAGCTTTGTAAATTTTATATTGAAGCAAAATTTAAAGTGAGTCTTTGATAAATTATTTGTTTAAATACATAATTTTTGTCTGATTTTAATATGTAGTTATTGTTTGTTTTAATACACCTTGGACGATGTATTGCAATCCATGGAAATCCTGAGACTCAGCGATATTAGTTTGCGAGACTCCGCATGGGTCAATGACATGGGTCATGTACCTTGGGTCATGTAACTTGCCATTGGAAATTTTTAAAAAAATGTTTGATTTTGGAGTTTTATGTAAAGAGAAAATTTGAAAAAAAAACCAATTTTACCTTTTGATCTAGAACTATGGCAATGGCAGTATGCGGCAGAATGGACTCAAACATTTCTGAAGGTCCCTGGTAAGAGAGGGAGGGGTGATAGGAGAAGGTTGGCATGGGAGGTGGCAAGAGCATAGGTGGATTTTCTAGTTGTCCGTAGACTCCATGAGTTGGTCAGGTGAACTTCGCGGTGTATATATATATATATATATATATATATATATATATATATATATATATATATATATATATATATATATATACATACACACACAAACCGAGTGAATAAAACTAGATTGTTCGAACTTTGCGATTTGTTTTCTAGCGGAGGCACTTGCCGTGTAGACATTCGCTTCTAATTCACCGCAGTTTGCTGGCTATTTTATTATGGGGACAACCATATATGCAGAAGTAACCCTTACAAAGGGACGACACAAACAGAGGTATTTTAGGGGCCGACTCCGGTATTCAATCCAACCCCCCTCAGCACCAAAAGCTAGCGCGCTGTATCACAGAGGCCATTATATGCCCACTTTTCGAATATACAAAACTTTTTTTCTCTAAAGTGCTTTGTTTGTTTTTATTACCCTTTTAAATGTGGAAGTCCATTCTGCTTCACCATGTATAAAATACTATCATTACCAGACTTAAATTATTCACATTCTTCATCGTTATATTATAAATATTTATGGACCAAATTAATACATCAAACGAGAGCTTTTATTACACAGGTCTGCAAAAAGATATTTTTAAAAGTTGTTTGTACTTTGATAACTGATTTCTCTGTATTTTTCAGTGTTGATTTCAAAAATGAAATCCATTTTTTTCTATCACGTCAAGTTATCTCACTAAAATGTGTATATTTGGGGTGAAAAACTCTATTTAATGCAATTTTGTACATTTTTCCAAAGGTTCTAAATTTTAATAAACAGATAAAAGATTCCATCATTTACACCTGCACAACATAATATCGAAAAAATGCTTAACTATAGAGTCGAATGTCCTTGTAGAAGAGCTTTCTCTTCACATCAAAACTTCTTTTAGTGATCTTCCTGCTGTGGACAGCTTGAGGATCGTTCATTTTTAATATCCAGCAGTAATCCGCTATCATGTTACCATTCCATCTTCCTTGGTACCTTTTTTCCATTTCCTTGATGACTTGATGGAAAATTTCCCCCTGCTCTTCAGTGATATCACCAAAGTGTAGAAGTCAAGGTGCGAGTGGAGAAAATGAACTTTTATGCTCATATTACAACCCAGCTTCATGAAGTTGTCTAACATGTCAGCGGCGATTGACTTGTAGTTTGGGTCCTTTTTGTTTCCCGGAAAACTAGTTACAACTAGTTTAAAATATACCCATGCTGCTTTTTCCTTTTATTTTCATTTTTTTCTCATAGGTGGCATCCCTCATTAGTTTTGTGATGTCAGGTACGACAAACACTCCTTTTATCTTTGCCTCGGATAACCCAGGAAACTGCTCACAAAGGTATCTAAAACATTCTCCTTCTTTTGGAAATGCCTTGGCAAATTGTTTCATCAAACCCAATTTTAACGTGTAGTGGTGGAAGTAATACCTACCTCTTTGGGATCTACAAGACTCTCCCTCCCAACATTCTCAACATTTTTAACTCCAACCTCTAAGGTTTTTTCTCAGCTGTCATTCTTTCTTTATATAGTATTTCTTCCTGTAACGACTGTCTCATTCGCAGAGAAACCAAGGAAAATTTGTGTAACCACTCTGTTGATCAAGCAACCTTGAAATCACTTTTAAATCACCACAAATCGTCCATTTATGCTCTGAATAACAAATTTTGTTTAAGACCAGCTCAAAAGTTTCATAACATTCCTTTAGATGGACCGAATGTCCGACAGGAACCGAAGCATACTTATTGCCGTTGTATAGAACTGCATTTAGACTTCTTTTGGACGAATCGATAAAAAGTCTCCATTCTTCCGGCACATATTCTATTCCAAATCTTGCCATAACTCCAGGAATATCACTGCAATAAACAAGGTCACCTTCTTGAGAGAAGAAAAGGCACAAACTACTTTTCCCTAGTTCGATACAAAGAAAAGCACGTACCTGGAGCCAACAATTTTTTTTCTTTCAATCAAGATCCTAAAACTTCTGCTGAATCCTTTGGGAGCCCTTAGTCTCTAACTAAATCGTTCAGTTCAGGTTGAGTGAACAAAATAAGTTCAATTGTACCAGGGTCGTACAATCACTGTCTTTATCACTATCACACGGTGTAGGCAATGGTTTGGGATCATCTAATATACTCGTATCATCCAGAGTATCTAGAGGAGAAGGCATTGGTACTTCGGGTCAATGAGGAACAGAACTAATGGCTGACAGGATGTTTGGGTAAGAAATATCTTTCTTTTTTTTTAAATTGAAACCTTGCAAGTTACAGCAACAAAAATAACAGTATTCACTATGATTTTGGAGCTCTCTCCAAACCATAGGTATTCCAAAACGAAAGGACTGCTTTTTTCCCTGAAACCTCTTAGTTCTTCGACACAGTCTGAACAAATTTTGTGTGGGACCCAAGGATTATCTTCCGCGTTTAATTTCATGCCAAAATAAGCAAAGTGCAATTTTCTAAGAAAATTTGAAACGTTTCTTTGTTGCATTTTAACTGTATAATTACCACAAATGTGGCAGAAACAATCTGGTGGATTGAGATACTGTCTAGAAGTCATTCCCCTCAAATCAACCACAAAAATGTTAAAAAAATATCACCACTTTATAAAAAAAGAAACAGCACGTGAACAGCACAGAGTAAAGAGATCAACTGTAGGAGAATATAGTACAGTTGAAGGTGGTTGGAGGGAGGATGGTGGGGACAGACTGGCGCTGACACTAAAGATGTCAGTGGAGGAAGATAGTAAGGGATGGGCGGGAGTGTCGACACACAGTAATAGTAAAGTGATGCAGTTTTAACCGCATTACACTAGTTTTAGTACGACTGTCCAGTTTATATAAGAATGTCTATTTCATTGCAAACGCCTTAAAACTTTCTCACATTACTTTTTTAAATGTTTGTAAGCAAAATATAACAGTTTCTTTGGAAAGATTTGAAAATTTGTCTAAACTCATAGTGCTACCTTACTTTAAAAAATAACCAAATTCGACAAAACTAAACATGCCAATTGTAACAAAACTGTACGTGGTGGAATTTTTTAATTGTCCCATAATCAGCACAAAAATCACTAAAAAAATAACTGATTACATTGGAGACAATTTTTTTGTCGCAGACCTGTGTTATCGCTTTTCCACGTGATAACGTTTATATCTTTACAGAAGCCCTCCAAATGGATCATATAAAGGTTAAATGTACTTTAAGTGATAAGGTCATAAACAAAACAAAATATGTTTCAGACCATAACAGTATTTTTCGGGTCACTCTGTTTGTTTTAGAGAGAAGGGAGAAACTATTTTGTCCTACAAGTATCATGGATAGGATGAGATGCCTTATAAGGAAGTGTTGCAATTGATTCGTAAACATGGAAGGAAATTCTACAACTACGGTGCTCTAAATGCTTCAGTCCTTCCCTAGAGTGCCCTTAAGAGTATTTCGTGCGGGAAATGTCCACGACACTCCTGAGGCCTATTGAAATAATAATACTATTCAGTCACTTTGTTTTAATTAGAGAAAGTTTAATATTGGTGACTACCTTTACAAGGTATACGATTGACATTTAATTTAATAATTTTTCTTTAATTTAATAATTTTACCATCGTTGAATGAGGTACATTTTTAATATCCCTGCACACGTTTTTATGAATATTAAACTTCTTCACCATTCAATTTAATCATTTAGTTCTAATGTGGCTGAAATTCGAGTTGATTAAGCGATAAGGGCAAACAGTCGATATTAAATTCTTTAATTTTAAATTATTAAGTGTATTGTCTTATATGAAGTCATTATTACTTTTAATTCTCAATTTCTTTTTTGCAATTGTTGTCTCTTTAATAAATTTTTTTTTCTATTTTTCGCATTGATTTTAGAATAAGAATTTGGATTTCAAAAATAAAAGAAAGGGTGAAAGAACTAGAGTATATTATTTCATACATGATAGTTTAGGCTTTTAAGAATTCTAAATCGATATGAAGGAGGTAAAAATAATTGTTTATTTACAAATGTTATATAGTTTTGTGATATATTTCCATAATTTCTCTTAAACCTATAAACTTTCATCCTAATTTATTAATTTTGTTACATAGAAAAATTTATATTTTTGCATGAAGTCTGTAAATTACAAGTTAAGTTACTTAGTAGTTTTCCCACAAAGGTGGTTTGTTTTGGGCTGTAGAATTATTAAATATCATTATTACATGAATTCTTCTAGCTGAATACCCGTGCTTCTCTACGGAGTACATTCAAATTAAATACAATGGTCAATGCATGCAATTAATGCCAAAAAGAAAATATATTTATAGAAAATCGTAACTGATATTTTTTTAGACAAAATAATGTAGAAGAAAATAATAGAACATATATCTAATAGAACATACTAAAGAATATAGTACAGTTAATATAGAGGAACATTTCTTTTACTGTATTTTAATATTTTTTGAATAACCTCCAATCGTCTGTCGCATTAGAAAGCATTTATTTTGTCAATTTATTTCATTGTTATACACGTGACGCAAAATTAGTTATCACAAAAAGAAATGAAACCGCGTGATCAGCATTTAATAAATTAAATTCTAAAAATTAATCTTTAAAAATTCACCAAAAATCCGAAAATGGAGGCAAGGATTTGAAAAAGATTTCAATTTAAAGCAATTTTTATGATTATTCTCGTGATATAAATTTTATAATCCTCAGATTATTATTTTAAATGCAAACTTAAAAAGTTACAAAAACAGCTTAAAAATTTAAATTAAAAATATTTAAGAAGATTTTTTTTAAATCTTTCTTAGTGCACCCCTACACTATAAGAAGAATCGCCATGCAAAATTTCAGCCCTTTAGGTCCAGCGGTTTGGTCTGTGCGTTATCTGTCAGTCAGTTACGGAGCTGTTTTATATATATAGATAATGATGTTAAACAGTTTTATTAAGTTTTAACTGGACAAGTTTTTAAATATCTAGCTAGTATCTTTACATGTAATTGTTTATTAACTGATCAAATTCTAAATTCTTGAATAAATAAAATATAAATTTTTTTATGGAATTAACTAACTATGAATTTTAATATAATCTAAATCTATGTTCATTAGGCATTCTTTAAGGGAAATTTGACTTCAGAGATTCCTCCTTTCAGATATTATCTATAGAATAAATTTGATACCTTAAGCATGTTAAAAGAAATTTTAGCAGGTACATTGTTCCTTTCCAGGCGTCTCAACTTATTAGCTTTAACAAGCAGATTTTGTCTGAAAGTCCTCTGAAACAAAACACCTCTGGGCTTAAAAATAATTTTAACTGGAGATTATTAGAACACTTAAAATTTATTGAAACATATTAATTTTAATTATCTTCAGAATTTTCCTTTGTTTGTACATGCTTTAATAGCTAAAACATAAATTTAAGAAACAGACAATGTAAATTGAACAAATTTTTTTATAAAAACAGCACTGAGATTGGCAAATTAAAAGTGACTGGATATTGAGAAATTAAACAATCTACATATGAATTCTTCTGAAGTTACTATTACTGAACCCTCTGTGCTGTTAGTCATATCTATATGGACATTTTTTTTATTTTAAATGTATTCATGCTGTTGTTTACAAAAATTTATTTGGTCATTAGACAAAATATCATGTCATTAAGTACATTAACTTTATTTTATTTGATACTAAAATCATCTATTCAAGAATACAATGCAGATTATTATATTTTGATTAAGAAATTTAACTGAAAGCAATAGTATAAGAACAAACAAGTTGTAAACGAGGTAATAAACTTCAAAATACGTTAACGCATTATTTTAATTGGATACTGTAAGCTCTATAAATCTCAGTGTTATAAAGTAAAACTCGCCATCGTATATTTGTTTTCCTCTATTCATCGACATTTTTTTAAACATGATCCAAGATAAACTTCCGGACGTTAATTAAGTTATAAATTAACAAATTGTAAGATTAAATGATAGCACATTTTTTTAATTACTAAAATATCGTATCAAGGATTAACAGTAGAGTTTTCGTAACAATGGACTAATACGTTGTTGCTAAACCTGTAGGAACTGGATTGAAAACTGACAAATGAAAAGATAAACCTAAGGTCAAGTTTACAAATAATTGGTTACTCTATATATCTCTATGTTCTAATGAAATTATAGCATCTTTCTTGCTGAGTTAGTTTTATCAAATCTTTTCCAACCTGTCTTACAATTGCTGTCCGTTATAAAGTTGTAAAATAACAAATTATGACATTAAAAAATTTTAACTAAAGACCAAAATATCGACTCAAGGATTAACATTTTAATGAAATGAACAGCATTGCGAGAAAAAAGCTTTCCAACGTTTCCAGTGAACTAGACAGGGTCTGACTTAGTAACTAAGACCTTTGGTGTAGTCTTCCTGCGGGTAAATATTCTACCACCAAAATTCAGACCGAGAACCCTCAGGGGAGAGACATCTTGGGGACTTGTACCCTCCCCTTCCAAATCTACAAACTCGGTCTACAGATTTAACATGGGATCAATCCATTTCAAATCACCAAATTTGGCAAGGTAAAGTTGCTCGACATTTTCATTTCCATAACTTTTTAAGGAAGTTTTCTTCATAGATTTATGAGTTTAAAAACATGATTCAAAATTCTTTTGACTTTACAGTTTTTTGGGTTGCCATTTTTAACTAGCTACGGAGTCATTTTTTGGTCCAAAGCGTGTTTCACGGAAAATACTGTGTCTGCTTTATTTTTATACCTATCAAGATGAATAAAAAACTAGACTGTTCAACATAAAATTTTCTACATTTCAGGTTATTAAAAAACTGACCGCCCCTAAAAGAATTATAAAGTCAAAGGAAATTTAAATCATGTTTTTAAAATCATAAAACCATGAAGAAAACTTGGTTAAAAAATTAGGAAAATTAAAAATGTGGAGCATCACCCACATGGTGATTTGAAATGGATTAACCCCATGCCCATAACCCGACGTAGACACGAGATCATTCAGTGACGCTTTTGGGATTCGAACCAAGCGCCTTCAGAATACTTTCCCAATGCGCTAACCACTAAGATGCTTCGGCCGAAAGAAGTACGTTTTACCATCAAACATGGGGCCCTGTGTTGCCCATATTGGTCGGCAGATTTGTACTGTTCGCCCAGCGCTTAGGCAAATATGAAACATCCCCGAACAGGGGAAATCAACCCTTGGCTGAGTATGCAGGAATTGCTACGCAGCGCTGGTCTTCAGTTTGACATTGGCTTGTACACGAGAGAGGAAGTGGCCGTAATATCTTACAATTATTATCAAACATGGGATAACAGAATTGAAAATTTCCCAATTTTTCAACAAGTTTCCCAAATATTAGAATTGGCTTATATAATCTTTAAAATTCCGTATGTTTTAATACTATTACTGCAGTCTACATATTGTGCGAGCTTTCATCGGCAATTTTTCTAACATTCATTCGACGACAAACTTTAATATCAAACGGTAATAATTTTACTAAACATCAAAAAATATTATTTCTGAGATTGACAAAGTGAAGAGCATTACAATCTACGTTTTCTGATTATTTATCCACTTGGCTAAATATTATCAACTTTTAAAAGGAAAGCATTCTCGTATAATGCAATGTTATTTTATTTGGAAGCATTCCTTTACTCCCAACTGAATCCACGCGTGGGATATTTCTTGAATCACAAAGGATATGAACAGAACTTCCAGTGAATTATCTCTAAATTACCATCGCGATCTCTGCCATATTGAAAACACTGCATTCCCTGGCTGATGCTAGTTATGTATTGCAGAGTCCTAAGAGACTGCTTTATCTATGGGTTTTAGCCTGCGAGAAGAAGTATATGATTGCTATCTCTACTTCATCCCTCCTAACCCAAGAGGCAGTATGAAGGGAAAATCAAAGATATCTAAAGGCGGAATTCTGTAATCTATCAGCTGATACTTTCATTTAAAATGACAAGGGAAATAAAGTTTTGAACAGAAATAAAACTGAAATAAATCTATACCAATTTAGATAAAGAAATCTGGGGAGAAACCCTGCAGAACCGCGCAGGAAACTGGTTCTTTGGGGATACATGCATAGTTTCTAGATGCTTTCTTGTTTGCTAAACATAAAATTATAGTATTAACTATTTGCAGTTTTATGTTATATAGAAGGAAAGGTAGTCTAAAAGATACAGGAATATTTTTGATTTATCTAATGCGGAGGCTATTTATCTTGAGACATTCGTCTTTTATTATTCATCGGGATTTAATGGCTACATTACTACAGGAGCACCCTATAGGTGAGCCAGCATTGCTCCCTATGAGCGGGACGAAACGGAAATGACCAAGCCTTGTTCATGATTTGAACCCAAGTCCACTGTGTGGCAGCTCAGAACGTTAACCACTCTTACGGAAATCAGTTGTGTTTTTCTACTGTAGAGGGCGCTAGTCTTCCATGTTTTCATGTATTTTCAACATTGCTTTGTCTTAAATAATTTTCTACCATGGTCCAGTACTCTTTGTTAGAACCACCGAGCATGGCGTCCATTAAATGGACGATTGGATAATGAATAAATATTAACCAGGATAAGAGATCGCTGGGTTATTTGATTGTGGTGATCCTTTTTTGCCAAAACCACTACACCATGCGGGCGGCAATGAAAGAAAATAAAGACTAAGAATCTCAACTGTAAACATAAAAACATTGAAACAAGTTTTGGATTTTTTTGGAATTGACTACTTGAGTTACTTATATATATATATATATATATATATATATATATATATATATATATATATATATATATATATATATATATATATATATCTTTATTGAAGTCTCAGTTTTTCTCCAGAAAAACAAAGCTTCTTATCTATAAAACTATCATTAGGCCGCTGCTAATGTATGGTTCGGAAACTTGGTCCTTAACAAAAAATGGATTATACAGAATTGCAGTCTTCGAGAGAAGGTTCTCAGAAGCATCCTTCGTGGTGTCAAAGAAAATTGCCTATGGCGGAGAAGTTTTAATTCAGAAATCTATAGATTTTTTAAAGAGCCCGATATTATTAAAAGTTTTAAAATTAAAAGAATCAACTGGACCTCTCATACTGCTGGAATGGATGAAAAAAAAATCCAGTAAAGATTTTTCTCCCAAGGCCTTTTACTAGTCGGAAAAAAGGAACGCAAAGATGGCTCGACTCTGTTGAATCAGATTTTTGAGTGATTGGATGAGGAACTGGTAGACCAGGTCTAGAAATTGGTTGTCCAGACCGAATCTTCAACAGAAGGCCCTTGCCCGCCCAGGGCTGTCGTGCCAAATATGATGAGTATATATATATATATGTATATATATATGTATATATATATATATATATATATATATATATATATATATATATATATATATATATATATATGTCGTGGGGGTACGACATATATATAAAAAGAAAAGAAAATAGAAAAGGTGCAGAAAAACCAATTAACAAACGGAACGAAAATGGAATAGTGAAATGACGCCAGACGATACGAGAAGAATGTTGTGGGGATACAATATGTTAGGAGTTCAAAAAGGGCAGACAACCCAATTAAATCGAGCAGTCGGCGGTGCCATGAGAAAATTTGAATGGCAATTGATCAGACAAAAGAGCCGGATGAAGAGAAGAGATTGAAAGGAAACAATTAAGAGTCGAAACAGCGAAGGAAGACGTTGTGATGAAAAGGGAATTGTTGACAAAGAGAAGAGGACCCCACACATAGGAGATGTTCTGGGAAAACACATTTCCTAGAAAAATAGGAATGAGTCAAAGACGGGATTGTTCGAGTTTAAAACGCCCCTCACTCTAAATGGTGGAAGGAATGATTAGGGGAGGAACATGTTAACGAATCAAAAGTGGAAGTATAAAGAAAAAGGTTGAACATGAGAGAGGAATAAAAATGTAAAAGGCGGGGCGTTGAGAACATAATAAAAAATAGAGAAAGTGAAAAAAAAGAGGAATATCAGATTGATGGTGACTCTGAGAGTTGGCACCCAAAATAGAGAGTGGTAGCCTTGTAAGCGAGAAGGCAAACGAATATATATGGGAGATTGCACCCCGACATAGCGCATCGCTGTAAGCCGGCAACTCAACGATGAAAGGAGCATCAATGAGCAGCAGAGCCGACATAGATTGCATGAACCCCGCAAGCTAGCATAGAGAATCCGCGGAGCCCAGATTGATTGCCTGAACCCCTGCAAGCTACCTATGAGATGATAAGAGGTGAAACTCGGAACCACGACGGAGTGCCTAATCCCCACCAGCAACGAATGGAGAAATGATCCGGCCGTTAAAGTCTGCCTCTTCCTGCGTTATTGAGCGAGTCCGAATAGAGACCCCAACAGTCACCTGAATATGCCAGCCAAAGTCCACTTCTGCAGTCTGCAAAAATGGAGGTAACCTTTTATTAACTATTGCCAAATTTCACGAGTTACCCGAGTCTTATATGATAGGCGGAAATTAAGGAATAAGATGATATATTGCGTACCGAAATGATATTAATTTATATAGATGAAATAATATAGGCAAATAATACATTGATATAATGAGAATGTCTGTAAGTTCAAATTAATAAGAATATAATTGAATGTATACTAATATTTGCATTGTGTGAATAAATTAATGTATTGTTTAAAATCAGAGTAATGGTATCATTGCCTACCACTATAACCAATCACGACCCACCCAAAGAAACTCTACGACAATATATATATATATATATATATATATATATATATATATATACCCCACTTGGATACTATTACCTCAATATTGGCAGACCACTCTCAAGAGCGATATCTGGAGGGCTCATAGCTTCCCGCATTCCTCTGACCACATGAAATGATTTTCCAGTCTACCGATTTAACGTGGCCATATCCGGTCTAGACACGAATACATTCAATGACGCTCTTCGGGTTTCAAACTGAACAACCACTGTCCGAAGTCCAAATCGTTATCACAAGGTTACATCAGGCCCTGCTGCAAAGAAATAAGAAAAGAATATTTATATTTTAATATTTAATATTTTTTCGTACTTACAAGATCATTCGGTTATTAATAATGCATGGTAATCAGTGATAATAGTTTCATTATTTAAAAGCAGGGGTGTTCAAGCTTTTAGCTCCTTTGGGCCACATTGAATGATGACGAATTGTTTTGGACCACAGAAAAATGTACCTAACATTAAAAATAGTCAATGAGTAAAAAAAGTATAATATATAGTTAACATATTTCATTATAAACTTTATTTATAATTTAAAGATAACAATAGGAGTCATACTAATGCATCAATATCTGGGTCAACTGAAGTGGGTGCAATAGTCAGGGAGTTCTCACGATGTTCATCTGGTATTTTGGTTGTAATCTGACTTTCAGTTTGCTTCATTCTTAAAAATAGTTGTTCAGAGATGTACGTGCTTCCAAACAGTGATTACATGAATAACCCATGACTATGCGGTGAGGGTTATTTATCTCTGGGCAGGTATGATTTATAAAAGTCCAACAAAGAGACTTGATTGAATTTATCTTTAAGTTGGAAGTCAGATTGTAACTCTATGCATTCCATTTGAAAATTTTCTGGAAGCACAGCTATATCGACTGTAAATGGAGTAGCAAGGATGCAAATGAATTGTTTATTTTTTCTGAGAGTGCCTAGGTTCTAGTGTTAATTCTACAAGTCCCTCTTTTTTGACTCTCATAGCTGGGGCACCAGTTATTATGCCAGATATGTTGGCAAGAGTTAATGAGAATCACGTCAACGTTTTCTTCCCTGCTTCATAACATAAATCTCTCTAGGTTGTCTTGTCTTTTAACATTACTAATCAAGCCTTTTTCTTCAGTTATAATAAACTCGTCATTTATACCTCTAATAAAAATGGCAAATTGTTAGTAGCATCAGTACAATCATCCATCGACAAAGACTAAAACTTTAAAACTGGAAGCTTTACTTTTCAAACAGGTTTCGATATATTTCCCATGTTCTTCAGTTCTCATGGAAATAGTTTGATTAGACAAAATGTGCGAATACGCTCCCTAACAATATTTATAATGCCCTTGTTCGAAAAAGTATTCATAAGATCATGGATATTGTGTGGTCATGGTATTTAATTTTTTTATACTAATTTTAATATCGTTACAAATATGAAATGTTAAAAGTGTAAAAACTTTACATCTAATTTTTGTAATGAAATTACTATGCAGAGATTGCACACGGAATTTTGTATACAATTAAAGATATTTCAAATGTTGTATTGTCGATTTGTTGAATGAACAAAGCGGGATCTGTAATGGCCGCCTGCCTTCATCGCCATGGCGGACTATTGATATTTTAGTTTAGCTTTGAGCTCTCTTTCTTGGCCGCGAAAAGATACCCTTGTTTTATAGCATATTATTTAAGAAATCCAACAAGTAAGCTTATTATAAAGTATTTCATTACAGGAGAATCGAATAGAAAATTCATTCCCGGCCAGTTTATATCAGCAGTCTTTAAAACCCATCGGGCCTCAACTTCTGGTCATTTATTCCTTTATTATACATTTTCATTCTTTCAGTTGAAAAGACAAACTTATACAACACAATGATAGATTTTATTCGGGAAAACTTTGTCACATCCCACCTGGCTCCTGCAATAATGCATTCTATAGACAACGACTTTTTTCACGAATCACAAAAAAAAAAGAATGAACCAAAGTTCCAGAAAAGTTATCTCTATATTATCATTGAGATTTCCGCGTGTTTAAAGCACCGTATTCTCTGGCGGGTTCTCGTTCTTATTACGCTACTGTATTATCCTATGAGATTCGCTTATCTCGAAGTTTTGGTCTGATAGAGAAAGAATATGGTTTGCAACATCTTCTTTGTCTGTCGGACCTAAAATTTCAATCCTTTCAACAGCATTATAAAGGAATAGTCAAAAGGAGCTGAAGGCGGAATTTCTATAAACTTTCAGCTGATAGCATCACCATTATGTCATTTGAAACGGCTTTGGAAGTAAAGTTTTGAGTCAAAATAAAACTGGAATACTGCTGTCAGGTAAAGGTATGAGAATATGCCACCACATAAGGCATTTTTTTAAAAAAACAGTGTTAGAGACATGAAAAAAATATCTATATCTATCTATCTCTCTATCTATCTATACACACACACACACACACACACACATATATATATATATATATATATATATATATATATATATATATATATATATATATATATATATATATATATATATATATATATATATATGTATATATGTATATATATATATATATATATATATATATATATATATATATATGTACACATATATATATATATATACATATATATATATGTATATATATATATATATATATATACATGTATATAGTATATATATATACATGTATATAGTATATATATATATATATATCTATATATATATATATATATATATAAGCTAAGCAAAATCTAATTTCCTTGTGAATCGACAAAAAAATCATATTCAGGTTTGGGTATGATAGAAAAAGAATGTGGATTTGGTCTTTCCTTTTTTTATCTGACCTAAAGATGTATCCAGCGACAGTATATAGGGAGAATCAAGGGAAACTGAAGGAGGAATTTCTGTAATCTTTCACGTGATAGTATCATCATTAGGTCCTTTAAAAAAGACTTGGAGGTCCATAGGTAGCCTATCGGAAGCAAGCCGACTTTGATATTGAGTGTGCTCGAATCGAATTCCGACAAGCGCAATTAAATACAGTCGTGTTTATACCGGATATGGGCACTTAAAATCCGTAGATTGGAAAGACCATCTATGAGGTCAATGGGTGGAAAAGGTACGATCCCCCCAGATGTCACTCATGGTGATGCTCGGTCAGAACCATGGTGGCTCCAAGACAAAACGTACTCCCTCACATATAGTGCTATTCTAAACCGGAGCCGCACTACTCGGCCCGAGGCCTATATGGACCTGTTCTGGCTCTTCCGGCCAGGGGACATTAGGAAAAGTAAGAAGGATAAAGAGGGCGTTGTGGCCCGGTTGGCAAAGGCATCAAGCCAGTGATCTAAAAGTCCCTGGTTCGATGCTCGTAGCTGCAAATCCATCGCCGTCTTCACTAATGGTGGCCGATGCACGTAAAATATGTCATGGCTACAATGTCCTCCAAGTTCTCAAATTTACGTCTGGAGGTGCGGAGTCAAGTGTTTCGGTCTCGTCACTTGACTAGGTTCAAAATTACGGGACCGATGTTCTTTCAAGTCAAGTTAAACTTCAGCCCTAGTGGTGCCTCGCCTTAAAGTGAAGCTGCTTACTACCCTTCGCCGAGGACCTAGGATTTGAGGACCTAGGTCCTTTGGACATGGTGTAGGCTTTCCTACTCCAAGGGGATCGGAAACAACAACAACGACAAAACGACGTGGGAGCACGTAAGATTTTTTTAAGGGAGTGTTAGGGAAGGGAAAAATTTTATATATATATGTATATATATATATATATGTGTGTGTGTGTGTGTGTGTGTGTGTGTGTGTGTGTAAGTAACAAGAAAACGCGTCTTCCTAAATTACTTTACTTTAAAGCATATTCTCTTGTTAATAAAGCACGACCCCCTTATCCAAAATTTCAACCTAAAACTAAAATAAGAAAATTTATACTAGCCCTGCAGATCATTAAGCAAGCATGTGAAGTATCTGAACTCAGTAACATCCCCAGATACGAGTGTTCAAAGTTATGAGATTCCGAACGTCAGTGTAATGTCAAAATTCTTGAAGAGCCCTCGAACCATTATGGATTTATGTGTTCTGTAACGTCGAAACCACACTTCACAAGAACTTTATGGCCACTTATCCTGCGCCCAGGTCAATAGGTCGCAGCTCTAAGAAGCGCGGGATCTAGCAATAAAGTAATCCCCGGGAAAACAAGTGGACATGTGAACTCCACGAACCTAAAGTCGCACAATTAAAAATTAAGTAGTTTAGGCCCTCTGGTGTCAATATCGCAAAACACTCATTTACTATTTGCGTGAACGGAAGACTTTTTCTCTCTCTTGTTACTAACTCTCATTGCTGTCGGATAGGCTGTCCACAGTCCGGTCGTTACAACGCTCCTCTCTTAACTCTCCAATGTAAGCACTGCTGTTAACACGTCCCGTCCAGGCATGGACGCCGGACAAGTCATGTGGCTACTGCAGCTAATACCTTCGTAGTGCCTACTGATTGAATAAAGGGGATTTTCCTGGCTATCGACTAAAATCTGTGTTCCTCTTCTCTGGCTCCATGTGTTTATCTCCTAAATTTCATAAGTGCTTCCCTGGATCAACACTACGCCCGACTGCATCTCTCCAAGTTGTGAACAGCGATTTAATGTATGATCAACACCCTCGTGCCGACTGCATCTCCGATAAGCTTTGCGCATCAATTCCCTTGTGCTAAATTTTCTAAATGTGATTATTATCACACACACACACACACACACACACACACACACACACACATATATATATATATATGCTAACAAAAATCTGATTTCTTGAAAACAACAAAAAATATTTTAAGCATGAAACAAGACAAAATTCTACGGTCTATTATTGTAACCTTACCCTCAGAATCACAACTGTTTTTTTTCTTTGTGCTAGCAGTTGCTATCCAAAGTACCGGGGAACACAGTGTATTCAGTGTTCTTAAGAATACATGTGAGACAATGAGACATATTTTTTTTTTATCTTCTCAAAGTTTAATGTGTTACGTGGGAAGTAACAGGAAGAATAGAAAGTTCCTAAATCCCTCATGAAATTAGTTTACTTATGCAGTATTTACATTTGGATGCAATTAACGTTTTTGTTAAGTAGAACGTATGTAATCTTATTAGTAGGTACTAATTAGGAGACATGAAATATTTGTTGAACCTCAGAGTTTTAACAGTTTAAAAACCTGTAAAGTGTATTAAGTAAACACGAATGAAATTTTAAAATGTGCCTTCCATGGCTGTAGGTGACAGTCTTTCGTATGTAGGTAACAGTCTTTTCGTAATTTAAGAGTACATAATAATCTAGTCTTTCAACGTTCGGTGAGGTGTCGAGTTTTGATAATTGCACTTCAAATAAAGCACTCTGGAAAATAATTATACGTGAAATCTTCTGTACTAAATTTTAACATAAGTGTAAATGGGCTTACAAAAACTTGCTGACATACATATATAGAGTTTCTAAGCTCACTTCTACCCAGATTTGGGTGTATATAATTTGAAGTGGCACTCTATTTGAATTTTATACAAACACAGTTTATACATGAAACAATGTTTATTGAATTCGTTGCACATATATAATTGGCTTTTACAGCAATAAGCATACGTACTACTTGTACGGAATATATAAATACAGCTTTCAAGAACAATATATTTTCAATACTCACAACCCAGCAGAGAGTCAAACCAGTAGTACTGCCACGTAAACTTTGGGCCTGCTAAGCACTAGCGCAGGATAACACCTTTTCAATCTTAACAACTTTTTTTTTATTAATGACGCTGCATGGTATTTATACTAAGCGCGTATGCCGAAATTAGCATATCCCAAGCAGCTTGTTTAATTCATTCACTCAAAAGTTCGATTCTTGTGAATCGAATCTTGTGTATACCTTACACTGGCCTCCCTCGAAAAAAAATTAGGTAACTGAGGTCTGAACGGCTTCAGTTAACTAATTGAAAACGCGTGCTGGTCTGACTTTTTACATAATGGGTGGCAAAGCAAAAAAACCCTCCACACGTTGTGTGCGGGAAAAGCCACTACCATTTTACAAAACTAACCCCGAAGGGTCCAGGTGACACCATCACACAGTGGATTTGCAGAGTTGCGGATACTGGGCTGGTCAACTGCGCCCTAAAAAACTTATTTTAGTTAAAAGTGTCAACACAATTGCACAGCATGACATTTCTTGACTGTTTGTAGCTGCTCTTCCCCAATTCATAGTGCACATGTGTTATGTTTTGTGAAGTTAGTATGTTAGTTAATTATTATATTATGCAGTATGCATTTTTTTTCCTAGTCACTACATGTCCCCTTCAAAAATTTATAAAACAACAGTATGCCGTTTTTGTTTCAGTGGCTCACCCCTTCCCCTCAAAATGTTTACACAGTATATACAATGGGGAATTTCAAACCAATTTGGTTCGGTTTTATTAAAGGGTGGGAATTAGAATAAGAAAGTTGATACCAGACTTGTTCCTCATGAATGCAGCAACTTCCTTGCACCAGTCTGTCCACTCCGTGGAACCTCTCTTGATGGTCGCAGTCCTAGTAAAGGGATTCGTTGACCGTGTGGGCATCCTTCGTGCAGCAGGTCGTTGGTCCTGAGGCGCTGGTCCGGCTTGACGATGGACAGGAGGTCTCTTGGGAGGAGGCCAACCTTGCAGGGTGGCTGATATCTTGCGTTTCCTGTACTTATGCAAAGGAGCTTTAAAACTGCAATTCCTCCTTTTGATAACCTTGTGTACCTTATGTGTGCCACGTTCATCCTTTGATGGAGATTTTGTAGTGCACACTTTTCTTTTCTTCGTACTTTTGTTTGTATCGGTATTATATTTTAGTGCAGATTCTATTTTTTCAAACTTATACGCCGCACCAACGCGTTTACAAATTGTTTCGCTGCTTGTTTCATGTTTTTCAACAAACTGACTCTGTTTTTTGGTATTGGGGCTTATGCGACTTCTTGTTTACCGCCTAAATTACTTCAGTATTAGCAGTTTTAATGCTGGAACCTGAAGGCGCTTTTTCACGTTTTTTATCCCCCTTAACTTTAGTTTTATCCTCTTTTGACGAAAAGTTTCTTTAAAATGTCCTTTTTCAGAATCGCTATCATTTGAATTCTTTAACACTGCTTCAGTTTTAGGAAGATTAAGCTTTTCGTACTGGTGCGTTTTAATGCAAACTACGTCTATAACTTCCGAAGCATCAGCTAAACTACTTACAGTATAACTCTGTATCAACTTTTCATCCTGATTCTCAGTCTGGTTTTCATGTACTTTATTTAAAACCATATTATCAGCCTGGCCTTCACAATCCCCATTCGGCTGGGAACTTGAAATAATATCATCATTACCTAGCGAGGTCCTAATATCGTTTAAAGAATTTTTTTTGTCGTCAACTAATAAGTATTCACTAACTTCCTTAACACATACTTCGTCATCTACTAAATTTTCTTCATTAACAGATGTGTGAATATCATCTAAAATATCACGTATAGCATTAATAATATCAGGTATAGCATTAATAGAAGTATCAGATGATTTATTTTCTAAACCATTAGCATTAGTATCGGCACTATTTTCAGAAATTTGTACTGGAATTACTGCATTATTACAGCTAGACTCACTTTCATTATAAGCCACAAAAATACCCTGACTTTCACTATTCTCAAAATAATGATTACTGCTCGGACAAGTTAATACATTTGACCACACAGTTTCAATAGGTTGAACCATATCATGTGAAACAACTTGCCAGTGCACGTAAGGTGCTTGCATATTATTTACTTTAAGTGCACTAATTTCATTGTAACGCCGTCAGCTTCTATTATTTCGCCCACGATACTGCTTTCGCTGCTAGTTTGAAACTCGCGAAAAATTTTGGCACGGGTGTATAAAACTTCTCGTACCTGAATGAGGGTAGGGGGTAGCAAAGAAATGCCTATTGTCATGTTTAGCTAAAGCTTGAAGGAGGGTAACCTTGCTTGCAATTGTTTGATTATCTAAAAAATCTTGAACACTTGGCTTCAAACGTTGGATAACTATTTTTAAGATTACCGCTTCCGTCACCCCTTCTACATATTCCTCACACTTGGAAATCTTTTCCAAAGCAAAATCTAACGCAGACTGACCTTCACGTTGCCTTAGCGCATAAATTTCCGCTTCTATTTGACTTTGATTAAAGGTCTTGGGAAAAGCGTGAAGAAACTGTTTTTTGAATGACAAATAGTCAAAAATCAGATTACTGCTTTGCATACACGTGTACCACTGATATGGTACCTACCTCTTAAAGCGGCTAGAGCAATTTTAAGTTTATCCCCCTCTGGGGTGCATTGTTGCTGAAAGTAATGCTCAATTTTCTTTAGGAATTGGCTTGAGGGGCCGCCATTGAAGGTGGCTTCGAATGGCGCAATTTTTTGAACCATAATTACCCGATGGAAATTTCCAGCAGGGTTTTGTTCTACAACACTCATTTTCAGATAGTATATAAGTACTTGCAACAATTTTATCAATATAAGTACACAGTACACAGTTTAACTTCAATTATGTTGTTCGTTATAAATGTAAAGATAACAACCAGGGTATATATATAAACTTTAGGGCGCCAGTATAGAGTTTCTAAGCTCACTTCTACCCAGACTTGGGTGTATATAATTTGAAGTGGCACTCTATTTCAATTTTATACAAACACAGTTTATACATGAAACAATGTTTATTGAATTCGTTGCACATATATAATTGGCTTTTACAGCAATAAGCATACGTACTCCTTGTACGGAATATATAAATACAGCTTTCAAGAACAATATATTTTCAATACTCACAACCCAGCAGAGAGTCAAACCAGCAGTACTGCCACGTAAACTTTGGGCCTGCTAAGCACTAGCGCAGGATAACACCTTTTCAACCTTAACAACTTTTTTTTATTAATGACGCTGCATGGTATTTATACTAAGCGCGTATGCCGAAATTAGCATATCCCAAGCAGCTTCTTTAATTCATTCACTCAAAAGTTCGATTCTTGTGAATCGAATCTTGTGTATACCTTACACATACAATGGTACAATGTTGTGCGTTTATATATATAGATATATAACTTTACTAATTTGCTTCCGATTAAACGGTGGTTAACAAATTAGTGGAGACCCCACTTAAAAAAATAGATGCGAGTACTGAGATGTATACAAATAACAGTGACAATGGCATCAGCGAGTTCAGGTACATAAAACAGTAATGTAGAAGTAACATCTGTCTTGCAATTTCAGAAGAATCGATGCAACATTAGCTGTTGACGTACTGCGTGAAACGTCAGATCTGAGTGATTTGCAGAAACTAACAGGATGACTGACATGAGGCTTGTGGGTGTATCTGTCACCTTAAACGTCAGAAATTGACGTATTTCGCGAAATTGACGTATTTGTGTGGCATCAGAGAGAAGACGATTGTGAAATGAACAAGGTGTTTCCTCTAAACGCGAAATGTGTAGATGTCACTTGAAGATGTCAGCGAGAGAAAGGAAAACCGTAGAATGCAGAAAACCTAACACCAGTACTAGTACAGCAAATAACATCAGGGGTGATTTCGAATAATAATGATCCCGTTTTAATAGCAACAGGTCATCTGGAGCTGTATGAAGTTGGTATTTATGATCGAGAAGAAAATAATGTCAGATGGTGGCACGAACATAAAAACTGGAATTCTCATAATCGGAAACGTGTCATCTTGTCGGATGAATCAAGATTAGCGTTGTTTCCTACTACTGGTTGAATATACTTTTGCCGAACTCCATGCGATATATACCTTCCCGTCAGTTTGACACCCACTGTCATGCATGTTGCTGGTTTTCTGATGCTGCGGGATGCTATTTCTTGCATTCCCTGGGACGATTAATTTCCCTTTGGACATCGGAAGTCTACGATAAAGTGCTGGCGGACCACTTAAAAAATAAGTTACAGGTGTTGTTTCGTAATGATTGTCCGTTTTTCCAAGGTGATAACGGACCCTTGCATCTTCCGAAATGTGTCAACATGTGGCTTCAGAAGCATGCGGATGAGGTAGAGCATCCACCCTGGACACTTTAATCGCTTGACCTTTAATGTTATTAGCCATTTTTTGGGCACATTTGGAGTGAAAGTTTCAATTACGATCTTTATCTCCATCATAACTGAAGCCAGTAGACCATACAAGGCAGGAAGTTCCATGAACAATTTCGACATATCATTTAAATTTGCGATAAAACTTGAGCCTTTATAAAATGAACTAAACTACTATCGAAAAAATAATTTTTAGGAATAGATGATACAAAATCCGCCATTTTTTTGTTAAATTCTTTTTTTCTCCAATAGAGTGTTATTATAGCATTACTTTCGGCAAATAGTAAATTTGACAAAGAGTCACTTGCAATGTTTTTAAAAAATCAATGTGTATAACAGTGGTTAAAATTTACTGGATACGGAGTTATTTTTTGTAATTAAAATCACGACATAATTTTTCTCTTAACTTAAAGCATATTGGTGACCGTGACGCTGGGTATAGCAGAGAATAGCTACGTTTATCAAACCTATGAAATTGTTAACCACAGAACAAACAGATCACGTGAATCAGGAAATCTATATATGAGACGGTGAAAGGCAAAGTGGTGTAAGTCACATTTTCAACATTTTTTATTTGAGGGCAAAAATGTAATCTCCATGTTCAATTTATAGTGGAATTGCAAATAGATATTATTTGAAATAGTATAACAATTATTATGAATTATAATTTGTTCAATTTATAGTGAAATTTTTTGTAGTTTTTGGAGTAAAACTCTTTGGACTTACACCACTTGACTTACTGACTTACACCACTTTGCCTTTCACCGCCTCATAAAAAACAGTTCCGTAACTGACTCACTCACTAGCTGACTGACTGACATACAACGCACAGACCAAACCGCTAGACTTAAAGGTCTGAAATTTTGCATGGCGATTCGTCTTATGGTGTAGGGGTGCACTAAGAAAGATTTTTCAAAAATTCTTTTTCGATTTTTTTTAAAATTAAATTTTTAAGCTGTTTTTGTAACTTTTTTTAAGTTTGCATTTAAAATAATAATTTGAGGGTTATAAAATTTATATCACGAGAAAGATCCTAAAAATTCCTTTAAAATGAGATCTTTTTTCGAATCTTTACCTCCAATTTCTGATTTTTGGGGAATTTTTCAAGATCCATTTTTAGAATTTAATTTATTAAATGCCGATCACGTGATTTCTTTTTCTTGTACTTTAAATAAATTTATCGTCACGTGCATAACAACTAAATAGACAAAAAAAATATTTTTTTCTCTTGCTAATGCGGCAGACGATTGGACATATTAAAATACAGTAAAAGATATTATGTTCCTCAAACTGTACTATATTAACTGTACTATATTCTTTAGTATTCTATTAGATTTAATTTGAATATTTTCTTCTACATTATTTTGTCTATAAAAATATCCGTTCCGATTTTTTATAAATATATTTTTTTTTTTACATCAATTGTATACATTGATCGTCGTATTTATTATATATACATATATATATATAAATGTATATATACATACATATATATATATATATATATATATATATATATATATATATATATATATATATATATATATATATATATATTGGCATTAGTTGCATACATTGACCGTTGTATTTAATTTGAATGTACTCCGTAGCGAAGTGCGGGTTCTCAGCTAGTCTATATATATAAAACAGTTCCGTAACTGACGGACTCACTGACATGCAATGCACAGACCAAACCGCTGGACGGAAGGGCTAAAATTTTGCATGGCTATTCTTCTTATAGTGTAGGGGTGCACTAAGAAAGATTTTTGAAAAATTCTTCTTAGATTTTTTAAAATTAAATTCTTAAGGTGTTTTTATAACGTTTTTTAAGTTTCCATTTAAACTAATAATTTGAGGGTTATAAAATTTATATCACAAGAAAGATCATAAAAGTTCCTTCAAAATGAAATCTTTTTCGAATCTTTACCTCCACTTTCTGATTTTTGGTGAATTTTCAAAGATTAATTTTTAGAATTTAATTTATTAAATGCTAATCACGTGATTTCTTTTTCTGGTACTTTAAATAAATTTATCGTCATGTGCATAACAACTAAATAGACAAAAAAAAATTTCCTTGCTAATGGGGCAGACGATTGGACATTATCCAAAAAAATATTAAATTACAGTAAAAGATATGATACTCAAACTGTACTACATTAATTGTACTATATTCTTTAGTATGTCCTATTAGATTTAATTTGAATATTTTCTTCTACATTATTTTGTCTATAAAAATATCCCTTACGATTTTTTAAAATATTGTTTTTGTTTTTTTTTACATCAATTGTATACATTGATCGTCGTACTTATTGATCGTCGTACGTATTTATTTATTTATTTTTTTTTGGCATTAATTGCATACATTGACCGTTGTATTTAATTTGAATGTACTCCGTAGCGAAGTGCGGGTTTTCAGTTAGTAAGTGCATAAGACTTTAGTGCATAGGCCATTAGTGCACAGACATACAGCTTACTGCATAATGAACAGTAAGCTACAAGCAGAAATGTTAGTCCTCACTTAGCTGTGGAACAGAAAAATCCCCCGTATAAATAGCGAAAAAGTTTCACTGACTATATAATGAAACAGTATTCAACGACTAGAGCTTCCAAATGGAAGTGGGAGGTGTGGCATGAGAAATAGTATCCTGCCTACTGCACTAAAACATTTAAATATATAGAAGATCTGACCGGGGGAAATAATGTGGTCGCGACATATATGAGAGATTGCTTTTATGTCGGTAATCATAAGTGTCCGAAACACTTTTCGTCTGTATCATTGCTACAGCCCTACTTGCCCTAGCAAAGGCATTCATTCATATTTAATGGTAGTCACTTTAAGTCAGCGGTTTCCAACCGGTGGACCACGACAGCCTCAGGAGAGGTCCGGCACCACATATAAATAAGTTGCTAAATAAATGGTTATTTTGAAAGCAATGTTCATTGAACTAGATGGGCAGAATATATCCAATGACTATCAGGTGTTGAATTAAAATTTTTTTTAAGTTTAACATAATTACCTTATCTGTATCCCTTTTGCCCTACTACATCCCTTTTGCCTGAGGGATATTCTATACCCTCATAACCCTGGTGGTTCTCCCCCTCTCAAGTCAATTAGGGGGTGGTAGAGGTCCGCACGAGGTTCAATTTCTGTCTTAGTGGTTTGCAGACATCTACGGGCGGGGAACGACTGCCTTCAGTGAAGAAAACCACCACCAAAAAAACAATAATGCAATGATTAAAAATCACAAATCCTCTAAATATTATGCTTGAAAACTTGAAAGAAAAAAAATGTAATAAGACTGATATGAAAAAAATCTTTCTCTAATACGAAGTAGAATTTTATTAATCTTTAAATCCAAACAATCCACAATCATAGAAAAAATTTTCTACGTAGGTTTACATTTCGCTGAGCGAGTGCAATATGGCTTCTACACAGCATCTTTATGAAATACTGCAATTTTGAATGAAAGATAGAAGAAAAGGAATAAATAAGGACTGTAGAAATAAGTCGCTTAATTGCTAGAAAGATTAAAAGATTAGACTAAACCAGGGATAATCAAACTGCGGGCTGTATGAGGCCTACTAAGCTTTTATGAATGCTCACACTCATTATCAGAAATGTTCTTTTGTAAACATAATTTTTTAAATTAATCTGAAAAATAGAAAACCGTACAAATATGTGTCACCTGCTGTTAACGTTTCTTCTCATCAAAGTATCTTTGTGAACCATCCAATTCCAAAATGAAATATACCAAGAATGTATATAGAAATCGGCATGTGATTCTTACCTTGATGACGTATTAATGACGTATCTTATTTGCCTAGAACAGTCAAAAGTTTGTCTCAACATAAAAAATCCAAAAGAAGAGTTTGAATACATTTAGGTTTTGAGTTTTATTTTGTATATTATAATATTAGAAGTTATAGTGTACTATGTTGAGGCCCGCTTAATGTAGCAAACATATGCATGAGGCCAGAGAGAAAACAGTTTATTTTATAAAATAATCTTTAAATCCAATCCGATAATCATCGGAAAATTTTTCTCCGTAGGTTTACATTGAGCTGAACGAGTCCAATATGGCTACTCCATGGCAGCCTTAAGAAACACTGATATTTTTAATTAAAGATAGAAAAAATGATAAATAACGACTACAGATATAAGCAACTTAATTGCTAGGAATAATAAAATATTAGAGTAAAGAAAAATATTATTTTATAAAAAAAATCTTTAAATCCAATCCGACAATCATTTGAAATATTTTCCCCGTAGGTTTACTTTGAGCTGAGCGAGTCCAATATGGCTAATACATGGCAGCCTTAAGAAACACTGAAATTTTTAATGAAAGATAGAAGAAAAATTATAAAAAAAAGACTGTAGAAATAAGCAACTTAATTGCTAGGAATAACAAAATATTAGACTAAAGAAATATCTGATTTTATGAAAAAATTTTTAAATCCAATACGGCAAACATCGAAAAAAATTTTCTGTAAGTTTACATTGAGTTGAATGAGTCCAATATGGCTCCTACATGGCAGCCTTAAGAAACACTGAAATTTTTAATGAAAGATAGAAGAAAAATGATAATTGAAGACTCTAGTAATAAGCAACATAATTGATAGGAAAATTAAAATATTAGACTAAAGAAATATCTTATTTTATAAAAAAAATCTTTAAATCCAATCCGACAATCATTGGAAAAATTTTCTCAGTAGGTTTACATTGAGCTGAGCGAGTCAAATATGGCTACTACATGGCAGCCTTACGAAACACTGACATTTTTAAAGAAAGATAGAAAAAAAGGATAAATAAAGACTGTAGAAATAAGCAACTTAATTGCTAGGAATAATAAAATATTAGACTAAAGAAATATCTTATTTTATAATAAAAAAAAAATCTTTAAATCCAATCCGACAATCATTGGAAAATTTTTCTCCGTAGGTTTACATTGTGCTGAGCGAGTCAAATATGGCTACTACATGTCAGCCTTACGAAACACTGACATTTTTAAAGAAAGATAGAAGAAAAATTATAAATAAAGACTGTAGAAATAAGCAACTTAATTGATAGGAATAATAAAATATTAGACTAAAGAAATATCTTATTTTATAAAAAAAATCTTTAAATCTAATCCGACAATCATTGGAAAATTTTTCTCCGTAGGTTTACATTGAGCTGAGCGAGTCAAATATGGCTACTACATGGCAGCCTTACGAAACACTGACATTTTTAAAGAAAGATAGAAGAAACATGATAAATAAAGACTGTAGAAATAAGCAACTTAATTGCTAGGAATAATAAAATATTAGACTAAAGAAATATCTTATTTTATAAAAAAAAATCTTTAAATCCATTTCGACAATCATTGGAAAATTTTTCTCCGTAGGTTTACATTGTGCTGAGCGGGTCAAATATGGCTACTACATAGCAGCCTTACGAAACACTGACATTATTAAAGAAAGATAGAAGAAAAATGATAAATAAAGACTGTAGAAATAAGCAACTTAATTGCTAGGAATAATAAAATATTAGACTAAAGAAATATCTTATTTTATAAAAAAAAAAAAATCTTTAAATCCAATCCGACAATCATCGGAAAATTTTTCTCCATAGGTTTACATTGAGCTGAACGTGTCCAATATCAATATTACACAGCAGTCTGAAGAATTACTGAAATTTTGAATGAAAGACTGTACAAAAGAAATAAAATAGAACTGTAGAAATACGTAGCTTAATTGCTAGAAAGAATGATAAAACATTGGGAGATAGAAAAATTAATTTTATAAAATAATGCTTAAACAAAATGTCCATTGTCTCAAACTCTATTTAATAAAATAGTTTAATATTAAAATATGCAAATTTAACTTCTAAATCCTTGCACATGGAAAAAGGATTTATTAAAACTTTTCAATTTAAAAAGATAAAGTTACTTTGCTGTTTTAATTCCTTTCATAATGCACTAGCAGAAAATCTTTAAACTATTACATAATTTGAATACAAGTTATGCTTACTTTTAATTAGTTTTGACCAAAATCCGTGGAGAATACAGTTAAAAAAAGTGAAACCACATCGCTTTACATTTTTTAAAATTCTTTTTGACATAATTAGTATAAGTATAAACTTTTTGTGAAAGTAATAGTTTTATCTTCGCCTAAATCTATTCATGCTAGCAAAAATTTGATTTTTTTTTCAATATTCAACTTGTAAGTTAATAAATTAATTATCATTTTTCACTAACTCCTAGGTAATTAGAGAAAAGGTAATGAACAATATTTTACATTTAATTTTTTTTCCAGATAAATTTAATAAGGCCGTTAAAAATTGTTATAAAATTCCCTCTCTACAGTATTTCTGCAAGTCTTTAAAAATTTAAGCAGTATCCTAAGAAAGTAAAAATATAAATATCTTTAAAAATGAATGAAAGGGAAAAACGGACTCAAGTTTTACCACAATGTTGAAGGTTCTTCCCAGGGGCAATATATTATGAATGAGAAGTCGCTCAAGGTTTCGTACAAAGAGCATATATCTTGGATCAAAGGCAAAATAGAAAATAAAACAATTTTTGAAAAGAAAAACTATTTAAACATCATTCATATCGAAAAAGAATTAACTTAGAAATAGAAATATCCCTTTATGCGTTTAGTTCTAATATATATATATATATATATAATTGTTACATTAATTTTCTTTTCTAACAAACAGCAAAAAGTTTTCTAAATCTTTCTCTTTTTTTAAAGGTGTATTTAATTCATTTAGATAAAATTAATTAGCAAAAATGAGACAAATAAAATAAAATAACTTTCAGTTTTTAATATTTTGGTGTATTCAAACTAATTGTCAATCTTTTTAAGTTCTGATTTTAACATTCAACATTTTAGACGATGAAAAGGAACTGTTACTAAAATATACATGAACATTTTTATTTTCCTTCCCTGAATATTGATAACTAAATAGAGAAGCAAATGAAGCTACAAGATCCTGCATTAAATAAGGCATCCATATTCCTTAAGAAAAGAAAGTTTTAAAAGTTATCTGTAAAACAATGTATTTACTGCAATTTTATAAATCTTTTTTGGCTATATTTAGGAATTACATGACCGAGAAGAATTCCAAAATGTGCTTAAGAAGAAAACTTTTGAAAAGATGTCGATGAATTTAACTGGAAATAAACCTTTTTACCGTGAACAAATAATATAACAAGCCAATAATGTATGCTATTTTGGCTGAATTTAACAAAGCCTTTTTAATTTCTGTTCATATTGCGAATGAATGCTTCTTGTGAATACATAGTTTTCAGTTCAAAAGGATTTTAAAAAATTGAGTTTTACCTCCTTATGTTTTGATTTAACAGGAAAAAAGTTGAAAAACACTTTATCATAACACTTTTGCTCCTTACACGATAACAAAATATAAATAAAAGGATCTTACAATCAATTTCTCAACTTCAAAAATAACTTATTTATTTGGTTCCATTGAAAGTATGTTACTCCAACTATAATAATAAAATATAATGAAAGCATATGTACTGACATTGTTTTAATTTTCAACCGTACAAACCAACCTAGTACAGTGAAATAAATTTTTTTGTCTTCTTGAATGTAGTTTCTACATTTTCCTTGTCGTATTTTATTTTATATATTTTTTTATATCTAGCTTGGCACAGTTTTAACATTTCCTTTCTTTTCAAAATCTTTGCGTCTTTTAAACAATAATTCAGTTAACGCTTTTTAATATTTATTGCATTCTAACGTTCCTTTTTTTTAAGCAAAATCCCAAAATCTAGAAGAAAATGATTCAGTATTAAAACTAAGTGAAGTTTTTTCAAATAAAACAAATACATTTCCAAGCAAACGGACGATTTTTTGCAATTTCGGAGTCAAAAGATTAAACGCTAGAGTACTTATACTTTTCTGAAAGGAACAGTATGCTAAGAAAAAAATAGGAAAATTTGCAACATTGTTGATGATCCTTACTCATTAAATAGGCAAGGAAAAGATTAAAGGAGCATTTTGAGGAAAAGTACAATATAAAATAAATATTATTTATTTATATCAACTTTAAACATAGCACAAAATATTTGCACTGAGTTTGCATGTATACTTCTAGAATGTGCATTTTTTTCAGCAAAGCTATGTTTATCCATCTTTTCGATAATTGAAACACATTTATTGTTTAAAGATCTTAAAGACTTAAAATGCAATGCACTCAAGAGCTGTAATTTTTTCAAATATAAAAATCAGAGTTGGAGAAGACAATTTAAATTAAAATTCAACAAGACTCTTCTATATTTATTATTACATCAGTAAAAAGTCAAGATGTTAACATTTACCTATCACGCGTTTTGTTAAGTATTTAACTTTCATACGTTTGAAGCTTCTAAAATAATTTTTACAAATGTTATAGACTAATTTCTAAGACATTGCAATTTTTCTCAGCTATGCGTATTTTCATGACACTTAAAAAGCATTCTTTATCACGAGACCGTACTTAAAGGAATTGTTCTCATAGGCCGTAAAATTTCTTAATCTTTTTATTCAGTAGAAACCAAAATTTTAATTAAAGTTACAACAAGCCATGATGAAATTTCGGAGTTACACTTATTTGAAATCATTCAAAGAGAAAATAATATGTTTTCTACATAATGTCTTTCTTTCAGCACCTTACCTTCATATATTTTTAAATAAATTTTAATAATCTTTAAACATATCACAGACTATTTTCTCAGACCCTGCACTTTAATTTCTATAACACTATTTTTAGTCTATTTTCTAGCTCGTGTCATTCCAGTGAAATGACCTTTATTATTGATAAACTTAAAAGTTAATGCAATCATGTGCTGTAAATTTAAAAATTTCAATATCAGTAGATATTCAATATGGCTGGCTGTAATTTTAAATAAAATTACAGCCAGCCATAGCAAAATTTTTAACTCAGCTTTACCTTCTCTAAATCAAAAATGTAAAGTTTTACAACTCGTATACGTGCCTTTCTTTCGCACGTATACGAGTCTCTCGACTCTCAAGAACTTTAAATTAATGATAAAATAGCAGATTCGAAATAAATTAATTGGTATTCATTCAAGTTGTTTTCCTTTCTAAATCTACATATCCCTCAGCTGCACTAAATAAATAACTTGAAAAATAAGGTAGCAACATTTCTTTGCAAAATCTAACTTTATTATTAACTATGCAGTGATAATTTAATAACATTTTCGATAAGATTACTGACGTATCATGAGATCATGCAAAATTAAATTGTCCGTAAAAGGAAACATTCTTTAGGGTATTTAAATATTTTAGATTAATGTTTGTTGCAATATTTCAGATTTCTAACAATCTTTACCCATTTCCATTCTTGCATATGTGTCTTCAAATCATTTGTATTCCAGGAGACATACAGCAAACGTTTTTGCTTATTTTACTTCATAGAAAGGGTGTCCGAAATATCGCCTACTCGTGTTTCTAAACTATGATTCGCGCTATGTAAGAGAAAATGCAGTAACTTCTTAGTTCTGGGTTTGTACTAACAGCGGCGATAGCGACAACGCTCTTATCACTGACAACAGAAACTATATAGCGTCTGAAGTTGTTTTGGCTGTTGTCTTCGTAAACTTTGGCTCCAAAGAATCAGAATCCAGTGAATGACCAGGTAGGTGCATCCAAATTCTAATTTTGCTTATACCATTTGAAAGTACATTAAATAGAGACTTTGCTAGCAACGCCTTTTAACAGGTGCCCCTAATTTCGCCTCGTAGGCGGTAAGAGGAACAGAGGTAGGCGATATTAGGAACCTCTCTGGAGTTCACTGGAAATTTCAATTTTTCCAATTTAACTACATAACTTAAACTGGCGCTGGTTTTGTAGCTGGTAAATCTCAGGATACCAAAGGAAATAGTTCTTAGGGATGGTCTTTGAGTTTCCAGCCTAATCAGAAACTAAAATGTGGATGAAATGTCGAAAAAAAGTTAGAGTAGGCGATATTTGGGACACCTACCCTATTATGTTTCCCTAAGTTTTCAAGGCATGGAATTCAGAATATGGATTTCCCTCACACTTCTGAAATGGTAACGTTATCAAGACAAGATTAGCATGAAAGTTTAAAGATGTGCATTAGATTCCATCTCTAGCAGTACGGTCGGGACAGTTGTGTTCGACTGATGAAAGGAGCATTAGTAGACCGTAAGGAAACACAGAACAAAAAAATTAATTGTGTGAAAATAAAATCAGACTCGTCGAAAAAAAATATATTAGACCAACACCTAACATATTGGAATAAATTACCTAAATTTTAAACACTCGTGGAAAATGAGTGTGGAGAAAAATGTGAGAGCTGGATTTCGAAATTTGAGATGTTACCAGACCGCCGATATACAGTCCTGACCGCTAAACTGAACTAGCTTCTAAATCTAGAGGCATGTATTCAATTCTACTTGTGCCGTTGGTAGTAACATGCTGCAAATCTAGAAGTAAATCGAGATTGTATACTTTGCTTTCATTCAAGATAAAATAAAAGGCAAAAAAATATTATATATTTATTTCGTTTGTATTTTATCTATCTTACATTTTAAAAAACGCCTTTTTAAATTTTTAGGTGTTAAACCAAAAAGTAAAGATAAAATACTAAGATAAACAGCAGACGGTGAAATTAAAGGATTGTAAAAGCAGATGAATTGATAAATATTACGTTGCTTTTTTCCTCCACTTTTCATCAGCTACACTAACACCATACATTTTCAAACAGTGCTTCCGTTTCTTTTTGTTTGTTTGTTTGTTTGTTTGCTTTGTTTATAAAACTTAAATTACTGTTTACCAATGCTTTCTACATTATCATGGTATTTTAAATTTGAATTAAACGTAAAAGTGGAATGCATTTCCTTAACCAAGATACAAGTATGAATACATCACTAGTTAGAAGAGTTTATTTGCACTTGCAAGGAAATATTCAAGGAAATTGCGTACTGTATTTTTAAGTTTGTCTATCTTTCCACCCAGCAAAACGTTTCTGTTTTTAAAATACTAAGGTATCGATAATAAAACTTTCATTTTTCCGATACTACATGCATAAATCTTTTCATTCCACGTCCTCTTTCCGAGAAAAGTTGAAAATTAAGGTAATAAAAAAGATATTTATTTACGTAATCTAAAATATTTATGTATATATATATATATATATATATATATATATATATATATATATATATATATATATATATATATATATATATATATATATAATATATATAATATATATATATATATAATATATATAATATATATATATATAATATATATAATATATATATATATAATATATATAATATATATAATATATATATATATAATATATATAATATATATAATATATATAATATATATATATATATATATATATATATATAATATAATATATATATACAATTATTGTTAACCAATGCTTTCTACATCATCATGACAATTCAAATTAAATGTTAAAGTGCAATGTACTTCATTTTTATATGAAAGTGTAAACTACGAACGAGTATGATCATTATCTAGAACCGGTATACTCACATTTGTAAGAAAATATTCAAGGAATTCGCATACTGAATTTTCAAGTTTGTCTATATTTCCACCGAAAGTAACTGCGGACAAAATGATGACAGGGCCAAATAAAAGAATTTTAAAACTTCTGAATTTGATAAGGGAAGGCCGAATTCGATTCTATTCAATTTCGCCATATATTTCTTAGCATGAATCGGGAAGACAATGTTATCTTCAACAGTCAAAATTAATTTCGTGTCATTTACTTGATGAATTATTGTTATTATCTTATATATGAACCTTGATAAAGAAAGGAGAAAAGAATCTATATAGTAAGTATGCCGAATATGACACCCCTTTTTATTTTCCTATATAACTAGGAAAGTAAGTGAGGATTATAGTACCAACTTGATGTACTTTTAATACATATATTTTACTACATACACTGAAGTGCCACTGAATTAGGGATAGCAAAGCCTATGCAAATTGTGTATGCGCATCATGTATGGGCAAGTGAGGGCGCTGTGGTAACTGCATATATAGCGCGTACTGTGGTTGTTCTGAATTAGTTGTTGGAATTGACAGTATGGGTAAACTGCCTGATTTAGACGCCTTCGATCGCGGACAAATCGTAGGTGCGCGACGCATGGGCCATTCAATTTCCGAAATAGTCAGACAGCTAGGATTTTCAAGGTCGACAGTGTCAAGAGTATACCAAGAATACATGGATGGTGGAAAAAAAACTAGCGATCGGGCAAACTGCAAAGGACAATTAGCCTTGACAGTGCGTGGTGAGAGACGGCTCAGGCGTATTGTACGTAGCCAGCGAAGCCAAACATTAGCTCAAATTACCACCTAGTTTAATGACGGTGCCAGTCGTACAGTCATTAAACGGACTGTGCAACGCTCGCTTCACCGTATGGGTTTCAGGAGCCGTCGACCTACGAGAGTACCATTGCTCTATACTCGCCATCGGGCTGCACGTCTTGCCTGGGCAAGAGAGTACAGAGACTGGAGTGTAGAGGACTGGAAACGAGTAGCATGGAGTGATGTGTCTCGATTCCGACTACTTAACGCCGACGGGAGGCTGAGAATATGGCGTCAGGCTCATGAAGCCATGGATCCTGCATGCCTGGCTGGAACTGTACAAGGGCATGGTGGCTCAATCATGGTCTGGGGTTTTTTTTTCGTGGCCTAGTTTGGGATCTTTGGTGCATGTACCAACCTCCCTCAATGCAATTCGGTACGTAGAGTTGCTGGGTGATCACCTCCATCCGTTTATGCTGTTCTGTTATCCGCACGGTAATGGAATTTTCCAGCAAGACAACTGTACCTCTCACAAGTCTCGGTTGGCTACTGGCTGGTTGGATGAGCATTCCTCTGACTTCACTGTCATGAATTGGTCACCTAGAAGCCCAGACTTAAAACCTATTGAGCATCTTTGGGATGTTTTGGAACAAGGCGTGAAAGGCCATCACACAGCACCAAAGTACCTTACTGAATTATCGACAGTTTTAGCCAATATTTGGCAAGCCATTTCCGTGGAACGTTTCCAGAAACTTGTTGAATCTATGCCTCATCGTGTGGCAGCCGTTATCAAGGCCAGAGGAGGCCCAACTCGTTACTAGATAGGTATCCCTAATTCAGTGGCACTTCAGTGTATAACAATGAAAGAAAATTGAAAATAACCTTACGATTTTCTTGTATGAAATTATAAACACAAGTGCTCCATTTTTGGTGTCTGAAAAAAGTAGTCCTAATATGAGACCCCCATTCTACAACTCTAAATATGAATTAGAATTACCGAAAATTTCGTAAAAGCGAAACTGTACAGAATAATTAGATAACAGTTACCTATATTCACTAAAAGGTGAAAAAGAAAAGTGACATTTTAAACAAATTAGTTGGTTTACACTACAGGTTTTGTTTACTATTTGTTTTTAGATTAAAAATTTTCACATTGTATACAAATAAAAAGTTCGTCAGCTCCACAATCGTTATGGGCCCACATGAAACACCTTTTACATTGACACCCCTGCTCTCCCCGTTTGTCTTCTTAAAATAAAAAAACATAAAAAAGGTATTCAGTGTCGTTTTCATCCATACTGTTATCACTGCTGTCATGGAGAGAAAGTTTTTTATCATCTTCAAATGATCTGAGATCATCATAGCTATAATTAGACTTATTCGTTCTCTGTTTTTTTAACTAGTGTAGCATTTTCATCCATCCTTTATATCCCCTTTCTTGTAGGGACCACTTTGCCATTTTTTTCTTTTCTCTTTATTGTTTCCTTATCCTTTTCTTTTTCATCTTAATCTCCTTTTCCTTGTTTATCATTTCATTTCTTATCTTTTAGGTCTATTACTTTTTATTTTCTTTCAGAAAACAAAGTGTTTTTCGAATATGCTGCAATCCTTTTATTAATGCTGTCAATCAATTTATTTTTATAGGACGATTATGTGATAATATCGGCTTTACGGGCCCTACTTGGTTTTGAGGTGTTTTTCTCAGGTAACGTAGGCAAGGGATTTATTTCTTCAGGAGTCACTAAGAACTGGTTTGAACTTGTTGTTTGATCAATACCTTCCTCATTGTCACTACTGCTACATGGTTGTGGATTTCTATTAGGTGTCATTGCATCTGCAGTTTCAGAGAAAACAAGGCTGTGAGAGTGAAAACTAAAATGTCTAGTATGAGACCCTATCTCATATTAGGCATGATTTGCAGTCTCATATTGGGCACAACCATGTAGTTGAACAAGCCAACGAATTTTTTAGGTTAGGATTGACGTTACCTTAAAAAAACAGGCATATTTATACTCCACATTTATAGCTACCTATCCAATACTAACAGTTTTAATAAGAGTCTTACCTTAAAGGTGGAAACAGCCAATGAAAATGGTGATGTAAAAAAGTCGACGAACACACATTCAGGAAAAACAATATTGCGCCTTTGTGTGAGCTTGCAAACACTCGACTTTCTCAACGATTACGAATGATGCAATAGACCACTGTTTTGCACTCCAGTCGCCAGGTGGCAGCACTTTATACGTCCTATAAGCTGGGGTCTCATATTATGCATATTTACCCTATGTCTGTTATACTAGTTTTAGTTTTATCGACAAACAAAAATTTTAAATCCAGACAAGTATTTCCCCTTATATATATATATATATATATATATATATATATATATATATATATATATATATATATACATATACCATGTCTTAAAATAACATACTTTCTTAGCCTTATCTCATTGAATTTATTTAGCCAATTTTATAATATATTTTTAAACATTCGATAAATAGTTATTTCTCTTATATATGACCCTTGAGAAAGAAAGACAAAGGGATTTAGATGTCTATTTCATTGTCATTATTTACAAACAAAATTTTTGTTTGTTTTCCCTTTTCCTTTCTTTCTCAATGTTCATATATAAGAGAAATGACGTTTAAGGAATGTTTAAAGATACATTATTAAATTGTCTTAATAAGATCAATCAGACAAGCTTAAGAAAGTATGTTATTTTAAGACGTGGTGTATATAAGGGGAAATACTTATATGATTTAAAATGTTTGCATGCCTTTGAATTTACAAGCTAATCTTGTCTTGATACCAGTATGTTTTCAGCAGTGTAAGGGAAATCCATTCTGTGAATTCCATGCCTCAAAATCGTAGTGGAAACATAAAATGAAGAAAATAAGCAAAAACGTTTGCTGTATGTCTACTGGAATACGAAAGATTTCAAAACACTTATACAAAACATATTTAAATCCAAACTGCTATGTTCCCTTATATATACCACTTCTTAAAATGACACTCTTTATTAAGCTTGTCTGATTGATTTTATTAAGGCAATTTAATAATATATTTTTAAACATTCCTTAAACGATATTTCTCTCATATATGAACCTTGAGAAAAGAAGAAAAAGGGATTTAGATATCTACTTCAATCATATTAGTATTTAAAAGTAAATTTATTAAATCCAAACAACTATTTAACCTTATATATACCACGTCTTAAAATAGCATACTTTCTTAAACTTGTCTGATTGATTATATTAAAGGCAATTTAAAAATTCATTTTTATAGATTCGCTAAAAAATTTTTTTAAGTTTAAAAAAGATGTAACATCTTTAACTGAATATTAATTATGAACACTATGACTAAAAATTTATTACTTTAAACGTTGATATTATTATTTTTAAGAAAGAATTAAAACAAAATAACTTATTTTTCAAGACATAAAAAACCGGAATATTCGGAATTAATTTTTTTTGTTCTCAGTTATTTCGTAATCGTTCAATATTTTGCAGTTTGCGAAGAAATGAAAATTAGTTCCTTTATTGGTACTTCTCTGGAAGAAGTGTCAATACTTCAACATTAATAATAGGGTAGAGTCCAAACAATAAATCTCTTTTCGTTGTATATTTTTTGCTTTTTAACTGCTGCTTCATAAATCTTGTTTAGACAAGCAACTTTTTTTTTTACTAGAAATGAGTAAAAGAAATGTTTCTTAAATTTTAAGATAAACGGGTTTATTATCAAATCAATCTGTGTTTTCGATTCTTTTTAAAATTCTGGAGAAAAAAAAATTAAAAATAATGTTTGTTAAATTTCTCTTTTTATAACAGCATTTTGGAATAACATCAATCAACACTTGAAAACAGGTGAGAATTTTTTTCTTCTCTTCTTTTGAGGTGATAGATTTTATAGCAAAAAATTGCTACAACTACATGACAGTCAACGAAATCCAAACCTAAAATTTTGTTTTCTAAACAGAGGAATAATAAACTCGGTATATTACGCTAGATAATTCTGTGTTGAATATCTCTGTTTCCTGAATAACATGCTACGTTGACAAATCAAATTCAAACGATCTTTTAAAATGTTTCAACTTTAACAATATATAGGACGCGATGGCCTAGTTGGAAAGGGCAGCGGGTGATCTAAAGGTCTCTGGTTCAATGCCCGTCGCTGCAAATCCCCCGCAGTCGAACTACTCAGCCCGAAGCCTATATGGACCTGTTCTGGCTCTTCCAGGCAGGGGGCATTAGGAAAAGTAAGAAGGACAAAGAGGGCGTGGTGGCCCGGTTGGCAAAGGCGTCAAGCCAGTGATCTAAAAGTCCCTGGTTCGATGCTCGTCGTTTCAAATCCATTGCCGTGTCCACTAATGGCGGCAGGTGCGCGTAAAATCTGTCGTGGCTGAAATGTCCTCCAAGTTCTCAAATTTTACTCTGGAGGTGCGGGGTTAAGTGTTCCGGTCTCGTCACTTGACTCGGTTCTAAATTGCTGGACTGGCTTGCAGGGGTTACTGCTGACGCCCTATATGGTACCCCCTTAAATGAATAGCAGCAGTCTTGCGGTGTGAGTTAGGGCCGCATTCGATGTTGACCACTACTGGTCTGGTGTCTGCAAGGCGTTGTCTGCCCGGTAATTCACATTCGGATGAATTTATAGCGACAAGTGCCTAAGCATTTGAAAGAGAGAAGATTTTAACAATATTAAGGTATTGAGGATTAAACTTAGGGTTAGAGGTTGCCTATTGGCAGCACGTCGGCTTTCGATGCTGCGTCGGCTTTCGGTGCTCGGATCGATTCCGACAAGCAACATTCAATACCTCCGAGTGTAGGCCGTATTTGGCCACGTTAATTCGGTAGACCAGGAAGTCCCTCTATGAGGTCAGAGAGGATGGGAGATGGTACCATACCCCAGATGTACCTGGTGGGGTTTGCTCGGTATAACTGAGGTGGAACCTGGCTAAATTGATCCTAGTGGTGCCATTATAACCCGAGCAGCACAACTTCGGTCCGTTCGTCTATATGGACCTGGTCTGGAAAATATTCCGGCCAGGGGGCGTTAGAAACAACAACAGGATAAAACATTCATTGTTTCGATTCTTCATACGTAAATATATCCTCTGTTTGAGATAATTTAAAAATTTAGAAAAAAATATATGTATTTATGTATTCTTAAATATTTGTGTTATTATAACTATTACATTGCTTTCATTTCCCTCTTTTAATTACCTACACTAACACCATATATTTACATATAATGCTTCCTTTTTTAAAGTAAAGCCTACAATTATTGTTAATTATAGACTTGCCTTTTACAATCCTTCAACACGTCTTCTACACAATGCCTTCTACATTGTCAATGTCTTCTACATCTTCACGACATCTAAAATTTAAATTAAACATTAAAGAGCAATATACTTTCTTTAAATGCGAAAATATAAACTAGGTACGAGCGTGAATATATCTTTATTCAAAACTGGTTTATTAGCATTTGTAAGGATATATTCAAGAAAATTACATTCTGAAATTTTAAGTTTGTCTATTTTTCTACAAAATAACTAGAGAAAAGGTGACACTACTAAATGAAAGTATTATAAAACTTCTGAATTTGATAAGGGATGAAGGAATTCAATTCAATTTCCCCGTATCCTTTTCAGCATGAATCTTGAAGAAAGTGTTGTCTTAAACAATCCAAATTAATTCTGCGTCATTTGCTTTCTAAATTATTGTGATTCTCCTATATATGAACCTTGAGAAAGAAAGGAAAAGGGATTTAGATGTCTATTTCATTGGTATTTTTTACAAGCAAAAATTTTAAAGCCAAAAAAGTATTCCCCCTTATATAACCAAGTCTAAAAATAACATTCTTTCTTAAGCTTGTCTGATTTATTATTTTAAAACAATTTAATAAAATATTTTTATAGATTAGCTAAAAAGTTATTTTGCTCTTTTAACTTTAAAAAAGTTGTAAGAGCTTTAACATAAGATTAATTATGAACACTATGAATAAATATTTATCATTTTAATCTTTAGCTTAAGGGGCTCATTTTTCCGATTCCCTCTTTAGAAAGTGAAATTTCATACCCCTATGTACGGACGGCCATTTATGGGGTTATATTATATATATATATATATATATATATATATATATATATATATATATATATATATATATGTATGTGTTACCGGCAATGTATGAAACGCCGGCATTCTATAGAATACCTAGGCATTTTATAGAATGCCTGGCGTTTTTAGGCAAAGTATGAAATATGAGAATTATTATATACTTTCCCTAGACATTGTATATAATACCTAGGCATTCTATAGACTGACAAATTCTATTTAGACAAAGTAAGCTGATTTGTTTTCTATTTTTGCCTCGCTTAGACGCTTTCTATTATTTTTTTCTATCTGCTCCTCTGTATTTATGTCTTTTAAAGCATCTTATCTTGAGGTACAAAAGACGTTGTAGGACCTACTTCAGGTTTGCGGCCAAAAAGGGCTTCCTTAGGATTTTCTTTTGATTCCACAATTATAAGCTCTATTTTTCATAAACTGAGCGAACCGCAGTCTTTCACTCAACTGGTCAGATTTATTGTCCTGCATCCAAATACTGAGCATATTTTCAATATCTTGATTAGCTCTTTCGATACTATCCTGGCTTTCTGAATGGCGAGGCTTCCCATGGACGATCTTCAGCACTGACCAAAACTTCTACAAACTGGTCACCACATTATTGGCAAATTCCCTACCATTGTCATGCTGTAATATATATGGTGCCCCAAGCGACGAGAATATGTCCACTAGGTTGTAAGCTACATCTTCAGCTCTTTTTGACGTCAGAGCCTTCAGAGTCACAAATTTTGTGACATGATCTTGGTACATTGAAATAAATTTGTATTCTCTATTTGGTTGAGACTGAAAATCAATAAGATCTACATGACAACGAGAATTACATTCAGAAAAAATCATACGTTTCACAACAATGCTCTTTATAATACCGTTTTGTTTTTTTCTGCAGGGCTCACAAAGGTGGATGTGCAGTTCAATATCATGACATGTAACGTTTTTGTATTTGGTTGAAAGTTCTTTCAACATTCTATCACGTCCTCCGTGTCCAATGGCTAAATGAGTTTCATGAAGTATGCGTGAAATAACTCAGTGTTCGTGATGTATACGTCACGGACACTGTCAAAATACCCGAATCATTGTCAATATTATAATATTGTACAGTACTGATGCCTTCTCTAACAGGATAAATGAGTTTACTTTTGTTTTCCCCAAACATCCCGTCATAGCAATTCAGCAACCACTAGTTCCTTCTTATTAGTCATTTTGGCGTTTTTTTTTACACCATTTAATAATTTCTGGTAAGTAGTTAAGAACAGTTTCGGTTAAAAACAAACTGTTTTTTGTAGCTTTAGTCGAAGCTTAGACAGTTCATCTTCCAATCGTCGTTGCATGTCAATTGACTGCGACTCCTTCTCCAACACTATCTATATCTTGCTCTTCCATTTTCATTCAGCACAGTATAAAACTAATTTTTTTTAAACAAATTTAAGTAAAATCGCGTATTTTGACACTCCCGAAAAAAGCACAAAATGCAAATGGCAAATTTTCAGCCTGGGCGGGGGATTAAAAGTCAAGTGCCTTGCCACGTTATATTCGAAACAAATCAGAGATGTATATCCTACTTTGACATTGGCATTCTATAGAATGCCTAGGAAATGGGTGAAATATTAATCGTTTCATACATTTCTGGCCAGTTTTCGGCATTCTATAAAATGCCAAGGTATTCTATACTATTCTATACTGGGTATTCTCTCTCTCTATATATATATATATACAGGGTGGTCCTAAAATATATGTCAAAAATGTAAAGGTAGGTAGAGGGGACCTAAATAAGCATATTTCATATAGGATTGTGTGTGCGGTAATGGCGCCTTGAGCCGGTAGGGAGCACTGATGACTGCGGCGTATAAAAGCGCTTCCCTAGCTGGATTCATCATTTCCCGCATGGATCTCAAACTGCATGCATCGTTTCACCAATGTGGAGCTGGGCGACATGCATTTCATGTATGGCGCTGCACAAGGAAACGGATTAGCTGCTCAGAGGATATACAGGGAGAGATTCCTGGATAGGAATCAGCCGGATCGTCGAACATTCAAGCGTCTTCATCGGGAGTTCTGCACAAGTGGATCGTTTTATGCTTCTAGACGTGGAGCTGGCATTGGACGATATCGCAGAACTCCTGCAGTGGAAACCAGAATACAAACCACTGTAGAGGATAATCCTTCGACAAGCTCGAGATCTGTAGGACGTGCGTTGGGTGTGAGCCATCAAAGTGTTTTGAGGACTTTACATGAAGACAGAATGCATCCGTATCATTTACAGAGAGTGCAAGCAATGACCCCTGCTGATTATCTTCCACGTCTCAACTTTGCTCGTTGGTACCTACATCATACTTCAGCCAATCCAACCTTCCCAGCAGATGCTTTATTTACTGATGAGTCTACCTTTACGTGGTCGGGTATGTTTAACAACCATAATTCTCACCTGTGGGCTCATGGCAACCCACATGGCACAATAGCACACGCGTACCATGAAAGGTTTTCCATTAATGTTTGGGCAGGCATTGTGCACAATAACTTAGTAGGACCGTGCATTCTACCTAGTCGTTTAACTGGCCATACATACAACATCTTCCTACAGGAGGTTTTACCTGAACTTCTGGTAGATATTCCTCTAGCTGTTCGCAGACGAATGTGGTTCCAGCACGATGGAGCTCCAGCTCACTTCAGTCGAAACGTCAGGAGTCACCTGGACGCTGTCTACGGCCAACATTGGATAGGACGGGGCGGTCCAGTTCCCTGGCCACCGCGTTCTCCTGATTTAACCTGCTTGGATTTTTTCCTTTGGGGACATTAAAAGCCTGGTGTACGAGAGTCCCGTCACATCTGCAGAAGATCTTGTTGCCCGCTTGTCTGTTGCTGCTGGACATGTGCTCGACATGCCTGACATCTTTTCTGATGTACGCCGATCCATGCACCGTCGCTGTGAATCTTGTATCGCTATTGGTGGCCACACTTTTGAGCACCTCTTGTAAACTGTTAATAATTTTTTCTTTTATTTTGTCTTTACTTGTCTTTTCAGTTTCCTTTGATTCATACTGCTTTACAAGCTAGTGCTTTAATGTGTCATTATCGATCACACATTCCTATACGAAATATGCTTAATTAGGTCCCCTCTACCTACCTTTACATTTTTGACATATATTTTAGGACCACCCTGTATATATATATATATATATATATATATATATATATATATATATATAAACTCACGGCGCTACAGTCCGATGTGGACCAGGACCGGCGGTAAAAATCTCCGCTTTCGTAACCGTGGGCTTAGAGTGCACAGCATATGTCTCAGTCAGGTGGTCAACCTGAAGTGAGACCCTCCCGATTTTACTTCCCAAGTACGCTTGGTCCTCGTTTTATCGACCCACTGAAGGGATGGAAAGCTGAGTCGACATTTAGTCCAGTCAAATTGTGTTTTTCGGAGGAAAATTTTGGGGTAGTTTTGATTGCTTCCATTTTATATGTTTTTTGGGGTGCTGAATCCGAATCTGAGGTTAGTTAACAAAATTTCGTGACGCAACATTGAAGAAAATGCAAAAAAAAGTAAAAATTTTCATTTTTTAGCGGTTTTTTGCTTATAACTCGGAAACTATCAACTTTTCGTATATAACCCTATTTATCAAAATTAAAGTACATAAAATTTCCTACAAATTTCACTACTTAGGTTTTTTTCTCCGATGGACCGTTTGGGCTCAAGCGCTATTTGAAAATTGGCGTAGTTCGGCTGTCTCCACAAAAACCCACTTTTTCCACTCCAAAATTCTAATTTATTATTAATGGCTGTCAATTAGTGAATTCCTCCCAGTTCTCTGCACATACCTTATTTAGATCGTATATGTAGAGGTACGGGTAATTTTTTCAAAAATAAAATAATGTTCAAGTTATTTAAAGAAGTCCGAAATTGTACAAATTAGTTGTAATTGTTACAAAAAAGTTGAAATTCCAAAGAAAAATCTTGAAAAATTATTACATTTTATTATATTGTATTACAATACATATGATCATATATTACATTTTTATATGAGCCGTTGTCGTTTAGAGGGTCCTGGCTGAGGTTCTTCGAAGGGGGCGAGTCCTGGCACAGATTCGGGTTGTTCTGTGGTCAGAGTCGGGGCTTGTTCATCTGGAAAATGAAAGAGGTGGTGAGAAAACAACAACTTGTGATCATATCTTAAGGAGAGATGAGTGATTACGAAACAGATTGTGAGATTAGACATACCTTCCGCATCATGTAAGCGTATTTCTTCAGTCTGTTCTTCAGTCTGTACCCATGACGTGAAAGGTGCTGTATCCGTCGATTGTATGTACATTAAAATCAGCATTATCGTACACCTGCTGTGAAAAGCATGGCTGGTTAACTTTCAGAGGATCGCTGCTGACAGCTGATGCTTCCAGGCGGACAGCCTCTGTGTAAGTCGAACAAAATCCCAATGAGGAAACCACATCGACTAATTTCCTTGAGCCGTACTTCTTGTACAGAAAACACTGCCAACCCTACGAGGACTGGTGAAACGAATGATCTGGGCCTCACTGCTGCTACAAGACTATGAGCCAGTACTGTGTTCTTCTTCTTCCACATATCATGGTCCCCACGTTTTTTGTTTAGTACAACTGTTTCCATAAATGTACGGAGACTTTCAGGAATGAGTTCCTCATTTCCTTCCAAAAATTTATCAGGTGAGGGGTACTGTTCTGTCTCATAAACCTGGCTCCGGATATCCTCAACAACAATTGCAGCAGCCGTCTTAATAATCCGGAGTCTTTCCTCTTGTTCATTTTTTAACGCCTGCTGGTACCAAGCATCATTTAAAATTTTATACCCTGTGATTTTGAAACACACTACCAGCTTCTTGTTTGGAGAAAAGGGCATTATTATATCGCTTCCATATTTTTTGAGTAGATGAGCTTTAACTGTCTTTATGTCAGGACGATAATCACATTTGATTTGGTCCACCAACTCGTCTAGCATAAACTGATATTCTCCATCACTATTCTCAAGATAAGTGTAGACATATTCCATTGCTGCTTCAACATGATTGGCGAATGGACCCCTTTTTCTCTTCTCTTGAATTTTTGGGCGATTGTACAATTTTCTCATGCATAAACTATGATACTGACAATCAGAAACCACCAAGTCTGAGACAGGCAAAAGACGTTTGATTATGGCTTGTCCATACTCATCACCACGTTCTTCTGCCCTTTTTATGATAGTTTCCTTGACTTTCAAAATTTGAACCTGATACACAATATTACGATTGGTTTTCTTTTTTCTTTGTTGTTCTATAAAGTCAGATGTTATGACATGCCACACATAAAACAATGAGATGCCACACATAAAACAATGAATTTTGAAATTGAAATGCGCTTCAATAGAACATCATTTGACTTGCTCTCTACCCTGCTCCGCCTTCTTCAAATGAGCTGCAATCATTCTTTTATTAATGTTGTTTGTACGACATCGCTCATGAACATCAACTGCAGATTTTTCACGTAGCTGAACATGCTCACCATCCTTCCTCTTCTTGCTTGACTCGATAAACGTTTTCAAACCTCTTTGCCGAACCGTTATAACCTTCTCTACGTTATTATCCAGCACTTCATCACAAATAAAACACACATTTGAAGCCATTTTTAACACTAAGCGTAAATATAGCTTTTGAATCGTGTTGTCGTTCGATTCTAACACTGAACTACTTACTTCCTTCGCACTGCCACTGCTAGGAATCGGATGGCCGGTGTTTTTATTTTTTGTATTTTTTTGGAGGGGGAGGGGAGGAAACCTCTTGAACAATATGAAGGGACTTGAGACTGGGTCAACACCCCCCTATATCGGATATAGGGGTTGTTGATTGGGTGCGCATGTACACGGTGACGTAGTTGGCCTTGAATCGTCTGTGAAGGAATCGAATGGAAGGAAAGAGGGCTTTTAAACCAAACGGGGCAGTTATAAAATCATTTGGTGAGGCTCGCCGAGAATAAATAACATGAAAAGACGTACAAGACGGAATTATATTTGCACACAATTTAAATACAATGTGATTTTGAAAATCCTAAATTGTATTGGAAGGAGGAATTAAATGACAGCCTTTAATGATAAGTTTTGGAGTGTAAAAAGTGGGTTTTTGCGGAGCCAGCCGAAATGCGCCAATTTTCAAATAGCGCTTGAGCCCAAACGGTCCGTCGGAGAAAAAACCTATATAGTGAAATTTGTAGGAAATTTTATGTACTTTAATTTTGATAAATAGGGTTATATACGAAAAGTTGCTAGTTTCCGAGTTATAAGCAAAAAAACCGCCCAAAAATGAAAATTTTCACTTTTTTTGCATTTTTTTCAATGTTGCGTCACGAAATTTTGTTACCAAACCTCAGATTCGGATTCAGCACCCCAAAAAACATAAAAAATGGAAGAAATCAAAACTACCCCAAAATTTTCCTTCGAGGGCCCCTTTTGAGCACAAATTGACTGGACTACTTGCCCAGTCACAGGGTTCAACACTGAACCTGTCGGATGGGATCGTGACGCTTTTAACCACTACGCCACCGGGCTTATGTATATGTGCATATACATATATACATACATATATACATATATATTTATATATATATATATATATATATATATATATATATATATATATATATATATATACATATATAAATATGCATATATATACATATATATATACATATATACATATATATATACATATATATATATATACATATATACATATACATATATATACATATATATATATATATATATATATATATACATATATATACATATATATATATATATATATACATACATATATATATATACATATACATATATATATACTTATATATACATATATACATATACATATATATACACTGCTGGCCACTGTAAATGCAACACACTGAAGGAAACATGCAAATAACATGAAATTTACAACATGCATTAGCGGAGGTGAGATATGCAAATGATTATAATTTCAGCGCAGACGCACATCACGCGCACCTGTGGCGCCACTTCAAAGCGCTATTTAAGGCTTGGAGATTTCGACGACTTCAAGTTCAGCAATTGTGTTTTTCTTGTAGTTTTTTCAAAAAAAACGATCAATTATACCTCGTCGAAAACAGCGATCATCTTTTGATCAAGTATCCGAGTTCGACAGAGGAAGGATAGTGGCCTACCGAGATTGTGGATTATCTTTCAGGGAAATCGGTAGTCGTGTTAGACGAAACCAAACAACTGTAATGCGGATATGTGATCGTTGGATGCAGGAGGGTACGACGGACCGCCGTGTTCGATAGCATCCACCTCAGCGCACCACTTCATGTGATGACAGGCAAATTGTGCGCATGCCATTGACGGATCGCTCAGTCACATAACGAACCATAGCACAGCACATGCAGTCTGTAACGCATCATCCAGTGTCTGCGCGTACCATTCGACGCCGTTTACAGCAGAGTGGTCTGTCCTCAAGACGTCCATTGCTTTGTCTACCCTTGACGCAGAACCACAGACGTCTCCGCCGCCAATGGTGCGATGATAGAAGGATGTGGACGGCAGAATGGAATGAAATTGTCTTTACTGACGAGTCACGCTTCTGTCTGCAACACCACGATGATCGCATTCGAGTCTGGAGACACCGTGAAGAGAGGATGCTGAACAGCTGCGTTATACACCGCCACGCTGGTCCTGCACCGAGTATTATGGTATGGGGCGATATTGGCTATCACTCTCGCACACCTCTAGTACGCATTGCCGGTACTTTAAACAGCCAGCGCTACATCTCCGAGATGTTGGAGCCAGTTGTCCTTCCTTACCTTCAGGGCTTGTTCACAGCCATATTTCAACAGGATAATGCGCGACCACACGTGGCACGCATTGTCCAACGGTTCTTCGTCAATCGCCAGATTGAATTGCTTCCCTGGCCGCCTCGCTCTCCGTATCTTTCGCAGATAGAAAACATGTGGTCCATGGTTGCTCTAGATTCTATCCCCTAGATTCTATCGATTTGCCCAGATTCTATTCCCAGCTGACACAGCAGATCAACTTTGGCAACGTGTAGAAGCTGCTTGGTCTGCTGTACCCCAAGGACTCATCCAAAGTCTCTTTGAATCAATGCTCTTTGAATCAATGTGATCTCCAACAATGGCGGCTACTCTGGCTACTGATTTTGGCAGGAACCACACTTTACAGAAGTCTATAAATTTAATCATTTGATACTTGGTCAACGTGTTATCTACAAAATAAATTTTGTTGTGATATCTCTTGTCTTTCTTGGTGTTGCAATTTGGGTGGCCAGCAGTGTATATATATATATATATATGTATATATATATATATATATATATATATATATGTATATATATATATATATATATATTATATATATATATATATATATATATATATATATATATATACATATACATATATACATATACATATATACATATATACATATACATATATATATATATATATATATATATATATATATATATATATATATATATATATATATATATATATATATATACATATATACATATATACATATACATATACATATACACACACATATATATATATATATATATATATATATATATATATACTCAAGAGCCAAAACATTATGACCACCTGTCAATAACTAGTTGGCCCACCTTTGGCGCGCACAGCTTAAACCCGCATTGGCATGGATGCCACAAGTCCTTGGTAGATGGCCGGAGACAGATTGTACCAGATGTTTAAGCAACGGTCACGCAAATCCGAGATATTGCGAATTGGTGTTCTTTGAACTCTGAGCTGCCGTCTCATGATATCCCAAATGTGTTCTATCGCATTGAGATCCGGTGAGTTAGGCGGCCCGGACATTAACTGGAATTCTGCATCATGTTCCTGGAACCACTCCAACACAATTTTAGCCTTGTGATACGGGGCGTTGTCCTGTTGGAACATTCCATTTCCAGCTGGAAAAACAGAGGCCATGTAAGGGTGCAACTGGTTCGCAATGATGTTCAGATACCCTGTAGCATTCATTGTTACTGCTCTACCACAACCACGGGTCCCAGAGACGCCCAAGAGAACGGCCCCCAAAGCATAATACCGCCACCACCGGCCTGTGTATGACCTACTGTACATTGATGGAGCAACAGTTCGGCGTATCCTGACACAGCCATCGGCGTGATGAATGACAAATCGTGATTCATCTGACCAGGCAACTCTCTCCCACTGATCCCTGGACCAGTCGCGATGTTCCCGGGCCCAGCGCAGGCGCAGTTGGCGATGACGCTTGGTCAGCAAAGGCACACGAGTGGGACGTTTGCTGCGTAGCCCCATATCCAACAGTGTCCGCTGAACAGTGTGCTGCGATACTATTCTACTTGGCCCTGCATTGTATTGGGCTGTCAGCTTAGCCACTGTCTGGCTCCGGTTTTGCTTCACCATGCGAGACGGTCTCCGACGACCTTTTTCTTTGATAGCGTGTGGACGTCCAACACCATGTCGTCTACTGCTGGTTTCACCGCCATTTATCCACTTTGCATAAGTACTAACAACTGTAGGTCGCGAACAACCCAAGAGTTGTGCAGTTTCGGAATTACTTGTTCCGAGCCTTCGAGCCATTACAATCTGCCCTCTATCAAAGTCGCTTAGATCAGCAGCCTTTCCAATCACACACAGAAGTAAGTGAAAGAATGATTCTTTAGACTCTCTAGCAGCAGTTAAATACCACTTCTACCTGATCACGTGCCTTCCACGTCATCCAGGCGAATTCATTGCAAAATGTAGGGATGGTCATAATGTTTCGGTTCTTGAGTGTATATATATATATATATATATATATTCATTTTTAGACCCGTATTCTTGGGGTACATGCTATCCCACCCCGTAAGAATAGGTTAAACGTCGATATGATTAATTTTAAGATAGAGTTGTAATAAAATACCTTATATTTTTAAGACATGTAAAAAAACAGAAAAATCGTTATTATTATTTTTTTTGTACTCAGTTTTTTCGCAATTCTTCAATATTTCCCAGTTTGCGAAGAAATGAAAATTAGCTCCTTTATTGGTACTTCTCTAGAAAAAGTGTCAATACTTTAACATTAATAATAGGGTAGATTCCAAATAATAAATCTGTTTTCGTAGTTTCTTTTTCGCTCTGTATGACTGCTGCTTCATAAATCTTGTTTAGACAAACAGTTTTTATTTTCCCTGAAATGAGTAAAAGAAATGATTCCCAAATTTTAGGATAAGTGCGGTAATTACCAAATGCATGAATGTTTCTGACACTTTTGAAAATTCTGGAGAGAAAAAAAGATTAAAAAAAATATTTCTTAAATTTCACTTCGCAAAACAACAACGGGTTTTATCCAACGGGAACGCCTTAATTTTGGCTTACCATTAAAAATAGAGGCACGCTGATTTCAGTGTATTAACATGTAAGTCTCAGGCAAAATTTGAACGAAAATATACTTCCTTCAACAATTGTCCTCCAGTTAAATAAAACTTGATATTTAACAGAAAATTAAGTCCAATAAATAAAAAATAATTTGTTCTCCATCAATGTGACATCCATATGTTACATACACTTAAATTTAAAGTATAATGCATAAAATACTGTTACAAGGGATAAATTAATTATTTAAAGGAAGCACGAATTTCAAAATTAGTTATTTCAGAAATTTAGCGTAATCCGTTACCTTCCAGTAAAATATCTTCCTAATTTTCCTTTTTCCCGGCAATAAATACTATCGTAACATGCACGAACCAACTTTCGCAACAAATCAGTGTGCATTCTTCCCCACCTGATTTATGCCTCTGTTGTTTAGAAAATTTCTTAAATATCTCTTAGGAATATTTCTTATCCATAAAGCACAATATAAAGGATAATTTGCAACGTCATAAACCTAGCAGACCGGTTTAATTAATGCCAATATCTGACTAACTGCGATATTTAATGGTGCATTTCCCTCAGCCATCACGAAAGTAGAACATTTTGCATCCATTTGTCTTAATAATACTTGAAAGTACAGGAAGTAACATGTGCATACTTCAAATTACTAAAGAATTAATACGTAATTTTTATAGTTTAAATCTTAAATGTTTTATGAAAAGGATATGGATTGAAGTAAGTCTAGACGGTAACATAAATTTTAGAAAAGAATTGGAGTTATCTGCAGGATCATTTGTCTAAACTCTCAATTAAGCTATGAGGGCAAGATTTTCATATGATTATACTAAGCATGAGGAAAACATTCGCCCAAAAGTTAAATATAAAATTCAACATCAGGATTTTATGACTTTAAAAAAATAGGATATATATATATATATATATATATATATATATATATATATATATATATATATATATATATATATACATACATATATATATATATATATATATATATATATATATATATATATATATATATATATATATATATATATATATATATATATATATATACATATGTATATATATATTGTTTGTGCCATATATATTCCTTTTGAAATCTCCTACGTTTGATAAGGACTTATAGATCAATAAGAAGGATTTAATTTTCATTTCATAATATTGCCTTACCATCAATATTTAGATGCACATTGATGTCAGCGTAATGCCATATTGTTGTTAGCCTGACGCAAATCTTGAACGACAATAGACAGATTATTCCTTCAAATAAAAAAGACTTATTGTTTAATGGAAAATCAAATACAATAAATAAAAAATAAATTATTGGCCATAAATGCATAATACATACACTACATACACTTAAATTTAATGTATAATGTATAGGATACCTCTACAAGAGATAATTTAATTATACGAGGGATGGAGCTTTAATAGTATAGCGCCCACGCAGCAGAAACCAGGAAAGCACCTTGCACCACACGTACGTCACAAACCTGCCTTACCGCAGAGCAAATGTGCTCTTCCCACAAACATCACACGTCTGCCTACTGACAGAATGAACACAGGTATGTATTAGTTACCAGTCTATAGTACGAAATAATTTGTTGCATCGTACTCATGGAATGAAAATGCTTGTGTGCACACTGTGGCTGGTGTGTTTGCTTGCTGGGGATGGGAAGTGTTCTACCATCCCCCATATTCCCCGAACAGGGTACAAGTACCGGTCACTTTGATCTCGTCCTAAAAATGAAGGAACCGTTCCGTGGATTCCACCAGAGATTCTGCAGGCTGTAGACCGCTTTATTCGAAGGGTCAACAGGTCAGGTGCTGTCAACGGCATCCTGCAGCTTCCAGAACGATAGCAACGAGTGCTAAACAATGCTGGTTGCTACTCTGAATGGTTACAAATGTTTCACCCCTATATCTCTTCTGTGTACATTGTACATACCTAGTTGCCACTATTAAATTTCCATCCTAATTATAACAGAAACACGAATTTGAAAATCTGTTGTTTCAGAAATTTAGCTTAAACCGTAAACTTCCAGTAAAATATCTCCTTGTTTTCTTTTTCTCGGCAATAAATACTGTCGTAACATACACGAATCAACAATGGGCAATGCTGCGGCTTTTTTTCTGGCCAAGACTGCCTCCGCAAGCACTTCCCCAGAATTAACTTGGCACCTGTAAGATAACCAGGAAGAAATGCACATGCCTCACCTTTCTTCTTGTCCTGCTCTACCTCCTGTTTCTTTATGGGAGCGCTACTGGATTGCTAGACATAAGATGATGGATTAACTGATGTCATTTTTCTATCTTGTACTTTTGTCTTTTTCTTATCTGTTGTCCTGTAATTCTTGCCATTGGAATATATATATATATATATATATATATATATATATATATGTGTGTGTGTATGTGTGTGTGTGTGTGTGTGTGTGTGTGTGCGTGTGTGTGTGAGCCATTAGGATAAAATTAAATGTTTTACTCCTTGAGGATTTGGCAAAACATTTTAAAGCAAATCTGAACCATGATTTTCCAAGGAACATCGATAAGCACTTATCGATCAGTAACAATGACTTAATCTTAATTTCAAAATATTGGCTTACCATCAAAATTTAGTTGCACATTGATGTCAGCGTAATACCACATTATTATTATTATGATGCAAATCGTCAACGACAATAGACTAATTATTCCTTCAAATAAAAAAAACTTATTATTTAATAGAAAATTAAATCCAACAAATAAAATATAACATATTGGCTATCCATGCGTCATCCATAAACTACTTACACTTAAATTTAGCGTATAATGTACAGGATACCGCTACAAGGGATAATTTAAATATACAGCAGTAACATGAATTTGAAAATCTGTTATTTCACAAATTTAGCGTAATCCATTACCTTCCAGTAAAATATCATCCTAACTTTCTTTTTCCCAGCAATAAATACTGTCGTAACATGCACGAACAAACTTTTGCAACACATCAATGTGTCCCCCCCCCCCATCTGATTTATGCTTCTGCTGTTTAGAAATTTTCTTAAATATCTCTTAGGAATATTTCTTATCTATAAAACAAAATGTAACTGATAGTTTGCAATGTCATAAATATCGTAAACTGGTGTAATTAATGCCAATATCTCACTAACTGCGATATTTAATGGTGCATTTCGTTCAGCCATCACGAAAGTAAAACATTACGTGTCAATTTGTTTTAAGAATATTTGAAAGTACAGGAGGTACCATATGCACACTTAACATTACTAAAGATCTAACGCGTAGTTTGTATAGTTTAAATCTTAAATTCTATGGTGAAAAAGATATGGATTATACAGTAAAGTATGGATTAAAGTAAAGTCTAGACGGTTATTTAAATTTTAGAGAAAATGTGTGTTAGACTATTTTTACACTCTTTGTTTAATTTTCAGGATCATTTGTCTAAACTCTTAATTAAGTTGTAGTTGCACGATTTCCAAAAAGTTGTACTATGTGTGAAACAAAAATTTTCGCAAGTTTTGAATTTAAATTCATCGTTAAGAAGTTATAATTTTAAAAGAAAATAATTATATATATATATATATATATATATATATATATATATATATATATATATATATATATATATATATATATATATATATATGTATATATATATATATATATATATATATATATGTATATATATATATATATACATATATATATATATATATACATATATATATATATATATATATATATATATATATATATATATATATATATTTATATATATACATATATACAGGGTGTAACGAAACTCTTGGGCAAAACTTTAAGGGGTGACAGTACACATCAAGACAAACAATATTATATAAGAAACTTAGGGTCCCAAACGTCTTCCAAAGGAGATAGAAGCCATTAAAGTTTAGGGTCCGAAATTTCAAATGATTATAAAAAACGGAAAAATGGGTCAATTCGTTAGCGGTTTTAGCTAAAATTATTCTTTTTGTCAGTTTTTTCTTGAAAAATAAATTTAAAGATAAAGTAAAAAAAAAATGTCGATAGAGGGCGCTTTAGACTTTGGAGTAACGAACAACTATTTTTTACCGTTAATTTTTTTATCACATAAATTCTTTCAAAAGCTTAGCCTTAAACTTAAAATTTGAGCTCAAAATCTGATTCGTTAGGGGTGGTTAAGTAGCGCAAACGGAATTGTGTTCAGGAGTTGAAATTTGAAACTCCCTTCCTCCTGAACAGAGTTCAGTTATTCCGGATCTTGGTGTCGTAGGACTTTGCCAGGCAGCAACTACTACCTCCTAGACGTAAAATAAACTAGAGAGGGATGACAAAATTAAAAAATTTATTCATAATACTAGACATGAGCAATTTCTCCACTCGAAATAGAAAAAAAAACAATTTGATGTACGCACGTCGTGCGCATGAATGAAGGTTGAATGAATGATGACACGTAGAAAATGGTACACGCATGATTTTCTTGGGGAATCACAAAAACTGCTCGAAAGAGCGCCCACCAGCAAGGATGCAGGCCTCACACCGCCGGCGGAGGGACTTTCGAACATTAGCAAATACCCCGGGCATCTCCCGGATATCGCCTGCTACGACGGCAATTCTCGCAACCAGTTCCTCGTTGGAGTCGACAGGGCTTGCGTAAACAAGACTCTTCATATGGCCCCAGAGGAAGAAGTCTAGACAGGAGAGGTCAGGCGAGCGTGCCGGCCAATTTGCCGGACCACCCTGTCCAATCCAACGCCCTGGATATGCTGTATCCAATGCACTTCTCACATTTGTCCTGAAATGTGCAGGTGCTCCATCATGATGGAACCACATACGAGCCTTTACGTTGGCTGGAACACTTTGCAGCAGAACTGGAAGCACCTCTTGTAGGAATGCCAGATACGTTCCGCCGTCCAGGAGCCTTGGCAGAAGATATGGCCCGATCAAATGATCGTCTGTTATGAATAACTTTTTTTTTATTTTTTGTCATCCCTCTCTCGTTTATTTTACATTTAGTGGGTAATGGTTGCTGCCTGGTCTACGACCGATCATCCAAAATCGTGAATAACTGAACTGCGTACAGGGGAGGAGGGAGGTTCGAATTTCACCTCCTGAATACTGTTGAGTTTTCGCGACATAACCACTCCCAACGATTCAGATTTTGAGCTCAAAATTTAAGTTTAAGTCTAAGCTTTTGAAAGCATTTAATCTGATGCAAAAAATAACAGTAAAAAATAGTTGTTTGTTACTCCAAAGTCTAAAGCGCCCTCTATCGGCATTTTTTAAACTTTATCTTTAAAATTTATTTTCCAGAAAATCTTGACATAAAGAATAATTTAAGCGAAAACAGCAAACGAATCGACAAATTTTCCCGTTTTTTATGATCATTTGAAATTTCGGACCCTAAACTTTAATGGCGTCTATCTCCTTTGGAAGACTTTTGGGACCTTAAGTTTCCTATATAATATTGTTTGTCTTGATGTGTACTATCACCCCTGAAAGTTTTGCCCAAGAGTTTCGTTACACCCTGTATATATATATACATATATATATATATATATACATATATATATATATATATATATATATATATATATATATATATATATATATACATATATATTTATACATATATATATACATATATATATATATATATATATATATATATATATATATATATTTATTAATTTATTTATTTATTTATACATTTATTTATTTATTCATAACATTTTATTAATACGTGCACCCCCTGGAGTATCCTGTGACCACTCAGGGGGTCTTACGGCCCCCTGTTAAGAAATGTTGGTTTAAGGGACTTACTGTATGAATTTTTAGTCTTTCATTCTGATTTAGTTCACAAAATGTTTCTGATATAATCTTCAGATTTAGTTAACAAAAGGAGTTTATATTCTGATTAAGGGTGTATTTTATGCCATAACGTTGCTTTGCACTGACATTTTTTTTTACGAATGTATAAAGTTTCATGCTTTAGACTGAGAGAAAAAATCTAGCTCCACAAATAAAATGATACATATGCAAGAATTTACCTGGGTCATAAAGGAATTTGTCATAAGAAATTTTACATTTTATGTTTTAACATTTGTCTTACAGGAGATTCACCATTTCATACCTGCTCCATCAAATTCTTTTTCTATAAGTAATACAGAACAATTTTCTAAATATAAAGACCAATTTTTGAAATGGCAGAAATATAAATTTTCCAAAAATGCATCAATGAATTCTTTTGCTTTACAAATTTAGAATCCTTTAGCCCATACTTATATATCTCAAAAATTCACCTTTAAGATGGGAAATATTTTATCTTATTTGTACCAAGTGATAAAAATCTATGCAAGCAACCAATTCCAGGAATCAGTTTTCTCTATCCAACAGTCACCTAAAAAAATAGAACTAAATAACTTATGCACATCTAGAGAAATGTCTGAAAACCGGGATAGAAAATTGAAGTTTCAAGAACATTCGAGTTAGAAAAAGACTTACAAAAAAATCTTTAAAAAATACTTGCAAGTAAAAGAAAAATTTAAGAAAAATTCAATTTTTTATTTCATTTATTTTTTACTTTGCAAACACCTTTGTAGTCTGAAATAGATAAGTTTTTTTTCATTTTTTCCTGGAGCTTCAAAATTGAAAACTTAGAATACTTTTATCAATTCAAAACAAAAGTTTAAAAACAAAAAAAATCTCGAATGAAGGAAGGACCTAGCCTTTAAAGTTGCTTCTTACAGATTTTCGAGAATTTTCGGAACCAATACAGTTTATCGAGAACAAAAGGAATTCATATATATATATATATATATATATATATATATATATATATATATACGTGTATATATATATATATATATATATATATATATATATATATATATATATATATATATATATATATATATATATATATATATATATATATGTATATATATATAAATATATATATATATATGTATATATATGTATATATATATGCATATATATATATATGTATATATATATATATATATATATATATATATATATATATATATATATATATATATATATCTTATATATATATTTCTTCTGTCCGTGTGTATGTAACTGAACTCCTCCTAAACGACTGGACTGATTTTTATGAAATTTTGTGTGTGCGATTAAGTTGATTCGAGAATGGTTTAGATTCACAATTTGATCCGATAGAAAATGTTTTTATATTTTTAATTAATTATTAAAAATCCAACAATTTATAAGGGGGTGCGTCCGGTAAATTGAAACTGTTACAGTTTGTGGAATCACCCCTCTGGATAATGGCGTCCACGTTAGGTTTAGTTAGTAAACAGCGAGCGAAAAGATAAAAATAAAGAAAATCAAAAAGTTTCAAATCATATATTAAACCAGAATAATAAATGAAAATAATAATCTTTGAAGTCAGATTTTATACTCTAAAATAGATCAGATCCAACGGCATATTGATACTCTCGACACGCGATGGAAAATTCGAATCAACCACGCTAAGTGACACGAGATCTTTTTTAATCGCTACTGCAGTCCCCCTCGCATATATCTTTGTGCCTATTGAAGAGCTAAAGACTAAGATTCTATCCTGCTAACTTATTTCTGACTAAAAACTCCTCTGACATTTATAATCACCAGCCCACAACAACTTTCCAATAGCGAATATGTTTCACTTTACTCAGTAGAACGCCGTGTAATCGTGGCGCATTCGGAAGGTCGCCCATTCGGAAAGTACCGTACTCTCGACCAGTGTTCGAATCCAGAGTTGTGTAACTTTTGCTAGACCTGTTATTTCGGGCTTTTTTTTAAGGATTTTTTATTTCAGCTTTTATTTTATTATTTTTTTAATTATTATTTTATTTTATTTTATTATTTTTTTATTTTAATTTTATTTTATGATTTTTTTAATTATTATTTTATTTTATTTTATTATTTTAATTTTAATTTTATTTTATGATTTTTTTAAAGTATTATTTTTATTTATTTTTATTTTTTTCAGCTTTTTTATGTTGAAATACCGAATATAGCTGAAATCTGAGGAGTTATTATATATTTATACATTTTTAATTGGGTTTTCATATTATTAATATGTATAACATTTCGTATACTTTTTTTTCTATGTTATTTATACTGCGTTTAGTTTTTTAATGGATTTTTATAGGTTTATTATAAATTTATATATTTTATGTTTTACTTTTCAGAATTTTTTTGCTCCAATGATAAAGGGTAAATCTTTTCTATGTTACTTATACTGTGTTTAGTTTTTAAATTGATTTTGGTTAACAAATATTCTTAAAATTCCGGGCATCGCCGGGTACTTTAGCTAGAATTACAACGTTTGAACAGGACAACGTCTGTCGGGTCCGCTAGTATATATATATATATATATATATATATATATATATCTTTTATACCTACATATTTCTTTTTTAACGTTTTATAAATTTGACATTTTTAGTTTTAATATTTGTTCTAGTGACATTTATCATTTCGCGCTTTTATCCGGCAATTTCCTTTTGTTTTTCATAACAATGAACATTTTTCGAAATATAAAGTCCAATTTTGGAAATGACAGGGGTATAAATTTTCCTAAAATGTATCAATGACTTTTTTTTTTTTTGCTTTACAAATTTTGAATCCTTCGGGACATACTTATATAACTCTAATATTCACCATTAAGATGGGAAAATATTTATCGTATTATGAACCGAGTGATAAAAATCTTTGGAACCCGCCTATCCCAGAAATTGCCTCTCGCTATCCAACAGTTTCCAAAAAAATAGAACTACAAGTAAACAACGTATGCACATCCAGAAATATCTCTGATAAACCGAGGTAGAAAGTTTCGAGATCTTTCGAATTTAAAAATACTTGCAAGTGAAAAAATATTTTAGAGTAATTCGGTTTTTTTTTCTAATTTTCTTCTTTGCGAATACCTTTGTGGTCCAACTTAGATAAGTTTGTTTTATTTTTTATCTTGGCGCTTCAAAATGGAAAACCTAGAATACTTTTATCAATACAAAGCAAAAGCTAAAATGCAAAAAAACTCGAAAGACCTACCTATACATTAAAGTTTCATCCCACAGAATTTCACGTTTCTGCACCCAAAATAGTATACACACACACACACACACACACACATATATATATATATATATATATATATATATATATATATATATATATATATATATATATATATATACACATATATATATATATATATATATATATATATATATATATATACATATACATACATATAAATATATATATATATATATATATACACATATACATACATATATACGTATACATATGTGTGTGTGTGTAAACAGGGAGATTTTTTTTTTAAACTGCAACTAATCAGAGCCATTTATAGCGCGATCTATCAGCCGGAAATTCCACCAAAATTTATAGAGAGTCTAAGGACGACAAGGGAAACAGTTTCCGTGAATAAAAAAGTTATTTCCAAAAGTCACCAATAGGGGACGATATGTCGTTGTTGTTGACGCCGCTCCCCAGCATTTGCATAAAAGACAAGTAAACCATCAAAATGCAAATTAATGACTACTTAGTCGACAGCAGGGCCAGTATTTTGGGCTATAAAGATTAGTGCGGAATCTGTTACGTCTTCGCTTTCAGAAGAAAGGGTCATCAGCCGATTTTTCCACTTGCATGGCCACCTCGCTCCCCGACCTAACCCATGTGACATTTTTCTGTGGGGTTATTTAAAGTCTAAGGTGTATCTTGATGGAGTCTTGAACTTGGCGGCCCTAAAGGATAATATATCTCGGACTTTCATGAACATTCCTGGTGATATGTTACGCTAGGCCGTTGAGAACGCAGTGTTCAGTATACAATGTGTCGTCCACTAGAACTGTGGTCACATTGAATAAGAGAGAAGTGAATTTGCTGCATAAAGTGATGTTGCAGAGAAATTTCTTTGTTATTCAATTGTCTGCTTACAACATTTTCGGTATTCATCTGTTATCTTTATAGCCCGAAATAATGGGGCTGCTGTCGACTACATAGTCGTCAATTTGTATTTTTATGTTTTACTTGCCTTTTATGCAAATTATAAGTCGTAAAATGTGCGACTTATCAGGATATAAAAATTAAAATTCAAAATAGCGTATTAAAAATTGGGATGTGTGGTAAAAGATTAGATTTTAACTTTGAGGTCATCACGTTTACCAATTTCCATAGCAACCTGAACTATAAAATTTATTATAATATTTTTCACTGACACCTTAACAGAATAAAAAATATTTGCAATAACTCTGAAGATTTTTTGAAGGCATGTGGCATTTTCGAGGAAAACCTACGTAAGAACAATTTTTCTAACAATTTTGGCAATTTAAAAGTTTTTTAAAAATGGCATTTAGACTCGGGAGTATTTTAAAGACGTTTAGGATAGGGTTTCTGTTTCATACTTTTTTTAAACTTCATTGGGGTGTGGCGCTGTGGTTTTGCTACAGTGACGTATCTACCAGGGTAAAAATTGGCTGCTGTTTTACCATAACCTACCCTTACTGTTTTAGGGTACGTATGCATCTTTGCGTAAGTATTAGCATTAGGATTGTCTGTGTACTTGAATTTATAGTGCGTTGTGTCCTTAGTGAAAGTTCTCCGTGTCTTTTCATTTCCTTTGACTATCTGTTTCAATGGGGATCTCGGGGCCTTGGGATGCTTTTTGGTTATACCTGCATCCTATTCAGAAATTTCCCCTTGAAGTAACTCATTTGGTTAGGCTCCCTGATGAAAAGACCAATCGGTTACCTCGATTTCTGGTTTAGTTCCGGCACTGCTACAGAATCTCGCCTGTGGTGCATGAAGCCCTAAGTGTTTGTTTTCTGCTTGCTTTTTGTCTACATTACTCCTGTAATTATCTTGCTCTGTTGGATTATTTATTTTTAGTTATATATATATATATATATATATATATATATATATATATATATATATATATATATATATATATATATATATATATATATATATATATATATATATATATATATACAGAGGCTGTTCACACATTTTTAGACGATGTATATTGTATTCACAAAACTAAATTACATAAAATTCTTGTGTTTTAAATGTTCTATTTAACATCCCTTATTCTGAACAATCTTTCGACACAGCAATTTCCAGGATAATAATGCCATTTGAAGTGTCAGAAGAGGTATTCTATCCCATTCTTCCTGAACAGCTTTCCAGAGTCCTGTAAGGGTTTTGGGACGACGTTTGGATAATGCAGATTTTAAAAGTCCGAAAGCACAAAAATCCATAGGTGATACATCGGGAGATTTAGTAGGGATATCAGTGAAGGGTATGGCCTTGATACCAGTTTTTTGTTCCATTTTATTTAGCAAATTTACAGTGGATTTTGATGTGTGATTGCTAGCTTTGTCCTGATAGAGTCTCACAGATTGATGGCACTGTGGGTAAAGCGATGGTATTTCACTCAGAAAAATTGGAGATAAAATATGTTCCTGATAGTATTTGGAGTTAATCTTGACATTTTTATTCACTCTCTTTATTTTTAACTTGCCATTTTAAGAAAAACCAGCAACAATCATGAATCCCTTACAATAACTTTCTTTCGATTCTTTGAACCATGTACTTAATTTTTTTTCTCCCCTTTTATGATAATAAATGGCTCATTTTCTGTTGCAATCATTTAAATACACCCATGATTCATCTATTGTGGCAATTGTTTTCCATTTTTCTTTGGATAAGTGTTTCTCATATAGAATTCTGCAGCGTGTCCTGCGTTCAGCGATATGATTTGGAAGACGATGCACATTGCATTTTTTCGCTTTCTTAAGATTTAAATCAACGTTTATCATTTTCTTTACAGTGGACACCGAGCATTTTAATGATTTTGCAACTGTCCTTTGACTAGGGGGATTTTCTTTTAACATTAAACAACGTACCTTTGCAATAGTCGAAGATGTCCGTTTTTTCCTTGGATACTTGTTTGGAATTTTTGTCCCACTTGAGGCTCCAATTTGACGTTTTTTTCCTTTCTTGTTGACGATATTACTGATCGACGCTTTAGATATCACAAAACCATGACTCTCACATCGTTTTTGGATAACGGAGTATGCATATTTCTCTTCGGAAAGAGCATAAATGTAGCCTTCGAACCACTGCTTTGTTAAAAACACCATTTTGAATAAAATCAAAACTTTCAAGCCGCAGACGATAATTTTGACTTTTAAAAACTTAGTACAATTGCAATTATTTCTTTTGCAGCAAACGATTTTTTTATTACTGCTTACCAAAATCGTCTAAAAAATGTGCGAACAGCCTCTGTATATATATAAAACAGTTCCGTAACTGACTCACTGACTGACTCACTGACATACAACTCACAGACCAAACCGCTGGACCTAAAGGTCTGACATTTTACATGGCGATTCTTCTTAGGGTGTAGGGGTGCACTAAGAAAGATTTTCCAAAAATTCGTCTTAGATATTTTTAAATTAAATTTTTAAGCTGTTTTTGTAACTTTCTTAAAGTTTGCATTTAATATAATAATTTGAGGGTTATAAAAATTATATCAAGAGAAAGATCATAAAAATTCCTTTAAAATGAAATCTTTTTCGAACCTTTATCTCATATATATATATATATATATGAGATATATATATATATATATATATATATATATATATATATATATATATATATATATATATATATATATATCAATTGCATACATTGATCGTCGCATTTATTATAAATATATATATATATATATATATATATTTATTTTTGTTTGGCATTAATTGCACACATTGACCGTTGTATTTAATTTGAATGTACTCTGTAACGAAGCGCGGGTTTTCAGCATATATATATATATATATATATATATACACGCACTGGCCAATGAATTAGACACCTGTGAGAGTTTCTACAAATGCTCGCTTGCGGCGTGAATATACAAAGCTTGTTTATAACGTGGATGAAACGTCATCAGAATTCTAGTATAAGTAAGATGGGAGGCCGCATTTCACGATAAAAGCAGTAGAATAGGGAAAATCACAGATATTTCACCATTCGAAAAAGAGCTTATTATTGAGGCCCGTTTAGCAGGAGCCACGATTGTAAAGACAGCAGAACTCACTGGGTTCTCAAAAGCAGCCTTTTTGTAGGTGTTCAACAGTAGGAAACAGAATCCACAATCCTTGTCCAAAAGACGTAACTATGGTTCGAACACAATCAACCAAGACCGTGGTCGGCGTCGTCTCGGACGGATTGTAATGCAAAATATACATATATATATATACATATATATATATATATATATATATATATATATATATATATATATATATATATATATATATATATATATGCATATATATATATGACACGCACGCTACTTACACCCTTCCCAGTACGTCGTCTTAAATCCAAACTTACTCTTTCTTAATCTATCTCTACATATTTATTAAAGGTATAGCAGTCAATAAGTTAAAAGGCCGGTGGCAAAGAACTACAATTAATATATGTAACATCGTTTGTTTCCAAATCTTAAGCTACCCGATTCAATCTGTAAATTTAATCAAGAACTCATCAAGCTCCCGCGCGACGCGTGACTGTCTCAATCAAGAATTTGCCGCCGTCTGAATAAAACGCTATTGTTTTAGACCAACTAACGCTATCGCGCATGCCCACAAGATCTCTGTGACGCATACACCGGAGATGAACCATGGACGTGACAACGGATGTCAATCAATACCAAAGGGAATTCCCCCGATTTCTCTCGATGCATTTCGAACCAAGATATGAGAATAGTGGCGAATTACGCCACGACAATAATTTATTTACTAAGCCCCCTTTAAATTTAGAGTAATCATTCTTTCCCCACTAAATCTTTGACATATATATATAATGTATTTGCCAAGTAAACAAAAATATCCTTTCTTAAAGAAACTTATGTCCCTCTTCACATTATTAATAAAAAAAGAGTTATAATTCTTCAGAAGGACAACTATCAACTATATTATTTCACTTAATTAAATAAACATATGCATTTTTGCCAACAATGTTTAGTATCCAGTCAGGAAAACAAAACACATTTCTCTTAAAATTCTTCTTATATATTTCGTTTACCAGCAAATATACTTTAAGTATTTACAACCATTAAAAAAATCCCAGTCTGTATTTATTTTGTTCCTCATTTAACATTTTCTAAAAACTACATGACGGATAATTTCACGATGGAAATTTCTGCTAGCGTAGAATTATTCAGCAATGAAAAACAACTTCTAGATTATAACGTGACAAAGGAACTTGTTTTCCTACATCAGACCCAAATACACATCACATTTTTAAAGAAAGTTTTAATACCTTGAGTTAAGTTTCTCTCTAACTTTCGAATCCAAATTAGAATTTCTTGTTAATTCAGAGAAGGAATGTCACATTCTGGAATCGTTTGAAACTACGCCACGAAGCTATTAAAGAGGTAATTCTAGAAAATTAAAAGTGAAAGTTTTTCTTAAACTCTTTTCCTTAAAACTTTCTCCAACGCATTTAAAAAACGGTTACTTATTTGTCTATTAAACATAGATTTTCCTTTATCTGTTATTATAGGATTAAGGATACGTTACATATATATATATATATATATATATATATATATATATATATATATATATATATATATATATATAAATATAAATATTATGGTGTTTCATTTTTCCAAAGATGTGATTTTCTTATGACTTTGCTTACGTCCCGAGTATCAGTGATATAAAATATATATATCTAAAATTTCAAGAAGATTAGATAATATTTAGGAGTTCCACACATTGATAAATTCTATCTCAAATTATGAAATTTCTAATATTAAAGTGCTTTATACTAATAATCGTCTTGTGTATTTCTTTCAGCTTTTGCAGGTAATCGAAGTTTAAAATGGGAACCAAAAGAGGAATTTGGCTGCTAGAAAGGTGCCTAGAGGTGAGTTTTTAGGAGCTTGGCTCCCTTCAAAGGAACAAGTACTTTTAGTTATTATTTTTAGAAAAATTTCGGATGCTGCTAAATCTACCAGTACTAAACTACAGGAAGTGTAAAGGAAAGGAAATATCTCAGTTAACATAGAGGAGAATATCCGTGCTGGTATACAGAATATGTACAAAGAATAGCAAAATCTGTGTAAAGAGACATCGAGAAACACGGATAAATCAAATGTGAAACAGCAGATTTGGAAAGATGATCTCGTCGAGTTACTTGACATTTCCCGGCAAAATGTTATGGACATGACTAGCGCATCACACGAAGATAAAGAATTTCTTAGGTCACAAAGAGAAGATCGCATGAGTTCGTCAATAAGTGAAGTAGACAAGGTTATCGCCTCGAAATAAAGGACTAAGTGTACAAAAGAAGAAAAAAAATATTCATATAAGAATAAATATTACAAAGCTATCTTTGAAATCAATAAGACAGTTATACTGGAAGACTCGTGTCCATCATATCAGCACCTAGTGACGAATAAGCCGCGTTTTCGCCTCCAGCAACGAAAAAATTACATTGAAGTCTTAAACCTCTGAAGATTAAAACCTCTTGATCAGACACGTCTGCTTGGGATCGAGAAACGGGTTGCACATTTTGTCAGCTTCATATATGTTAGCTTTTTGCACGAGGCAGTTGTAAGTCTATGAGCTCCAGAGAATAATTTGGATATGCTACAGCTCCTGAGCTCTTACCCAGATACAGACGTAAAAAAAAGTGCTCTTACAGTTGCTAAGAGACACCTTTGGTATCTGACAAAAACAAACGTAGGATTGGTTTTTTGGACGAACGTATTATGTAGGCTGATAAGAAAAATATGACTCAAATTTAGAAACCAAACGTGGAAAGAAAAAGTAAATGAAACGACTAGAGGGTTAAAAACCTATTTTTTGAAAGAAAAGACCTGAGTCATTTCGTTACTCCTAAAACAAAGACGTTCTTTGAATTGTATATATATATATATATATATATATATATACATATATATATATATAAATATATATATATATATATATATATATATATATATATATATATATATATATATATATATATATATATATATATACACACATATATATATATATATATATATATATATATATATATGTTTGTCTGTGTGTATAAATATAGATCTATATTATTTATATATATATCAAAAAGTATCTGTTCCTCTCCAACGAAATTCTTCGATCAACCAGATTCAGGCTATGGTGCTGACTACCATTTTCCTTACATAGTTTGTAAAATTAATCAATGTCTTGTAAGAAAAATCGGAAGCCACAATTTACCAACATACCTATTGAAGATAAGTGACCTTTCAGATTTCATTTGTGGCCAACCCGAAAAGTAATTGTGATATATTATTTCAGATGTCCGAACACATTCTTTTTAATTTTAAAATTTATCTCCCTATATAAGGTTACACGTGATATATTTGTAGCAAGCTATAAATCATGTTTCTTTTTAGGATTCCTCTCGGGTTTTGCAAGCAATTCTTCTTCTCTAAAACAACATGTCACATTTAATAATAGATACGCCATGAGTAATAAATTGAGTTCAGATGTTTCCATTATGTCAAAAATATATTTATTTAAAATTTTACATAATATATATATATATATATATATATATATATATATATATATGTATATATGTATATATATAAATATAAATGTATATGTATATATATATATATATATATATATATATATATATATATATATAAATATATATATGTATGTATATATATATATATGTAGGGTAAGTATGCTGTATATGAGAGCCCTTTTCATTTTCATATATAACAAGGAAAGTAAGTGAGGGATTATAGTGCCAACTTGATATCCTTTTAATGCATATATTTTACTACCTATAACAATGACAGAAAATGAAAATAACCTTACAGATTTCTTGTATGAAATTATAAACACAAGTGTTCCGTGTTTTGGGGTCTGAAAAAAGGTAGTCCTAATTTGAGACCCCATTCTACAACTCTAAAAATGAGTTAGAATTACTGAAAAGTTTGTAAAAAACAAAATTTTACACAATAATTAGATAACAGTTACCTATATGCACTAATAGTTGATAAAGAAAAGGGAGAATTTAAACAATTTAGCTGGTTTACACTACAGGTTTTGTTAACTTTTTGTTTTTAGATACAAACTTTTCACATTGTTAACAAATAAAAAGTTCGTCAGCTCCACAATCTTCATGAACTTGAAACACCTTCTACATTGACACCACTGCTCTCCCCGTTTGTCTTCTGAAAATAAGCAACCACAAAAAAGGCATTCAGCGTCGTTTTAATCAATGCTATCATTACTGCTGTCATGAAGAGAAATTTTTCATCATCTTCAGTTGAGCTGAGATTGTCATTGCTATAATTAGGTTTATTCGTTCTTTGTTTTTTAACTAGCGTTGTATTTTCATCCACCCTTAATTTTCCCCATCCTGTAGGGACCCCTTTGTCATTTCCTTTTCCCTTTATTGTTTCCTTATCATTTTCGTTTTTATCTTGATCTGCTTTTCCTTGTTTTTCCTTTGATTTCTTATCTTTTAGGTCGACTCCTTTCTTTTCTTGTAGGAACCAAAGTTTTTTTTACTATGCTGCAGTTCTATTATTAATACTATCAATAAATTTATTTTTATTTTTATAGGGCGATGATGTGATAATATCGGCTGTACGGGCTCTACTTGGTTTCGAGGTGTTTTTCTCAGGTAACGTAGGCAAGGGATTTATTTCTTCAGGAGTCACTAAGAACTGGTTTGAACTTGTTGTTTGATCAATATCTTCCACATTGTCACTACTGCTACATAGTTGTGGATTTCGCCTGGGCATTGCATCTGCAGCTTCAGAGGAAACAAGGCTGTGAGATTGAAAACTAAAATGGCTAATATGAGACCATATCTCATATTAGTCATGCTTTTGGGGTCTCATGTTGGACATGATAATGTTGTTGAACACTCCAACGAATTTTTTAGGTTACGATTAACGTTAGCTTTAAAACAAACAAGCGTGTTTACACTCCACATTTATAGCTATCTATCCAATACTAACAGTTAAAATAAGAGTCTGACATTGAAGGTGAAAACAGCCAATGAAAATGGTGATGCTAAAAAGTCGACGAGCACACATTCAGGAAAAAAAATACTTTGTGGCAGTGAAAAAGAAAGTTAGTTGTTGGGGTTATTAGATATTAAATATACTATTACTGATGATTATAATTTTGTTGCATTGCTTAAGATTGTGGTTAGTACATTGATTAATTGTTGTGATTACCAAATGATAGAAACAACTCTGGTTTACACTGATAAATTAATTTATTGATTATTAAAACACATAAATAATACGCTACAAGTTTCTAAATATTTCCTCCGGCATTTACACATTACTCACAACTTCTTTACTACTAAATTAATTCTCTACGACACATATATATAATTCATTCAATTATTATGACAATATTTCGTACTTCATGTACACATATTACTCTCAACTTCATTACTACTAAATTAATTCACCACAACACCTATATTTAATTCATTCAATTATTATGACAATATTTCGTACTTCATCTACACATATTACTCTCAACTTCATTACTACTACATTAATTCATATATATAAGCATACAACATATAAGTATGCAAAGCATTAAACATCATATTAATTAAATTGTTTTTTACGAATTATCGGTCATCTCCTTAACATTTTATACTCAAACAATATACTCATCGCGCTCTATATTAGTTATTAAGGCTACACACTGAGAAGCAATGACAGTAATATAAAAAGGAAACGCAAGAAGTCGGTACCTCAAAAGATGATTGTTGGATCACTATGATGGACAGCTGGCACTCGTAATGACGAACTTCGTTGTCTTATCTTCGCACGGAACTAGGGCACTTTCTTCGTCTGGTATAAGGCTCCGTCAATCATGGCAGACACTCTACACGGGACACTGGGGCACTCTCATCATCGGTTCTCTGACTCCTTCACTCCTTGCAGACCCTCGGCACGGGACACTGGGCGCTCGACACTACTTCTATCTCCAAACTTCTAACTCACTCTCCTCATAGGTATATGTGCCTTGACACCACTTCTATATCTAAAACCTCTGACTAACTCTCCTCATAGGTTATCTGTGCCTTCACACTATTTCTCATTTCATATTATTTTCTTATTAATGTTTACTCTGCCTCTTACAATTTCCATTGGTCATATTATTACCATGCCATCGCCATTCGTCCGTGGCTGCCTCTTCTCAATCCCCTTTTTCACCAATGCGCATCGAGGGCGGGATTTATAAAATTCTCTCTCTAATTTAACTTTTTCCCATGCTTCGGCTTCCGGGTGGTCTGTTTTATAGCCATCATAAATTTAGTGTTCCCTTTCTTCTTTTCTTCTGTTCGTGCAAGTCACTCTCTTGAACTTTTATCTTATATTTCTTGCTACAAGCTCAATCTCTAAATTTCGTTTCGGTATATTGCTGGCTTTCTCCCCTTCTCTTTTTATTGTCCTTCATTTGTCATGTTTCTTTCTTACATTTACCAATTATTTTACTTCGTCCTGTAATTTTCAATTCTCCTGCCCCTGGCCGTGACACCACTGTCATGTCCCTATGACATGCTACAGCTTTGTGTGCGCATGCAAACACTCGACTGACTCACCGATTACGAAGGATGCAATTGGCCACAATGATGCAAATCGATCAACAATGATTCGTCGGACCAAATGCCGTTTTTCGACGTATTACTCGACCAGGTTTTGTGCTCGGGCACCAATGTGGACGATATTTTGTATTGGCATCTATTACAAGTGGTTTGGGAATAGATACTCTTCCGTAAATGCTTTGTTTCTGAAGTAACCTTCTACCTCTAATAGTTGATACAGGAACATGCAGATGCAGATTGAACTCTTCGGTCATTTTGGTTGCAGTTGTTTTCTTTCTTCATGTCGAAATCCACTTGAATACCTCATCCGTCTCTTTCACTCAGCTCTCCCTTTCGTCCACTATTCTATTTGGCAAAGTATGTTTTTCCGTGCACTCTTTATGCTGTCATGTCTTTCGATATCATAGCTCAAAAGCACCCATTAGCCTGGGGGTTGCAGTAACAGATACTCCAATTTAAACGCACTCAAACAATGCGCCCTTTTCGCAAGGTCTGCAAGGTTTGATATTTTGCGCTGTTCCTCCCAAAAGCACGATGCCCTTAGCTTCATTACTGCTACCTGACAGCAGAATAATATATACACTATATTATATAAAAAAAATACCGGGGACCAAACTTGTTTTTAAGGAATACGAAGCACATTCATTAGCACCACTAATATTGACAGGTGTTTAAATTATTTTGACAACCACCTGTATATATATATATATATATATATATATATTTATATATATATATGTGTGTGTGTGTGTGTGTGTGTGTGTATATAAAGAAACCCCCTGAGAAACCACACATTTCGGACTTATGCAGCAATTGTTTTGGGACATAACTGTCCTAGAACAATTGCTTCTACAACAGCTAGACCAATAACTAATCACTTTAATGATATGAAAATCCACACTGCCGGCATAATATCTTTTATCAACTATACAAATTGTCCAGACACCTGGTTTTCTCTAGAACATATCTTTGACTGTCCAGCCATTGCAGCTGACCTTTTCGAACTTGTTTTGTCACCGCAAGAACTCCACTACAGACCACAGGCACCTGATCTCGCAGTTCCTGTTTCCCAGGCTTTCATTTATATTTAAGACTTTTCTTCTGCACTATTCGTAGACACGACAACAACAACAACAACAATGATGTAACACCTCCTATAGTTGTATCTTTTTGATAGCCTCACCCCATGCTTCTATTACTTTGACTTTCTATTGCCACTTAATAAGAATATAAAATCACTGACATTTAAATTATACGGCTACTGACTTCCAACAAAACGTCGTGATGTAATGTAATGTAATGTAATGTAATGTAACAGGAGCATTTTGTATTCTGTATCAAAAAGCGAGAGACAAGCCGAGCCGCCCGAATCGAGCAGTCGTGTTCCATTTGACTGTTCGTTTTTTCATGAATCCCTTTTGATCGCTACATTACAAATCAATGTATGTCACATTTAACTGGCTGAAATGGAGCAGCTTTTGAGTCGAGCATTCAAAACGAGTACTCTCGAAGTAACATGGGAACATTTGTGATGTCATGTTCGCCACGCATTAGGTTACAACGTTTCAAATCAATCCCCTCCTTTTTATTAGTAATACCCCAAAACACCGCACTGGTAAACAGCTTATCTTTCTGACTCTCTCTTGTGCACAGCTCATCAATAACACACAACTGAGAGTTAAGTTCCAGCAAAGTGTTAGATAACTTTAACTGGAGCTAGAGTTACAAGACAGCCGAAGCCTTTATATTAGTAAAACACACCAACACCGCACAGGTAAACAGTAGCAGCTCATCTTTATCACTCTTTCCTGTATTCAGCTCATCAACAACACGCAGAAAATCGAAAGCTCCATCGAAGAGTTAGATAACTCTAGCTGGTTAGTTATCTACAGATTTTTTGACTTTCTACATCTTGAATAAAATGCCAAATCGACAGAAACTGTAGATAATTTTGCGAGTTCAACCGTTTTTCTGCACTCCATTATATCCTTCCAAAATACGGACAAAAAAAATTACCTGTGACGTCAGAAGCAGAAACCTGGATGATTTACTGGTTTGGAGCACTTTTTTTTAGTCTAATGCGGAGGCACTTGTCATTCGATATTCACCTTTTGTTATTCACCTCTATTTTTCTGGCTACTTTAAGGTTTGGAACACTACAATCATGTATTAAAACTCGAAAGGTCAGCAGATCGTGGAGTTTTTCATGCTATGTCATATTTTATAGGATAAAGGCAGAATTCCTCGCTAGCTATTTTTATGAAATTTTGTGTAGCGTATTTTTATCCTACTGTAATTCAACTGACTTCGAATGTTTTGATATAAAAAAAAAGTTGACAATAATTTCCCTGAAGCTAAGCTTATCCTAAAAAGAGGATTTTTTTTATCTTCAAAGAGACTAAAAGTATTATTTGTTATTATATAGGTAGATTATTACACAGATTTTAAAGATTAATTTGATAGTTTAATTAATTAAGAGTAAAATTTATGGTAAATACATTGCTTGAAAAAAAATTACTCTGAAAAAAGGGAAATTACTCTGAAAAGTGAAAAAAGAGATCATTTTACCCTTTAAGATGGTCAAAATTTTATTAAGGATTCATAAAGGATTAAAATTGGTAAAAATGACAGAAGAGAAGCTTAACCTGAAAAAAAAATTCTGAATTTTTTTTTATATTCAAAGCGATTAAATATTTTATTGCATTATCTTATAGTTTTAAAAATTAATTTCATAGATAAATTTAGTTAAGATTAAACACCCTCGTAAATATATTCTTTGGAGGAAAACGGGGATTAAAATATCTTAAAAACAAAACTTTTATACATCCCGAAAACATGTTGTTTGAAAATTTATCCTACGCACAAAAGAAAAAATTTCGCAAATAGGGGGATTATCAAAAACTGAGCACGCTATTTATTTGTATTTTTAAATTTTAAAAGAAAATTTCAAATTGTCAAAGCATTTTTTAATGATAACGATCTTTTCTATAAAGAAAAATTGGATGTTGGATTTTTTTTTTAAATCCAAAGCTGTAAATACTTTTTTGACCTGAAAACACTAACCTAACCATACCGCGAACAGTATTTTCAATGAGGGGAAAACAGAGAAACGTTCATGTCTTAACCGGGATTCAAACCCAAGCCTTCTGTTTGGAAGCTCGAAACGCTAACCACTATAAAACGTGTGCCATTATAAAACTGTGAAATAAAATCATTATAGGGGCTCGAAGTAGTCTAGTGGTAACGCGTCGGCTTTTGGTGCTGAGGGTTCTCGGATCGAATCCCGACAAGCCCCATGCAATATCTCTGTGTTAGGCCAGATATGGACACATTAAATCCGTAGATGGGAAAGTTCCTCTCTGATGTCAGAAAGGATGAGAGAGAGTACGATCCCCCCAAATGTTGCCCCAGGGGTTGCTCTGTCAAAATTGTGGTGACACCTAGCCAAGACGGACTCCAACCCTTGTGGTTTTTTTATACACCAGAGCCGTACTTCTTAGCCCGAAGCCTATATGGACATGTTCTGGAACATCCGACCAGGGGGCATTAGGCAGAACAACAGTGTTATTATAGTTTCAGTAACATACCTTCATTGGAATCAAATAAATCAATTTTAATTGAGTCCGGATACTCAATTGAAAATAATTGAGTATCCGGAAAATAATCAATTATTTTTAAAGTTGGAAACGTAACTGTGAGTACTTTTTATCTATTGTTTTTTTTCTGGTGTCTAAGGAGTAAAAGATTTATGCTAACTTGTTTTATACCTTTCTATTTGTATCATCCTGTCATTATATTTCATTATTATGGGCCCGAGGTAGCCTATCGGTAGCGCGTCGGCTTTCGGTACTGAGGGTGCTCGGATCAAATACCGACAAGCGCGGTTGACTACCTCCGTGTCTAGACCGGATATGGGCACGTCTAATCAGTATACCGGAAAGTCCTTTTATGAGGTTAGTGGGTGTGGAATGTACGATTCCCCCAGATGTTGCCCCTGAAGGTGCTCGGTCGAAATTGAGGTGGCACCTGGCTAAATGGGACTCTAAATCCTGTTGTGCCATTATAACCCGCAGCGGCACCCCCCAGATCACTAGCATAAATAGACCTGGTCAGGAATACTTCCGTTCAGGGGTTATTAGAAACAACAACAACAGAATATTTATAGACTTTGAGTAAATAAAAAATATGATACGCATTTACAAAATCATTTTGTTTTGTATCCTTGAAGTATATCTACAAGGGAATTTATAATGGCCATTTTAAGTAAGAATGAACTTAAGGGGGGGACTTCAACTTTATTTTAGAAAAAGTTTGAAGGAATCTAGATTTGATCCAATCTATATATATAAAACAGTTCCGTAACTCACTGACTCACTGACATACAACGCACAGACCAAACCGCTGGACCTAAATAGCTGAAATTTTGCATGCCGATTCTTCATATAGTGTAGAGGTGCACTAAGAAAGAAATTTGAAAATTTCTTCTTAGATTTTTTTAGATTAAATTTTTAAGCTGTTTCAGTAACTTTTTTTTAATTTGCATTTAAAATAATTATCTGAGGGATATAAAATTTATATCACGAGAAAGATCATAAAAATTCCTTCAAAATGAAACATTTTTAGAATCTTTACCTCCCTTTTCGGATTTTTGTTGAATTTTTAATGATTAATTTTTAGAATTTAATTTATTAAACGCTGATTACATGATTTCTTTTTCTGGTACTTTAAATAAATTTATCGTCACGTGCGTAACAAGTAAATAGACAAAAAAAAAATTTTCCTTGCTAATGCAGCAGACGATAGGACATTATCCAAAAAAAATATTAAAATACAGTAAAAGATATGATCCTCAAACTGTACTATATTAATTGTACTATATTCTTTAGTATGTTCTTTTATTTTTTATTTGCATTCTTCGACATTATTTTGTCTATAAAAATATCCCTTACGATTTTTTTATAAATATATATATCTTTTTACATCAATTGTATACATTGATCGTCTTACTTATTAAAAAAAAAAAAAAAAAAAAAAAAAAAAAATATATATATATATATATATATATATATATATATATATATTATATATATATATATATATATATATATATATATATATATATATATATATATATACATATATATATATATTATATATATATATATATATATATATATATAATATATATATATATATATATATATATATATATATATATATACATATTACCCCACTCAAAATAGATCCAATTTTGACAAATGGCTAAAAAAATATGAAAGTTTTGAAAATTGGTGGAGATGTTTGCTAAACATGCTAATCAACATACTACCCACTCAACATACAAGTACCCCAATCGCACAAGTCCCCACCGATCAGACTTGAGCTTTCGCCGCCATCTTGGAAAATGCGTACACATTTTTGGATTTTTGCAAGTAACTTGAGAAATATTGATGTTATGTAAAAAATTTGAATGCAAAAATTGAAGAGTGTTAAATTGCGAACAAAAGCATCATTTACATTTTTTTATAAGTCTAACACAAGCAAAGATAATTGACTTTGAAAGGAGCGAACTATCACACCTGGGACGCGGATGCGCGGGTCATCGCCATTGCGATGGGGGTTGATCTGCGCATGTGCACCAAAAGTCTTGCATATTCACGTTTGTCAAATCTCTGCATATAAAAGCTGGAGAGATAGTCGTAACAACATCCAATCCATTGTTATCAGGCTGTATTGTGAGATTTGGTGGATTCTATCTTTTTATGTCATACTTAGGTTGCATCTATATCTATAAAGGAAGAAGTCCTGACTTATATATACACGTATCAACGCCCAGCAAAAACTATTGGAGATACAGATATCAAATTTTAGGAGCTTATTACTTTTGTGCTGAAGGCGTCATTTAAGAAGCGATTTTTCAAAATTCGCCCCCCAAGGAGGGGAGGGGGGCAAAACGTGTTTTTTACATATTCCTTCATATCTCATAGAAGAAAATTGATATCCATAAGATTCTTGCTTTAAAATGTAAGTAACATGAATACCTAAAAACCAATTTCAGGATTTTTCAAAATTTGGCCCCTAAGGGGGGGAGGGGGGCTAAACGTGTTTTTACGTGTTTTATCACATTTTCCTTCATATCTCGAAGAAGGAAATTGATATCCAAAAGATTCTTGCTTTAAAATGTAAGGAACTTGATTACCTAAAATCAGTTTCAGGATTTTTCAAAATTCGGCCCCCATGGGGGGGGGAGGGGGCAAAACGTGATTTTACGTGTTTTTCACATGAAACGGATATCCATAAGATTCTTACCTTAAAATAAAAGGAAGCCGAATACCTAAAAACCAATTTCAGGATTTTTCAAAATTCGGCCCCCAAGGGGGGGGAGGGGAGGCCAAACGTGTTTTTACGTGTTTTATCACATTTTCCTTCATATCTCGAAGAAGAAAACAGATATCCATAAGATTCTTGCTTTAAAATGTAAGGAACATAAATACCTAAAAACTAATTTTAGGATTTTTCGAAATTTGGCCCCCATGGGGGGGGAGGGGGCAAAACGTATTTTCCCATACTCCCTCATATCTCAAAGAAGGAAATTGATATCCAAAAGATTCTTGCTTTAAAATGTAAGGAACTTGATTACCTAAAAACTAATTTCAGGATTTTTCAAAATTCGGCCCCCATGGGGGGAGGGGACAAAACGAATTTTTCCCCTATTCCCTCATATGTGAAAGAAAAAAAAAGAGATATCCATAAGATCCTTGCTTTAAAATGAAAGGAACACGAATACCTAAAAACCAATTTCAGGATTTTTCAAAATTCGGACCCCCATGGGGGGGAGGGGGCAAAACGTATTTTTCCCATATTCCCTCATATCTGCAAGAAAAAAAACAGATATCCTTAAGATTCTTGCTTTAAAATGTAAGAAACTTGATTACCTAAAAACCAATTTCAGGATTTTTCAAAACTCGGCTCCCATTGGGGGGGGGGGGGATCAAAACGTATTTTTCCCATATTCCCTCATATCTGAAAGAAAAAAAACAGATATCCTTAAGATTCTTGATTTAAAATGTAAGGAACTTGATTACCTAAAATCAGTTTCAGGATTTTTCAAAATACGCCCCCCAAGGGTGAAAGGGAGCAAAACGTGTTTTTTACATATTCCTTCATATGTAAAAAACCGGGTTAAATAATCCACCCATACCTAGCTTTACGGCCTAGATACATTCCGGAAAAGTTGGCCGTAAAGTGAAAAGCCGTATAACGAATCAATTATTTTGATACAAACTCATACAAATTTAATTGGATCTGTTCCAATTTTTTATAAATAATATAGTTTTTAGTTCAGAAAGCATTTTATTCTTTTTATTTCCTAGAAAAATGCTTACATAAAAATAAAAGTACAAAACAATGTAATAATTCAAAAAATAAAAAAAATCATATGCACATATGTATACATATAATGAAAACCATAAAATAAAATGTTTAAAAACTGTTTTAATGTGATGACGAACATTAACATGAAGAATCACTAAGCTATAATATGCTGCCAGTAAATAGTTGGTATTTGGCGCGATAGATGGTAGCACCTATTTCGAGCATTAATCCGAATAGTCATATCGATTACAAACTAATATATAAGATCGAGTAATCATATCGAGTACAAAGTAATATAAAAGAAATTCTAAAGCAGTTTAATTTATTAATATGCGTATAAAAGAAATATATCCGTTTCCTACTTTGAGATATGAAGGTATATGGTAAAAACACGTTTCGCCTCCCCCCCTCCCCTCCCTCCCTTGGGTCCGAATTTTGAAAAATCCTGAAATTGATTTTAGGTAATCAAGTTCCTTACATTTTAAAGCAAGAATCTTATGGATATCAATTTCCTTCTTTGAGATATGAAGGAATATAGAAGATACAAAGTGTAAAATATTAACGGTATTACTATACGGTAACTGTGCTTACCATGTATAACTGTAACCTAGAGGTTAACTGCTAGACAGACATGTGATGTTGTCAGATTAAGTTAGTGTGGTTGATTTTCATGCGAGTTTTGTGATACTAGCAAAAGATAAGCTTTATTTGATTTTTAACTCTTTATCAGATTTACTTATATTTCTGAACCGTATTTAATTTTGATTTTTATATCTTCTAAAATGCAAGAATATTTATGCATAAATGGGGATTTTGTACTTCATAGTATTTTCCCAATCCCAGCAGATGGTGCATGTCTTTTTCGTTCTCTCTCTTTTGTCATGTATGGTACAGATATGATGTCTAGGGACGTCCGGGAATTAATTGTGAGTCATGTGGTAGAGAATTGGGAGAGATTTGCTATAATGTCTCATGACATGAATGGGAATAATTATTCTAACTCTGCTGAATATTTTTCCGAAATGTCAATTCTCTCCACATATGGCAGTTCTTGCGAATTGTCAGCAGCAGGTGAACTGTTCAACTTTGTTTTTGAGGTGTACCTCAATGGTGAACTATGTCACAGTTTTGGTGCTGCTGGTAACCCAATAAGGAGGCTGCGTTTTACCTCTGCATGTGACCTCTCGAGTGGGCATTTCGATGCTTACTACCTGTCACAGGAAACACAAGCCATGTCATCTTTCCCTCAATCTACCTCACATGATGCATCACTTTCTAATACCAATCAAGCTACTAAAAGACGTCGCTCTAGATGTACTCATGCTCAAAGGAAGCAGCAACTTAAAGATGCAAGAAAGAAGTATGCAGAGAGGAATCCTGGGGTGAACAGGGCAGCTGTTGCACGGTACCATAAAGCTAAGCCTGAGGGGATCAAAGCAGCTGTTGCACGGTACCATAAAGCTAAGCCTGAGGTGATCAAAGCAGCTGTTGCACGGTACCAGAAAGCTAAGCCTGAGGTTCACAGGGCAGCACAATGCCAATATGAAAAAAATAATCCTGGCAAACGAGTAGAAAGGCGAGTACTTCCATGGCAGGTAAAGGTTCTTTCAGGCTTGGCATATGAGCCTGTTATTGATTATGAAGCAGATAGCATGGTATCCCTGGGCACTATGAACCACAAGTGTCAGTACTGCAATGCCCTGAAGTGGGCAGACGAATCTCCAGGAATGTGTTGTAGTGCTCGCAAGGTAAACCTACCTGCATTTGAACCTCTTCCTGAGCCTCTCAATAGCCTGGTAATTGGCAACCATCCTGAGCACATCCACTTTATGGAGTGTGTTCGGCAGTATAATGGATGTTTCCAAATGACATCATTTGGAGCTAAACAGGTTGTAGAGGAAGGTTTCATGCCAACTTTCAAAATTCAGGGACAGGTGTATCACTTGATTGGAAGTCTACTTCCATCTTCTAAAGAAGCCCAATTTCTTCAAATCTATTTTGTGGGTGAGGATGAAAGGGAAGTACGCTTAAGGTGTAGTAACTTTCCTGGTGTAAAAGACGGATTGGTCAAGCAACTGCAAGAGATGCTAAATGACGTTAATAGCTACATAAAAGACCTTAAAACTACCCTGGATAAAGTGCCTCCAACCTGCAAGAAGTTTGCAGTTGTTATCCAGGCTGAAAAAAAGCCTGTCGATTCTCATGAAGGTCGCTTTAATGCACCAACAGCAAATGAGGTAGCTCTGGTGATGGTTGGCCAGCAGTTTCAGCAGCGAGATATCGTGCTCCAAAGCCACGATAACAAACTGCATCGCATCAGTGAGATCCACCGGTCATACGATGCTCTTCAATACCCACTTTTGTTCTGTCGGGGCGAGGATGGATACTCCATCAATCTGGCTCAGCACAATCCTAAGACCAAGTTGCCTATCAAGAAGACAATCTCTGCATTGAGTTTCTACTGCTATCGCATTATGGTCAGAAAAGGAGAGGACAACCACCTATTGTACTTCTGTTCCCTCTTCAGTCAATTTTTAGTAGATATGTATGCTAAAATAGAGACTGAAAGGTTAAACTATATCAGGTTTAACCAGGCAGAGCTGAGGGCAGACAACTACATTCACCTAAAAGATGCTGTAGGGGAGAAGGATGCTGATGCTGCTCAACTGGGTCGGAAGGTAGTGCTCCCATCATCTTTTACTGGAGGACCTCGCTACATGCATGAACGGACTCAAGATGCTATGACATATGTCCGTCACTATGGGCGTCCTGATCTGTTTATCACTTTCACCTGTAACCCCAAGTGGAAGGATATTACAGATGCATTGTTCCTCGGACAAAAGTCTCATGATCGGCATGACATCATAGCAAGGGTGTTCCACCTAAAAGTAAAAAAAATGATGAATGTCTTGACCAAGGGCAGTCTGTTTGGAGCTGTACGTTGCTTCATGTTTTCTGTGGAGTGGCAAAAGCGGGGTTTGCCTCATGTTCACATCTTGCTGTGGCTAGAGCAACGCATATCCCCTGACATGACTGATAATGTCATCTGTGCCGAAATACCTAATCCTCAGCAAGAGCCCCTTCTCTATGACATTGTCAAGGCCAACATGATTCATGGGCCTTGTGGCAGCCTGAAGTGCAATTCTCCTTGCATGAAAGGTGGCAGCTGCAGTAAAAGGTACCCCCGTCCACTTCTAAGTGACACCCAGACTGGTAATGATGGGTATCCACTATACCGAAGGCGATCTCCAAAAGATGGTGGGTTCACTGTAAAATGCAAGGGAATGGAGTTGGACAACAGCTGGGTTGTACCTTATAATCCTGTACTGTCACGTACTTTCAATGCTCACATCAATGTAGAGTATTGTAACTCTGTGAAATCAATAAAATACATTTGCAAGTACATTAACAAGGGCAGTGACCAGGCAGCTTTTGGTCTAGAGAATGAGGAGGATGAGGTGAAGGTCTACGAGAGTGGCCGGTACCTCAGCAGCTCTGAGGCAGTTTGGAGGATCTTGGCATTCCCAATTCATGAAAGGTACCCCACAGTTCTTCACCTGGCTGTTCATCTCGAGAATGGTCAGCGTATGTACTTTACTTCTAAGAATCTGACTGAGAAGCTCAAAAACCCTCCTCAGACAACACTCTTAGCTTTCTTCGAACTATGCAAAATTGATGACTTTGCAAAATCCCTTCTTTATTGTGAGGTTCCTTCTTATTTTCTGTTTAGAAATAATAAGTTCACAAGAAGGAAGCGAGGTAAAGATGTTGATGGTTGGCCAGGAGTGAAGAAAGACTCTGCATTGGGAAGGGTTTATGCCATTCATCCTAAAAATGTTGAGTGCTATCATCTTCGCCTGTTGTTACATGAGGTTCGTGGCCCGACATGCTTCTCAGATTTGAAGACTGTCAATGGTGTCCTCCATCCTACATTCCAGTCTGCATGCATAGGACGCGGTTTGTTAGATGATGACAAGCAGTGGGACTCTACCTTGGAAGAAGCTGCCCTGTGTGATTCTTCTTTCAAGATGCGGGAGCTTTTCACGGTGATGCTGCTCCATTGTGAGCTCTCAGATCCCCTGAGTCTTTGGGAGAAGTACAAGGACAGTCTTTCAGAGGACATAACACGCCAAGTAGAAAGACAGTTACAAGGAAATGTACAGCATGTTATGGATGAAGTATACAACAGATGCTTGGTGCTGATTGAAGATGCAGTATTGTCTCTGGGAGGACAAGATTTGACACAGTACTCTCTTCCTAGACCAAAAAGATCTGGTGATATCTTGGGGAACAGGGACTATATGAGGGAGACCAGCTATGACAAGAATGCTTTGGTACAAGTGGTTTCGAATAAAGAGAGTTTACTAACAATTGATCAGCTCTCTGTCTATCGTCAAGTTCTTGCCAGCATTCAGTCAAGTGTTGGCCATGTCTTTTTCCTAGATGCTCCAGGTGGTACTGGAAAGACTTTCCTCCTCAACTTGCTTCTTGCAAAGGTAAGGAGTGATTGTGGCATTGCCTTAGCTGTTGCATCCTCTGGCATTGCTGCTACATTGTTGGAAGGGGGTAAGACAGCCCACGCTACCTTCAAACTGCCCTTCAATCTCATCCATAGCGAAATTCCCATGTGTAACATTTCTAAGCAAAGTGATATGGCACAAGTGTTGCGGGACTGCAAGCTTATTGTCTGGGATGAGAGCACCATGGCACACAAGGGGGCTTTTGAGGCACTTAGCAGAACTCTTAAGGATATCCGAGACAATGATGGATTGATGGGGGGAGTCACTTTGTTGTTGGCTGGGGATTTCCGCCAGACTCTGCCAGTAGTGCCAAGGGGAACTAGGGCAGACCAGGTTAAAGCATGCATCAAAGCTTCATTTCTGTGGCCCTTCATCACAAAGTTATCTCTCAGGAAGAACATGAGAGTGCACTTGATGGGTGATGTCTCTGCTGGCCAATTCTCTGAATTATTACTGAAAATAGGAGATGGAGAATATCCAGAGTCTGAAGGGAAAATTACCATCCCTGCAGGTCTTGGCTCAGTTGTGACAACCCTAGCAGCCCTAACAGCCAGGATATATCCTGATATTGCCAATATCAAGGAGAAGTCCATGGACTGGTTAAGCGAACGTGCTATTTTGACTCCAAAGAATGATAGTGCTGATAACATTAATGAGAGTCTACTGAAGAGTTTTGAAGGTGCAGAAATAACATACAAGTCTGTTGACTCAGTCTTGCACATGGAGGATGCAGTCCATTATCCTGTGGAGTTTCTCAATACGCTTAACCCTCCTGGCCTCACAACCCATATGCTTCATCTCAAAGTGGGGGCTCCAGTTATGTTACTGCGCAACCTCAACCCTCCAAAACTCTGCAATGGTACCAGGCTGCAAATAACAGCCCTTCAAAGGAACGTCATTGAGGCTACAGTGTTCACCGGCTGTGCTCAGGGAGAATCTGTTTTAATACCCCGAATACCACTCATTCCATCAGATTGTCCCTTTGAGTTTAAGAGACTGCAGTTCCCCATCAAGGTTTGCTTTGGTATGACTATCAACAAGTCCCAAGGACAATCGCTGAAGATGGCAGGGATTTACTTGAGGGAGGAATGCTTTTCACATGGCCAGTTTTATGTGGCCTGTTCCAGAGTCAGTTCACCAAGCAGCCTGGAAATATTAACACCTGAAGGTAAAACTACTAATGTTGTATACAAGGAAGTTCTAAAATGAAAACTAAAAAAAAAAGGGATAATGCGTATAATATTTTTTAAATTTACCTTTTTTTTTCTTTAAATGTAATCAGCTATGCTTTATAAATTGTTTAGAAATATGTTTTAATTTATTGTATTGTACTCAAAAGCAGCTTGAAAAAAAATTTTTATTTAATGGTAAAAAATACAAAAACTCAGTTGTTACGATAGATGAATTGTAAGAGACAATGTAATGTGAAATAGCATATTATAATTGTTTCTTAGTTAGCAAAGTGTAAAACTAATTTATTAGTAAGGTGTAGTGTACGAAATAATTCATTAGTAAAATGCACTGTACTGAATAACTGTATTGCATTGAATAACAATGGTTAATTGTATATTGCACAATGTAAAGTGAAAATAGTATGTTAGAACTGTATTTTAGTTAGCAAAGTGTAAATTTAAGCTATTAGTAGGGTGTACCGTACAAAACCGCATACTATTGAAATGTTGTACCGTATGAATTAATTTATTAGTAAAGTGTACTGTATTGAATAACTGTATTGTATTGAATAATAATTTTAGTTAGCAAAGTGTAAAATTAATTTATTAGTAAAGTGTACTGTATGAAATTGCGTACTATTGAAGTGTTGTACTGTATGAATTAATTTATTAGTAAGGTGTGCTGTATTGAACTGTAATGTATCGAATAATAAGAGTAAATTGTATACTGCAAAATGTATTGTGAAAATAGCATATTAAAATTGTATCTTATTTTGCTAAGTGTAAAAATAATTTATTAGTAAAGTGTAAATATATACATAAAACGTACTGAATCTGGTACAACAAACTGTACTGCAGGCATTAGTTAACTTATGAAATGCATTGCAATTATAAAATACTTGGTAAATGGCTAAATGTAAAAATATAAAGATAAAATATACATGTTATGTTGTTAGCGAAAGGAGTATAACTAATGTATTTAGTGGTTTGCATTCATGTAATGATGGTAATTTTGAATTTTTTGAATTTTTAAGTATACTGTATGAAATTGCATGCTATTGAAGTGTTGTACTGTATGAATTAATTTATTAGTAAGGTGTGCTGTATTGAACTGTAATGTATCGAATAATAAGGGTAAATTGTATACTGCAAAATGTATTGTGAAAATAGCATATTAAAATTGTATCTTATTTAGCTAAGTGTAAAAATAATTTATTAGTAAAGTGTAAATATATACATAAAACGTACTGAATCTGGTACAACAAACTGTACTGCAGGCATTAGTTAACTTATGAAATGCATTGCAATTATAAAATACTTGGTAAATGGCTAAATGTAAAAATATAAAGATAAAATATACATGTTATGTCGTTAGCGAAAGGAGTATAACTAATGTATTTAGTGGTTTGCATTCATGTAATGATGGTAATTTTGAATTTTTTGAATTTTTAAGTATACTGTATGAAATTGCATGCTATTGAAGTGTTGTACTGTATGAATTAATTTATTAGTAAGGTGTGCTGTATTGAACTGTAATGTATCGAATAATAAGGGTAAATTGTATACTGCAAAATGTATTGTGAAAATAGCATATTAAAATTGTATCTTATTTAGCTAAGTGTAAAAATAATTTATTAGTAAAGTGTAAATATATACATAAAACGTACTGAATCTGGTACAACAAACTGTACTGCAGGCATTAGTTAACTTATGAAATGCATTGCAATTATAAAATACTTGGTAAATGGCTAAATGTAAAAATATAAAGATAAAATATACATGTTATGTTGTTAGCGAAAGGAGTATAACTAATGTATTTAGTGGTTTGCATTCATGTAATGATGGTAATTTTGAATTTTTTGAATTTTTAAGTATACTGTATGAAATTGCATGCTATTGAAGTGTTGTACTGTATGAATTAATTTATTAGTAAGGTGTGCTGTATTGAACTGTAATGTATCGAATAATAAGGGTAAATTGTATACTGCAAAATGTATTGTGAAAATAGCATATTAAAATTGTATCTTATTTAGCTAAGTGTAAAAATAATTTATTAGTAAAGTGTAAATATATACATAAAACGTATTGAATCTGGTACAACAAACTGTACTGCAACTGCAGGCATTAGTTAACTTATGAAATGCATTGAAATCATAAAATACTTGGTAAATGGCTAAATGTAAAAATATAAAGATAAAATATACATGTTATGTTGTTAGCGAAAAGAGTATAACTAATGTATTTAGTGGTTTGCATTCATGTAATGATGGTAATTTTTTAATTTTTAAGTATACTGTATGAAATTGCATGCTATTGAAGTGTTGTACTGTATGAATTAATTTATTAGTAAGGTGTGCTGTATTGAACTGTAATGTATCGAATAATAAGGGTAAATTGTATACTGCAAAATGTATTGTGATAATAGCATATTAAAATTGTATCTTATTTAGCTAAGTGTAAAAATAATTTATTAGTAAAGTGTAAATATATACATAAAACGTATTGAATCTGGTACAACAAACTGTACTGCAGACCTTAGTTAACTTATGAAATACATTGAAATTATAAAATACTTGGTAAATGGCTAAATGTAAATATATAAAGATAAAATATACATGTTATGTTGTTAGCGAAAGGAGTATAACTAATGTATTTAGTGGTTTGCATTCATGTAATGATGGTAATTTTGAAATTTTTTTATTTTTAAGTATACTGTATGAAATTGCATGCTATTGAAGTGTTGTACTGTATGAATTAATTTATTAGTAAGGTGTGCTGTAACAAAATTGAGATTATTTTGACAAAATTGAGATTAACAAAATTGACAATATTTTGACATTTTTACTTTTCAGCTTTTAGTCGAACAATGATGAAATGCTGAATCTACCAAAATTCTGAGATGAGTGTAACATTTCATGTGCTTTTTTTTCTATGTTATTTATACTGTGTTTAGTTTTTAAATTGATTTTGATAACATACATACTTAAAATCCTGGGCAACGCCGGGTACTTCAGCTAGTTGGGTATATAACGGATGGAGGTGGGTAAAAATAAATACTTAATTTGATGTATGCAACTACGTTAGTAGAAAAAAATGTTGCCTGGCCATGCATACGCTAGAAAAATCTTAGCTAATTTAATTAGCCAAACAACTTTAGCAAAAATAATTTTTGACGCCATGGATATATCTGATTTCAAAAGCAATAATCTCCCTGAGTTGTTTAGAGATTTTGTTACTGAACTACTATCGCTAGAAACCATAAACGGACATACTCATATATGAGCCATCGTATATGAGATTAAAATGAGTATGACTTTGAAGTAGTTGAAAGAGAATGGTCCCACTGCAGACATTTGGTTTCAGTACTTTGAAATGGTATACCTTATGAAAGCTTGATCACCGTCAATTGTATAGTGAAAGTAAACGATTTCAATATAGTAGTAAACCCGTTGTTGCTTTTTCAGAGGATAGCGATTGCTAAACAAAACGACGAAGACCTAGCATTTTATATAGAATATGAGTTAGCTCATTTTCCGTTGGCTCTGTTTAATGAAGATGGTATATGAGAGACAACGACATTGGCCATGTACGACATTTTTGAAGTTCCAAACAAAGACCTTAACCTCAGAGCCTGACTAAGGCAGGGGCATGCGGGGCAGTTGCCCCGGGCCCCTACTTCAGAAGGGGGCCCCAAATCGAATAGAAAGTTTATTATTAAGTATTAAGTTCTTCATTACTAAAGTAGTGAAGCAGAGGGGGGCCCCCAAAGAAGTTTTTGCCCCGGGCCCCAATTAGGCTAAGTCGGGCCCTGCTTAACCTCCTGCGATGCGTCAACATTGTGGTACCATTTGGCACGGTAAATAGTGGTATTCTCTTATACCATGCCAAATGGGGAACACAATTAACTTTTTATGCTGTTTGCACAAAATAAGTTAACTATATAAAAAAAGCACTATGGTACCAGCTGTATAGTCGTTTTTAATGGCTAATCCAACAGCACTAACAATGCAAAAAAATGAACAAAATATACGGTCTATTGTGAAAAAATCTGTAGACATAAACTTGGATGGAAACGTGCGAGTTACTGTTCAACAAGAATAGTTCCTTTCAAATGAAAACAGCAAGAGCGAATTTATCATCATTCTATCAGTTCAGCTGGAAAACAATGGGATATGATTCCGACAAAGTAATGACGACGCCGATATTCTCATTGTAAATACTGCAATTAATGAAACATGTTCTGGTAACAACATCGTTGTAATCATCGGCGAAGATGTTGACCACCTGGTTCTATTAACAGCTCTCACTCCTACGGAAAAAAGACATTTCCCTTGTCAAACCACGCAAAGGGAAAGCAGAGAAAAAATATATTCATCAAACAAAATACAATTATAGGGACATACCAAAGTATCCTTTTTCTCCATGAGTTCAGTGGATGCGATACTAATTCTGCAGCATCCAACAAAGGAAAGAAACTTTGTGTAAAAAATGTTCGAAAGTAAAGATATGGAACACAACATGGCAGTAGTTAATAAATGCAACTCATCGCACAATGATGTTGATTAAGCAGGAGAGTGTTTTATTCTGATCTGGTATGGATAACATTCCAGTGAACAGTCCCTGAATAATTTTAGGTACAAATGCTTCGCAAAATTTAGCCCTAAAATAAAACCATATATTTCGTCTCTTCCCTCAACTGAAGAAGAAGCCAGGCTATATTCCTTTCAGTTGTATCACCAAGTGCAGAAGTGTTTTGGGAATGAGTAGAATCCTGAAGTGTGGGGCTGTAAACGTCAATAAAAAATATATATCCGCTTGTGTGATGGGCACACAAGGGCCCCTTCACATACAAGAGCCCCTTGTGTGATGGGCACAAGGGGTCCTTGTGCCCATCACAATTATGGATGCAGATGCTCCCGATTCAGTTTTAAGCATACTGTTTTGCAACTGTAAGACTGACTGGGGAGAAAGATGCGTGTGTCGGAAAGCAGGCATCAACTGCACAATAGCCTGCAATAACTGCAATGGGATATGTCACAACGACATACCCCATTGAAGTTATTGCCCTGTAGATCATGACGATCCAATAAAAGGAATTAATGAATGATGTGATGCTAGCTGACTCATAGACGATCTTTTCATGACTGACGACGCGAACAATCCCGTACCGAAAAAAGCACGTCAACCATAAAGGAGGCAAGCTTAAAAAATTATACACAATGAAAATACGGTAGTGAATACACCCAAGATTATTACGTTATTTATAAAATTAATAATGATCAATTATCTACATACCAAAACACATTAAAGTCTCTTTTCTTGTATTTAAAGAATTCCGCAGTGAGGGAGTGGAGATAATTCAAAGGAAAGCGCCTACACAGAGACTTGGATGATACCTCCATAATCAACGCGCATTTAATAATCAATATTTTGGTACTTGTTAAGGTTAAGACAAAATGTATTTAACTTTTTTGTACGCAATATAATTTTCTTTATTTTTTGTACTAAGCTTTTTTCCCAAGGCAAGAAGTATTTCCCAAGTTATTCGCAAAAACACAATAAAGCCTATAAAAGCTCTAAACAACTCATGGAGATTATTGCTTTTGAAATCAGATATGTCCATGTCGTGAAAAATTATTTTTGCTATAGATATTTGGGTAAATAAATGAGCTACTTTTTTTCTAGCGTATGCATGGCCAGGCAACATTTTGTCCACTGACGTAGTTACGTACATAAAAGTTAGTATTTATTTTAACCCATCTCCAGCCATTATGTACCCAAAGAAGCCTAAGTATTACAAAAAAAGGTAGAATCCACCAAGCCTCACAATACCACCTGATAACAATGGATAGGATGTTGTGCCACTTTCTTTCGAGCTTTGATATGCAGAGATTTGACAAACGTGAATATGCAACACTTTTGGCGCACATGCGTGGGTCATTCCCCCATCGCAATGGAGATGACCCGCGCATCCGCGTCCCAGGTGTGATAGTTCGCTCCTTTCAAAGTCAATTATCTTTGTTCGTGTTAGACTTATAAAAAAATGTAAATAATGTTTTTGTTCTCAATTTAATGCTCTTCAATTTTTGTATTCAAATGTTTTACATAAAATCAATATTTCTCAATTTACTTGGAAAAAAAATGTGTACACATTTTCCAAGATGGCAGCGAACGCTCTTGGAACGCTCTTAAAAGTCTGATCGGTGGGGACTTTTAGTATGTTCAATAGTATGTCCAAAGAAACATCTCCACCAATTTTCAAAACTTTCATATTTTTTTTTGCCATAAAACCTATTTTGACTGAGCTATATATATATATATATATATATATATATATATATATTGGCATTAATTGCATACATTGACAGTTGTATTTAATTTGAATGTATTCCGTAGCGAAGTGAGAGTTTTTAGCTAGTCTCTCATAAATTACATAATTTGCATGGTATACATAACTCATAAATTGTCAAGATTTGGCGTTACTGTCAACAGAAAAATAATTTTTTGATGAATCATAATGAAGCGAGTATAGGATTAGAGGGAATGATTAAAAAATATTTTGATCTACAAACTGTAATTATAATTATCGATTTTTAGGAGAAAAATTCAGCCAAATGGGCTTAAATATTTTTAAATAAATATTTGGGACGATAAATGGACGTTCATCCCCGAACAATAAAACAACTGATTTTAGGCAAATTTTCTCTAAAAGTGCATTACATATTTGCAATATCTACTTAGCATATGATGTAAAAGTATGTTATACTCTAAGAAAACATTTTAGTATTAAACTTCTTTCAAATATAAGCACAAAAATATCTAATTGGGTTTTTCGAAAAGTCCTTTTTTATTTATTTACTAGTAGGTAACCCGTCATTTTGACGTCATAATGGAAAAAGTATATGAAAGTTAAAAAATATCCCGAATTATCTAAAATATTTCATTTAATCGACACCTTGTAAAAGCAAACCCTTTCATTATTTTTTATTTATTTAGTTTTTCATGCGATTGGAGTAGTAGACTGCCATCCAACCCGTCATTTTGACGTCATAATACTAAAAATGACGTCATAATGGAAAAAGTATATGAAAGTTAAAAACTTTTTTTACAGTTCACTTCGCGATTCATTCACATTCAAGTTTATTTACTTTCAGAATTCATCGCAAAAGTAAACAGATTTTTAAAAACTGTTAAATATACAGCTAAAAACATCCAATTTTTTTTAGTTCTGAATGTTTTATAGAAAAATAGGCTGAACAAATGTGATTTGATGGAGAAGATATTTGTTTTTAGGTAAGAAAAAATTCTGATCACATCTGAAATTGAAATTAAGCCTATTTGGCGGTTTGTTTACTGAGGGCTTCAATTGAAAGATGAGTACAGCCCGGAAGTGTCATACAGAGACAACGGCTATTATATATAGGATTTTTTTTTAATGAAAGACGATTTTCATATGGTGTATAAATATTTTATTGAATTACATTTCCTCTATTTTTGTCAAATACCTTTTGACATCTTTCTGGCATTAGCATGATTCCACACTCATAAATCTTTTGATTTTTGCTGGAAAATACTGACCCTATCCATTGTTGACGTCCTCATTTGGAGTAAAGGTTTTTCTGGTTAAAAGTTAAACAAATTTGTAAAGACCGAAACAAGTAATACTCCGAAGGTGCGAGATCTGGAGAATATGGTGGGTGTAGTAGTACATCCCATCCAAGCTGTAAAAGCCTTTGGCAAGTTGCCAAACTTGTATGAGGTCTCGCATTATTTTAGTGGAACCCTATACCTTATAGCAGCATGGTCCAACTCGCGGCCCACCAATTCATTTTTGTTGGCCCCTTGCCCTTCTTACTGGAAATATATTTTAATTTAACATTTGGAAAGAATCGTTCACCCTTCTTACTGCTTTAAGTTTTTAAGACTTAAAATGTAATGACTTAAATGTAAGACTTAAATGTAATGCCGTTACTTAAAATTTAAGTAACGGCCATATAACGGCCATATTCTCTCTGCAAATGTTATCGGTGTTTGGCAGTACATACGTGTGCGAAAGTGCTTTTTCTGCTCTCAAACAAATTAAATCAAAAACGAGCCAGAGACTTTGCCTTACTGAACTTACAATGGAGATTGATAAACTTGTATCAGGAAAGCAGTGCCAATCATCACATTAATTTCTCGACTCTAAAATGAAGTGGTATATTAAACTATACTAAATTTCTTTTAATATAAATTTTAATAAACGTTTTTGAATACAATATGTAATTCGTTTTCTTTCTGGGATGGTTCTGACCTTCACATTCCTATACTAAAGTTTGATTGGCCCTCGGGTAACTAAAGGTTGGACCACACTGCCTTATAGAATTGATCGTGGTATTGTCCGGTAGAAGCTTAAAAAAAGATTTCCTTGAAATCTCACCAAACAGACAGCATCACATTTTTTATGAATATCGGTTTTCGAAGTGCTTTGAGCCGGTTCTTCTTTTTTACTCTCTTGCGCTTATTCGTTTCAAATAATGATCATTTTCTTGACTTTGAGAAGCAAATCACAAGCGTCAATGTGACGGAGCAAATTTCCTTCTGTAAGAACATGTGGAACCCATATGTCGAGTTTTGAAACTAAACCACGGCGTTTCACATGATCTTGAACGGTCGAATTCGATACATTTTATCTCTCAGCGACCTCACTAGTTGTTATTTGGTGGTTTTCATCAATCAGTGCCTTTATTTTGCCTTCATCGGCTTCAACTAGCCTTCCAAAACGTGGTGCATCTTCAAAATCAAAATTGCGGGAGCGAAATATTTCTAACCAGTTTTGACACTGGCATTCTGTCAATACATCTCAGTACACATCGAATAATTTTTTTTCTTGCTTGAATAGAATTTTTACCTTTTCGTTGGAAAAAAAAAGTAAAATATGCCGAAAATACTGCTTTTGACTATCCCTATTTGATAGGGCCCCAAACAAAAACTATTGTGCAGGATCAAACAAACTTTTTCACAAACAAGCCTTGCTGCCAGCTGCCATTATATCAGCTGCCATTTTATCATTCATTATATCAGCTGTCAAAATATATAATGACAATGCGGCTTAAGTGTGAAGTTAAAAAAATGTAATTACTGTGAAAAAATACAATTAAGTCCTCTGTTGGGAAAAAACGAAAATACTTTCCGAACAACCCAATAGCATTAAAAATTTAGTAATTTTAAGATTTATATTGCAAGGATTAGAGAAAAAATTAAAAAAATCTTAGGTAATGATTAAAAATTATTTTGATCTACGAACGGAAATTATACTTATCGATTTCTAGCATACAAATTCAGTCGAATGTGCTTAAATATTTTATGTAAATGTCTGGGACGATAAGGGGAAGTTCATCCACGAAGAATAATTTTTTAAAGAACAGATTTCATTCAAATATTTGCTAAATGTGTTAATTTTTCATCATTTCATCACATGTTTGTATGTAATATCTAGTTAGAATGTAATTTTAAAGTATGTTATACTCTAAGAAAACATTTTAGTACTAAATTTCTTTCAACTGTAAGCACAATAATATCTTATAGAGTAGCTTTAAAAAGTTAGTACTTTTAAGATTTATAAATCAAGGATTAGAGAAAAACATTTAAAAATCTTAGGCAATGCTTAAAAATTATTTTTATCTACAAACAGAAATTATAATTATTGGTTTCTAGTATAAAAATTCAGTCAAAAGTGCTTAAATGTTGTAAGTAAATGTCTGGGACGATAAGGGGAAGTTCATCCGTGAACAATGATTTTTTAAGAACATATTTCATTCAAATCTATTCTAAAATTGTTAATTTTTCATCATTTCATCACAAATTTGCAATATCTACTTAGAATATGATGTAAAAGAATGTTATACTCTAAGAAAACATTTTGGTATTAAACTTCTTTCAAATGTTAGCACAAGAATATCTTATAAAGTAGCATTAAAAAGTTAGTACTTTTAAGATTTATATTGCAAGGATTAGAGTTAAAATCTTTTTAAAAAATACTAACCATCGGTTTTGAAAGTATCTTTAGCTGTAATCTTCTGTGTACATATTAAGAGATTACCAAGTCTCTAGAAAATAATTCAGCTTGATGGTAGAAAAGCATCAAAATACTAGCGAAAAATACAAAAATATTTAGATAATTCTAAAGAAAAATATTCCATTAGATATGAAGGAAACAGCTTATATAACGCACCTTTTTATGTGCAGAATTAATGGCTTTTTGGGATGAAAAGTTTAATTTTTGGAAAGCTTTTAGCAACGTTCTTTTCAGATAAACGTGTTTTTCAAAAAGTTTTTTTTTTCTTCAAAATCGGGAAAGAGTTATTTTTTCTATGGGCTCGTTTTTCTTACAAATTCAGCCGTTCGTGTAAAAAGAACTGTTCTCAGCGAATTATTCTCTATTTAAGAAAGGATTATTTTTTTATAACTTTATACAAAATTTTTAACTTTTTAAACAAATCTGAACACATAAATGCACTTATTGACTATGTCCAACTCATAACATAAAAATGGTATAAAGTTACATTTAGTGTATTGCTCAAAAGGATTGAATATGAATAAAATTTTATAAAAGTTTTTTGAGAATTTGATACCGGTGTTTCATTTCTCACCCTGGGAGAAAGGTAGGTTTACATTAGCAGTCTCTGAAAGATTATTTATTTTGGCTGATATCATATAATGGTTATGATTGGGGATTTCAAATCTCGTGTATAAAAGAAACAAGTTGCAAGCGTTATGAAAAAATCTCTAAGTTACAAAAATAATTTTGTTTCATCTAACAACTTTTCTTTCGAACGAAAGAAAAAAGTTGAAATAATGTTCAACTGAATTCTGCCAATAGAACGTTCCTAATACTATATTCTAATTGCAATGCAAATCTGAAATACTAGTATCATCTCACTTTGTGATCTGCTTTTTGTGTTAGTTTAAGGATACAGAGGTCCTTCAACCTTGATTTTTTTAAATTTAAATTTTTAAATATATATACAAAATGAGAGTAATTAATTTTCTTTTTTACTACAGTCGCAGAATTCAAAAGGAAATCCTAAAGATTCCTAGAATTCAAAATAAGGATTTTTGGCAGAATAATGCCTGTTTTCCAAAACATTTTTTAAAAATGTCAACATTTTTCAAAATGCTCCATGCACATTCCATATCAGTTAAAAACTTTAAATTATTTATCATAAGTTTGCAAGGTCTACATAATGATCAATTAACAATAACTGTATAAATCCAAAGAAGATACAAAAAAATGCTAAATTCAGCATAAACCATTACTAGAAATACCGCGTAGCCAGATTGCGGAAGAGACTGGTTTGTTTGGAGCTGTTTAGGCGAGTTGCCTTCAGTGCCTCATAGCTAGATCGCTTCTAAGCCTAAGCGAGTTTTTGACACTCTGGCATAAAGAGGTTGTTGTGTTAGTAATAGTGGATTACCTTGCAACATCACTGGTCTGACTTTATATATATTGTGAGTACTTGAACTTCATTTCCTTGTATAGTGTTTATAACATTTGGTACCAGTCTTTACTCAGTATTGTTTTTACACTGCACGTTATATATGTCAAGGGGATAATAAACTTTGTTATTTATCTAGGGCAAAAAGTGGCATTTCTACTTTATTAGAGGGTGACTTCGATATACGTACATATATCATAGAAAGGGTAGAAGTCAGATATTTCTATAAGTTTACCATATATGTATAAATATATGTATAAATATATGTACCATATATGTATAATTGTGCACTTATTTTTTTTTGTATGAATCTAAAGTTTTAAATAATTTATTTTTGTCTATTCTGCCTGTCATTTTTTTATATTTTTGCATGTTTTCACTTCATTTTATGGTCTCTAAATTTGAAAAATATTGCGATTTTAAAAAATTATGCCCAGTTTTGTGACAAACACTTCAATAAAAAATTTTGAGAAATTTGGAAGAAATCGGGAGGAAATAAATGCGCATTGAACATTTTGAAAAATTCTAGGATTTTTAAAAAACTTTTTGAAAAACAGGTTTTATTCTTACAAAATACTTATTTATGAATTCTAATGCTTACTTCACACCAACGGCGACAGCAACGAATGACACACACATTTTGCCACCTATGTCTGTGGCTGTTATAAAAGCCTTCACATCGCTAGGAGACGGGGAGAAGAGGCAATTTATTTGCGCATGCGCATAATCTTCTCTTTCTATTCTGATTGGCTGTCGAGCACGGCGGCAGAGAAAAAAAAGTTAAATTTTTTATCAACAGAGACCAGAGACGGAGACGAACCGGGGGATTGAAAATTTGTTTGTAATACGCATGCGCAACAACGAAGATGTACATGATTTTCGTCTCCGTTGGTGTGGAGTAAGCATTAGTGTCCTCAATGTACTAGAAAATAATGTTAATTACTATCCTTTTGTATGTAGAGTGAAATATTGAATATCAAAAAAAAAGGTTAAAGTTCCCTTGTCCCCTTAACAGTCTGTGAATTAAGATAATATGTTAAACTATTAGAGATATTAGACATAATCAGTTATCATTCTGGTGGTAAATTTAAATGGAAATCACACTATGAAATCCGATAGATATAGAAATTTTCTGTCCAGTTTTATTGAAGACTTAAAATTTCTTTTGATGATAAACTGAATTTGCTCCACGACTCAATAAGACCAACACACTTTATCTCCAAAATTGCAATATTAGGATCAAAACCACTTTAAGGCGACAATGGACCTTCAGTTGACAAAAATATGTCCCAAAAACGATTTCTTTTTCTTTCAGAAAATGATTCTGCAACTCATCAGTTTTAAACTTAAAAAAAAAGTATGTTGATCCGATCATTATTAACCGCGTTATAAGCATTTATTTCAAACGTAAACAATGGAAATGTTAGTCAAATTAAAACTTTAAATGCTATTTTCTCAAAACAAGTTTTCATGTCGTTTCGGTAAGTTCAAAATGTTCCATGCGTCATAATTTTTCTTGAATTTTCATAAAATTTCATAAAATAATTGTTTATATATGTTAGAATAAAACTTAGTAATCAATTCACTATTTTAAAACAACTTAAAATTTTTACAATAAAATTTTTTTTATAGAATTCTGCATAAAATAACCTATTTTTATCGATTTCTTTTCTTGTTTTTTTATAAATATGACTGTAAATAAAATATTGCTACTAACTTTTATTATAACTATATAAATCTAGCTTAAGAGAGAAAATTAGATATCTGAGACAAAAATTAATGAGCATGGAGCATTTTTAAATAGAGTAATTACTTACTGATTTTAATTAATATCTAAATTAATTTCATTCTGATTTTTTTTTAATTTAGAATTTCCATCACTAAACAACACTCTATAAGTATACAAAATTTCATAGCAATTGGTTAATAAATAAATAAAACGTTTTTCATGGTCCATTGTCGCCTTAAAAGGAAAACCATCTTATTTTGATTTAGTGTATGCAGCCATCTAAGTTTAATGTGCCTTGTGAAATTAGCCATTTTGTTCACAAATACTCAGTTCCAAATAACTGACATTTTCTTCTTGTTTCTAGCAAAAATTAATTGAAATGTATTATATCTTCAATTAAACTTCATTATTAAATGAATATTTAACTTTTGATCTGTTTTGATTTCACAAAGCTACCACAGAAAACTAAAATTCGTCTTATCGCCAATATATGCTACCCTTAGTTGAATTAAATTAGTAAGCTCTTCCTTTAAACTTCAGAGATTGTTTTGAAAGATAGACAACAGGGATCAGGGAAATAATTGATGAACTAGAAATGTCGAATTCAAATCAACAGCCGGGTTATTATTTTTTCAGGTATTAAAAAGTGTGTCCTGATTACCTTTGGGTAAGTTGTTGTTAAGTTTGTCATATACGTTTGGAAAATATACAAGGAATATCAGTAAAGTAATCGGGTAAATTGTAGTTATCAAATTCAAGTTGGTAATCGTGTTATTTTATTTTTGACATTGAGAGAGAGAGCTCATCTTTATGACCATATAATCATAGTCATCTTTACATATTTTCCTTCCCGTTTAAAATACTATCCTTGGTTCATATCCACTTAGCATTTGGCAGATATACAACAGGGGTCAATAAAGTAATCGGTAAACTGAAGATGTCTAATTCAATTCGGCTATCGGGTTATTTTTTTTTTTGAGAAATTGTGAAAGAGAGAGAGCTCATCTTTATGACCTTTGAAGAAGATATTGTGAAGCTCACCATATGCCATATTATCAAACTTTTCTACAAATATTTGTCTTAACATTTAAAATACCATCCTTAGTTCATGTGCACTTAGCGTTTGAAAATATACAAGAGATATCAGTAAAGTAATCGGGTAAACTAGAGTTATCATATTCAAACTGGTAATCGCGTTATTTTATTTTTGAAAAAATGTGAGAGATAGCTCATCTTTGTGACCTTTGGAGAAGATGGTGTGAAGCTCATCATATTACACAAAATCATTCTCTTCTTTAAATAATTTCCTTGAAATTTAAAATGGTATCCTTGGTTCATATCCACTTAGCATTTGGAAGATATACAGAAGGGTTCAATTAAGTAATCGGTAAACTTAAGATGTCTAATTCAATTCGGCTATCGGGTTATTTTATTTTTAAAAAATTGGGAAAGAGAGAAAGTTCATCTTTATGACCTTTGAAGAAGATATTGTGAAGCTCCTCATATTCCATATAATCAAACTTTTCTACAAATATTTGCCTTAGCATTTAAAATACCATCCTTAGTTCATATCCACTTAGCGTTTTAAAAATATACAAGGGATATCAGTAAAGTAATTGGTAAACTAGAGATATCATATTCAAACTGGTAATCGTGATATTTTATTTTTGAAAAAGTGTGAGAGATAGCTCATCTATATGACCTTTGGAGAAGATGGTGTGAAGCTCATCAAAATTCCATATAATCATACTATTCTTCAAATATTTTCCTTCACATTTAAAATACCATCTTTGGTTCATATCCACTTAGTATTTGGAAGATATACAGAAGGGGTCATTAAAGTAATCGTTAAACTTAAGAAGTCTTATTGAAATCAGTAATTGAGTTAATTTATTTTTGATAGGGTGTGAGAGAGAGCTCGTCTTAATGGTCTTTGCAGAAGATATTGTGAAGCTTCTCGTATTCCATATCATCATACTTTTCAACAAATATTTGCCTTAACATTTAAAATGCCCTCCTTAGTTTATATCCATTTAGTGTTTGGGAAATATACAAAAGGGATCAGAAAAGTAATCGGGTAAACTGGAGTTATTAAATTCAAATTGGTAATCGTGTTATTTTATTTTTTTAAAGTGTGAATCATTGTTAATCTTTAATACCTTTGGAGGAGATCTTGTGAAGCTCATCCTATTCCATATAATCAGACTAATCTTTAAATATTTTCCTACACATTTAAATACAATCCTTGGTTCACATCCACTTAGCATTTCGAAGATATACAGCAGGGGTTAACAAAGTAATCGGTAAACTGAAGATGTCTTATTAAAATTTATAATCGAGTAATTTTATTTTTGAGAGAGTGTGAGAGAGAGCTTGTCTTTATGATCTTTGGATAAGATATTGTGAAGTTTCTCATGTTACATATATTCATATTTTTCAACAAATAGACTCTGTCACAAAACAAAATATATCCACCCAGAAGGAAACGAGCTACTATCACGAAACTAAACATGTATGTAGTGTATGAGGCGATAAGCAAATAATTATAAATTCAGAAGAACAGACCGTTTTATTAAGAAGATATAAAAATTAAAAAGGTTACAAATCAGTAAGTAGTAAATCCACATATGGCACCTATACAAGCCGAAACACGGCAAGGCATCGAATCATTGAGGTCACCTATGACCTGTTGAGGAAGATCTTGCCATAATCTTTGCAACTGGGAAGTTAGTTCACCAAGTATAGTAGTTAGTTCACCAAAGTTAATTCACCAGTATTCCTGGACGGCTGCCGTTGCCTTCCAAGCACGTCCCAGACGTGGTGTATTGGCGAGAGGACTGGTGACCTGGCAGGCCATGTGAGTATGTCATATTCTTGAAGACATTGTTGGGAGAGTCACGCAGTATGTGGACGAGAGTTGTCTTGCTGATAAATGGCACCTGAGCGACTTGATAGCATAAGCAAAACAACTGGCATTAAAGTCTCGTCCACGTAACTAGGGGCAGTCAAAATGCGTTGAAGGACGACTAGAGGTGATTATGTGTCCCAACAAATCGCTCCCCACACTGTCACACCTTGTGTAATGCCTCTCGACGACAAATGCCGGATCGGACTGGTGACCTGGCCGCTTTCACACGCGTATGCGCTGGTCATCAGCATTGAGACTGAATCGGGATTAATTGCTGAAGATCACACGCCTCAAGTCGGTCACACCCTAGCTTGCCCGAGGTCAGCAAAAATCCAGTCGACACTGCCTATAATGTGGGTCAGTGATAGGCGTCTTAATGGACGTCGGCTTCTTATACCTACGTCGTCCAGTCGTCTCCGAATGGTTTCCCTTGATACCACCGGATATTTGGAAGGTGGTAAATGGCGTTGAACCGATTCTAGCGACTTTGTTGGTGCAGACGTGTCTGCTCTCATGATTTCACGATCTTCAGGAGCATTTGTGTTCCTGGGACACCCTGACCCTACGCAAAGGTAGACTATCCCTTCCGTGATCCATTGTCGCCAACACCGATCAACTACCATACCGCTCCGACCGAGGTGGCGAGCGATGCGCCTGTTCGACCAACCTGCTTCTCTGAGGCCTACTATACGCCCCCTCTCAAAGTCGGACAATTGTTCGTACTGTCGCCGGTTACGTTACAGAAGCATATTTAGTCACAATACCGTCCATCCAAGTCGACATATTTGTTTAAATAACCCTATGCCACGAACAATCATGCTTTTAATCTCTCCCAGCTACGCATCTCATATGCGCATAGAGAACTTACCCTTGTCTCATTAGCATCGAAATTTTAATCATTTGCATACCTCTTACCAGACTACATTCCTGCCAAGTTTCGTGATAGTAACTCGATTTCTTCTGGGTGCATATATTATTTTGTGACAGAGTGTATTTGCCTTAAGATTTAAATTACCATCCTTAGTTCATGTCCATTTAGCGTTTGAAACTATACAAGAGAGATCAGCAAAGTAATCGGGTAAACTGTAGTTATCAAATCCAAATTGGTAATCATGTTATTTTACTTTTTTTTAAAGTATGAGACACTGCTCATCTTTAATACCTTTGGAGAAGATGTTGTGAAGCTCATCCTATACTATATAATCATATTATTCTTTAAACACATGCCATAACATTTAAAATATCATCCCTTGTTCATATCTGTTTATTGTTTGGGGGATATGCAACCGGTATCGGGAATGTAATCGGTAAATTAAAAGTGTTACAATCAAATCAGTAGTTGAATGATATTTCTTTTTGAGTGTGGAAAAGAACTCTTCTTGTTTACTATTCTGTGAGATGTTGTGAAGCTCATATTGTTCCTCATATGGGAACTTTTCTTCAAATATTTAATTTAAAAATTTAAAATGTCATCCCAAGTTAATACCACTTAGTGTTTCACCTTACCCCTGCCTAAATGATGAAATTCCTTCCTCGGCTTACCGATTTTACATCAATATCTAGATTTTCAATTTTGATGCGGTTTTTAATGCGTTATTTTAAATCAACCCCAGATTTTCTCTGTTATTCTTCCATTTTGCAGATTTAAAAGGGTTCTTCTACGGTTACTGGCATTTTTTAATTAGAGTAAGATATGCGGCCATGCGAGATTTGAAACACATACCCTAAATTCTTGCACTTCTTGCAAAATACACACTTTTTCACATTTTAGTCCGCAAAAAATGAGGGTGCGAATTATACTCGTGTACAAAAAAACGTAGTTTTAAACATTGAATAAACGACAAACAATATATAAACTGTATTCTAGTGAAAGTGATTAAGACTGATAATTCAACTGTATTGTTTGTTTCGGATTAAAAATTTAAGTTTTTTTCTACCGAATTTGACGTTTTCGTTTATTTTTACTACAAATTTTATTTATGTTGATAAATATTTGTGCAATTTTTAAATAAAATATTAAAAAATTATAGGTGCGTATTATAGTCTAATTTTATTTTTTTCGAAAATTTACCGCAAAATCAAGCTTTCGTATTATACACGTGTGCGTATTATAGTCAAGATTTTACAGTAACAAAAAATCTTACAGATCACTATTTGTTGGCCCTTTGAATCCACTTAAAATATTTTATTAATATCGAAAATGGTTTTAAAATGTTACTGTTGAGTAATGTGATGCTCCGGGTTTAGGGTTTTTAAATCTAAGTAGAAATTAGTTAATCGTTGCACGTGTATGCATAATCCATGCTTAGAATTTGGAACGGAAATTGTCATGGTTCGTCAACATAAATATTTCATTGAAGCTACACTACCCAATATTCGAGATAAACCAGATTACATTTAATGCTACTTAAAACCCTTTTTTAACGCAACCTTTAATCGTAACTTCACCTCAAAGGATAATGCGTAAATTTATAGTAAATAACACATTAATCCACTGAGTCTAATGTTTTAAGCCTCTGCAAATAATGTATTAACTTAAGAATGAAGAGCTTGCTTATTTTACTAAATTTGAAAATCTGCCTAAATAAAGCTTATCGGATAGAAATTGTAATCATTGAACGCCTAAAATATGAGTAATAATAGCTTATGATGTCACCATGAAAATAATATTGACTACACTTTTTAAGCTAATTTTACAACTCACTGACATTTACACTCTTTCATACCCATTTTAATGTGATGTTTCGGGTTTATTTTTCTAAAATTTATTTCATTAGTTAATCGTGGCCCGTGTTTTGATTAATTCATGTTTAGAATTTGGGCTGGAACTTGTCCTGTTTCGTCAACATAAATATTTCATTGAACTTACACTACCCAATATTCGAAATACACTAGATTACATTTAACCCTCAAACGGTACAGTGGTTTGAGACGAAATAGATGGTACGGTCGGGTTGGATCCGACCCGATCTCCTTTTTGATGAGGTTTTTGGTAGAAATAAGTACACAATAAGCATTTTTGTAGTATAACTCGGGGCTTCGCCCCTAGGTTCGCTACGCTCGCTCCTCTGTTATGGCTAATAGCGAGATACATAGGGGTGATTCTCAGGCAATGTAACAGCGTCCCTCCATTTACTGTTGTCACCCTTAATGCGAAGGGCGTTTAATCACTGTTGAATTATCTGCTTTAAAATTCAATTAAAAATTGAAAACTTAATATATAGACTTGAAATGAGGTTTATATGAATAAAAAAGCTTTTAGCTTCCAGATGATGTAAATATTTTCTTTGTAAGATAAAAACTCGAGGAGCATCGATATTACATCCACATAGGGGACGATATTTCTTGAATAACTGTGTTTCATTTTTTGATGAAAATATTAAACTGTTTTAGAATATTTTTAAACAAATGAGGTCTAGTTTGAAAGAGAAATGTTTGTAGTCTTAGATTGTAAAAATATCAAAATTCTACGATCTTTTTTGGCGAGTTATCGTAATCTGAAGATGAAAAAGTCAATATTTTCCTAGAAAACAGAAAAAGAAACTTAATGTCCGACGAAGATGAGACATGTCTTACTTTAGTCCCTCCCCCCCTTTTTCTGCATCCATTGGTATCGCTCTAGACCCCATACCCCCAGCGGTTTCGGAGGAGATAGCGTGACAAGTTTTTGACAGAGGCAGCGGGAGTTACTTTTTTTAGAATAGAGAGAAAAATGTATTGATAATATTTTACATGAAATAAAACCCTTTTTGTAGAAAAAATGACCAACGAATTGTAATTTTGCTAAACAAAGTATTTCGCATTTACATAGAATGTTGCATACAGTATGCCCACTAAAGTCCCTTCCCACCCTCTTAACTTCGGAACGGCTGCTGCTAAATTCATAAAAGTAGTGTCTAGGTATAGTAAAGTAGCCATGCGCTACTGAATGAAACCACCTACGGCGCTATCTGGTCGAAAACTGTGGAATTAGCATTCCTATCTCGAAAACGGAACGAGATAGGGAAAAAAGTGATTTACAAAGTTGTAGAGCATCATCGATTTAGTAAATAAAGACACCTTGTGGACATTAATGCGAAGAATAGAATGGTTAAAACGCGCATTTGTTTTTTCAAGATTTCCTACACTATGACGTCACGAAACTTGAACGGAAGGAGAAATGATTATCTTTCGGACAAAACACGACACCGCAATATGCACAGTGGTATATCGCTTGTGATCCCCAATCAAAAGAACCGTGCTTCAAACCCCGAGGGTTTCATCCTTGTACTACTGATTGTCTTTATAAAGCAGACTCTACCTAATCTGACTCCACTGGACTTTTTCCTGTGGGGATACCTGAAACAGCAGGTGTATGCGACCCCTCCACAAACATTGCAGGACCTTAAACGACGCATTACGGACGCTTGTGACAACGTGTCACGCTCTATGCTCCAACGTGTGCAACGTGAGATTCAAACGAGGATCCAAATGTGTATTGCAGATGACGGTGAGAAGTTTGAACATCTCATATAAAGGTATATTGTTAAAATTATTTGTTTTTTTTTCTTTCTCAGATCCTTTTGTCACGTCACAGTGTAGGAAATCACGAAAAAACAAAGGCGCGTTTTAACCGTTGTAGTCTTCTCAATAATGTCCACAAGGTATATTTTCGTACTAAATTTTTCGATGATTTTCTACAACTTTGTAAATCACTTTTTTTCTCCATCTCGTTCCGTTTTCGAGATAGGAATGCTAACTCCCCAGTTTTCCACCAGGTGGCGCGGTAGGTGGTTTCATTCAGTAGCGCATGGCTACTTTACTATACTTAGACACCACTTTAATGCATATAGCAGTGTTACGGGGAAATACGCGTAACATTGCAAATAATGAAGTAGAAAGAGACATATGCGAACAAACAAAGTTGGAGGGGACAAAGGTACGGTGAAGTCCGCGTAACATTGCAAATAATGAAGTAGAAAGAGATATGTGCGGACAAACAGAGTTAAGGGGACAAGCGTACGGTGAAGTTACAAATAAGGATTGATGGAGACAAGAGATGAATAGGCGGTGGACTTGAGAGGTTCAAAAGAAAGAAGACGTAAAAAAGGGGAACCAGGAGATGAAGAGAAAAACGCCGACAAAGGAAGTCCAGATGGAGAGGTAATTAAGAAGTGAAAAGATATGATACACAGACAGGAAAGCGCATATGGGAAGGCATGTAGAAAATAAATCGTTAAAAATGAGAACAGATGAACATGAAAGACGGGGAGAAGATATGATTTAGCCGAAAACAATGTAAACGGAAACAGATGAAGTGCTGGGAACACGTGATGAAAAGAGCCATGGGAATATGATGTTATGTAAGGGGAGGAGAATGTACGAATGGGCGGAGAGATATAGGTCCCCCCAAAATTATGGAAAACCAATGGCAAAGGAAGGCGTAGCAAAAAGGAAGGAGGAGCAATGAGAAGGTGGAAGACATATTAACGAAGGAGTTTGATGCCGAGAGCATATCAGAAGGAGTTTTGCTAAAGAGCAGATAAGAGGGAGTTTTTGCAAAAGACCAGATACGAAGGAGTTGTGTTAAGAACCAGATAAGAGATGAATATGATGCGGAGAGCCTAAACCGAAGGGGTTCCTGCTAATAGCCGAGATCTGATGTGATGTTTTATGCCGAGAGCCCATAACAGATAATAAGTTATGCCGAAAGTGCCCAGCCGAGTATGGACCCAATGAATGAGACCAAGCGGAGCGCCAAGCCTACCTGACCAGTTATTGACCGAGCCCCGACAAAGAACCAGGTGTGACTGAAAGATTTTCGAACGGAGCGAGCGCATTTGATGAACCCCGTCCTAGTTCATTTAAGGAGACCCCAATTCTCCGAGAACCCAGTGCCTGTGAAAGACAGCAATACCGTGCATCAGTGGAGGTATGTCTGTGCTCTTTTATTTGACACCTTGTGATAAATATGTGCCCTCGCATTTTCTCATTCATTCCGAATAAGTTCATAATATAGTTTTGATAGATATTTAAGAATTAGGAGTAATGTGGATAGGTAACTTAACGTAATTCATGAGTGTAGCCAATATTGAAAATAATAAGTGTGAATATCTGTGATGATAAGTGGAAGGATTAAGTGTAATATTTTCTGTGTGTATGTATATCATTTTAGATGTTGTTAATTAATAAACGTGTCATTTATTATCTACAATCAGATAGTCTGTTATAATTTGTGAAACACAACGCAATGTGAAGGATGTTTAATTACATGACATTTAATTAATAATAGTTAAAAGGTCTATTATATTTGGTCCCATGACCGATTCTTTACCCCACCCACAAACAATTCCATTATAGCAGCAGCCGTTCCAAAGTTAAGAGGGTGGGAAAGGACTTTAGTGGGCATACTGTATATTAGGTGTAATATGTAATTTAGTCTACCTAGTTTTATAAGTTAGTGAAACCAACTTTTCGAGCACAAAAATGTAAAAAAAAATACATATATATATACTGATATTTGGCCTTCAAAATCGAAATAAAAATCAAAAAAATCTGAAATTAAAAAATTTTAAAAATGACTAGTGATCTTGAATAATGTTTTTCAACAAAGTCACTCATATTAACTTATTCCTATATCTAGTAGGGGAGTCTAGTAGGTCTATCTGGTAGGGTTCCTTGTTAACTCGATCTCTTGCAATGAGAGGAGAGAGTACGGGAGGGGGAAGACACACCCTTGAGTCGGATCGGACCCCCACTGTACAGTTTGCGGTTGAATGCTACTTAAAATCTTTTTTCAACACGACCTTTGGATGTAACTTCTACTCAGATGATAGATAATGCATTACTTTACAGTAAATAACACATTAATCCCTTGAGTATAATGTTTTAAGCCACTACAGACAATGTATTAAAGTAAGAATGAAGAGCCTGCTTATTTTACTCAATTTGCAAATCTACCAAAAAAACTTTATCAGACAGAAATTGTAATCATTTAACTCATAAAAGAAGCTACTTAAAATCTCTTTTAACACGACCTTTGGATGTAACTTCTCAGATGATAGATAATGCATTAATTTACAATAAATAATACATTAATCCCCTGAGTATAATGTTTTAAGCCACTGCAGACAATGTATTAACGTAAGAATAAAGAGCCTGCTTATTTTACTCAATTTACAAATCTACCAAAAAAAGCTTATCAGACAGAAATTGTAATCATTTAACTCATAAAGGAAGCTACTTAAAATCTCCTTTAACACAACCGTTGGATGCAACTTCTCAGGTGATAGATAATGCATTAATTTACAGTAAATAATACATTAATCCACTGAGTATAATGCTTTAAGCTACTGCAGACAATGCATTAACATAAGAAAGAGGAGCCTGTTTAATTTACTCAATTTGCATATCTACCAAAAAAATCTTATCAGACAGAAATTGTAATCATTTAACTCATAAAAGAAGCTACTTAAAATCTCTTTTAACACGACCTTTGGATGTAACTTCTCAGATGATAGATAATGCATTAATTTACAGTAAATAATACATTAATCCACTGAGTATAATGTTTTAAGCTACTGCAGACAATGCATTAACATAAGAAAGAGGAGCCTGCTTAATTTACTCAGTTTGCAAATTTACCAAGAAAAAAGCTTATCAGACAGAAATTGTGATCGTTTAACTCATAAAAGAAGAGTAATAATAACTAATAATGTCGCCATGAAAAGAATCTTGAATACATTTTTTAAGCCAATTTTACAACTTATTGTTATTTACACTCGATTATACCCATTTTAACCTTTAGCTTACGGGGGCCACTTTTTCCAATTCCCTCTTTAGAAAGGGAAATTTCATACCCCCTTTGTAAGAACGGCCGGTAAGGGGGTTATATATATATATATATATATATATATATATATATATATATATATATATATATATATATATATATATATATATATATATATATATATATTTATATATATATATATATATATATGCATATATACATATATATATATGTATATATATGTATATGTATAGATATATATGTATATATATATAAATATATATGCATATATATATATTTATTTATTTATTTATACATTTATACATTTATTTATTTATACTTGAGCACACATTCTTGGGACACATGCTATCCCACCCCGTAAGGAAAAGGTTGATTGTTTGACATTGAAACAATGCTAAAGGCGTGTCTAAATCAATCTAGATGCGTTTTTACTCATAATATGCTTCAAAAATATTTATTACCGAAAATTCTGTTAAAATATTTCCGCCCAAAAAAGAGCTTCATTTTACGGAAATTCAACTCAACCGCCTGCATGTGTCATCCAGCAGATGTGACAGCGATTTATTTCATTTTAAGGGAGAGAGAGCGAAGAAGCATTGTTGTCTAAACACGTAACAAAAACACGAACACATTAAAACCCGAGAGCTCTGGATGTGACAACTTTGTCATAAAAGTGTCAAATGCACGTAAATAAGCAAACTTGAGAGGCTTGTTATGAGCATACCAGAAGGACTAGCCTTGATAACGAGTATTCTTTCAAATATTTACATAAAAGCTCTAAGATATGTGACAGAGAAATTTCTCCCCCAGGTCATTTTTCATCGTCATTTTAATTTTCCAGGATAAAATCTATGTTGAAGGCAAGCGTTAAGTAAAAGAAAGTTCTTTCCTCCCCTGAAGTGATATTTTAACACTATAAAATTCATAACAGCATTGGGGACTGCTAATAAAAAAAAATTTTGGAAATTTTAGCACATAAAAAATGTTTTGTCCAAATTTTAATCATATCTTACAGTAAACAGTCTGTAGTAGATAGCATTATTAATTACATGAAACTCCAGAAAGTATGCATGTTTAGAGAAAAAATAGGGTTGTTTAAAGTTTATTTTTAAAAAGTGTCACCCTCAACATTATAATTTTTTATAAACGTACCATTTGGAATTTTTTTAATTAACATTTAATTTATTTATTTTTTGTTTGTAATATTGCGAAAAAAATATATTTCTGTTTACGACAAAAATGACTACAATAAAAATACTTCTTTTAATAAATATTTCAACTGTGTGCTTCAAATAGACTTTTTGCTAAAATTTACATTCCTCTAAACCTATACAGTGTGTCCGTAAAATAATATTGGGGTTTTAAATGGTTATAGCTATTACAAACCATGTTGCAGACATTTGTCATACGTTAAATGAAAGATACACACTCCAAGTTTATGTGTTGGAAAGCTTACATGCAGAATCCAGCAGACTCCGGGACTAGAGTCGGAAAATTCCGGAGAATTCCATTTTCCAGCTAGACGGAGTTCCTCCACATTTCGCCCCAATCGTGCGGGAATTTCTTAACGAAACATTTCCTCAGCGATGGGTCGGACAAGAAGGGTAGATTGCCTGGCTTCCACGGTCTCCAGACCTTACCCCTGTGGATTTCTATTTTGGGGGTTATGTAAAAACACAAGTGTATTCCATTCAAGTTCTAAATCTGGACTCATTTAAAAGAAAGGATCACTGAAGCTATTTCGTCTATCAGGCCAGATGTTCTAGGCTTTGTATGGGAAGAGACTTTACGGGGGAATCGTCTGATGGGAATATCGACTTTACGTCTGCAAGGCAACTAAGGGACCCACGTCGAAGTGTGCTGAATAGGTAAAAAACTTGGAGATATTCACTCCAATTTGACGTACACTTCATTTCTCTACAATGGTCTGTTCCGAAGTTATAATCATTTAAAATCCCACTGTCATTTTTCGGACACGCTGTATGATACAGCCAAAAGTAATCGGCCACTTATGTCAGAAAAGGAAAAGTGTATTTATTTCAAAAATCTAAACACTATTTGACCATCTGTGGCTTAAATGTCTGCCTCGATTCGTCTCACCTCTACTCGCATACATATTGATCAATTTCTGCTATGTGTCTGTTAGGATTTGTCTCTCATTTAAAACCTCTACCAAAGAATTGTTAGCGGAGGACGTTCTAAGTTAGTGTTCTAGCACATAATTATTGCTATGGGGAAAATGCTACGATCGGAAGTCGGATACTACGGTTGAACCTGCCAACTTAATTTTTTCATATTTGGTTCTTCAAACGAGACCTTGACACAGCTCAGAGTGTAGCTTGGGACAAGTTCGAGCCGAATAAAACAACAATCTGTTCCGAAGTACTGATACTTTGAAGTAAATGTACAATTATCTAAAAGGTTCATTTACTTCTCACAGTACATTGTTAGATGCAAAACAATAAAGGACTCAGACCTTCGCAGCAATAACTGACCCAGACCATCACAGAGCCCCCACTGAATTTAAAAGTTGGGGTACAGCAGTCGGAAAATAAAGCTTCCTGAGTAAACGTCATGTTAAGAAATATCCGTCCAATTGAAAAGTTTGAGGCAGGTTCATCACTCCAGATAACCTTTTCCCCCTAGTCTCTTGCCCATGAACAACGTGCTAAACTCCACTGTATTCTCTTTTCGGCATTAAGCCAAGTAATTTGAGACTTTTGTGCAATCGATCTACCATAATACCCGATATTATGCAGTTCTCGGCGAATTATAAGAACTGATGTCATTTCTTAGTGACCTGTGACATCTGTGAAGACAACGCTGACACACCTCTCCCTATGATTCATCTCATTAAACATCGAAGGTCTCGATCATCCATACTGTGAGGCCTCCAAGGTCGGACTTTCACTCCAGTGGTGTCGTTAGCCATGCATATTCGAATGATATTTGGTTGTTTTCGGGATGTATAGGAGACCGGCTACTGTTCGTAATCAGTATTTGCTTATTTAGTATCCTAAGAGCATACCTCTTTGGATATTAATAAGTTCCCCGTTGCGCGCCATACCTGATTTGAGTGAAGTTTCAAATTTTGCTAGGCTTATAAATAGTACCCAATAACTTAATATAAATATATATATATATATATATATATATATATATATATATATGTCAAAACATAACTGAGCTGTTGTCAAAATATAATTGAGAAGTACGGGGAATGGGGGTTTAAAATAATAAGAACCTAAGAATCCATTTACAAAGCGCGCGTATCTCTCTGTGGAGAAATCATCCTTTAAAAGCGGCACTTTGAGTTGAAAGCGAATAATTCTAACGAGAGGATTTATTTTTAGAAGGGTACAGGTTTTGGCGTGTAGTTAAAATGTATGATCAACAGAAATGAGGTTCCAGATGCCCAGGGATGAGGTCTGCACATGCGCTGTGCAGCAAGAGCGCTGAGAAATGAGATTTTTGGCGGTAGATTGAGTGGGATTTTTGTTGATAGTATGGCCGTTATGTTAATTTCCTCAGCAAGCTCGCGGCGGCGTGCTGAGGAAATTAACATAACGGCTACGTAAAACAGATTATCCTGGAGCATGGTTCGTTTAAGAAACGCAATAAAGAAGGATTTAGAGCAGTTGACATTGTGATTCCCTTCCCTGCCACTCGCCCAACTAATTAAAGAATATGACGACTGCAGGAATAACATTTAAACACGGGAGCAAAACAAGCTCCGTATCATATATATATATATATATATATATATATATATATATATATATATATATATATATATATATATATATATATATATATATATATATATATACAGAGAGAGAGATGTAGATAGATAGATCGATAGATATACTCCCACGTAATAACACGACAGTTAACTATAAAAGAGGCATGATTCTGTGGCGATAGTATAATTGCTAAGCAGTTTAATCTCTATAGTCGCAGAAGTAACACAAAATTTTATGTCAAAGATTTCATTAATAAGGCTATCGGAGTAAGTAATAAATAAATACAGCCTTTCATGTGCTAAATTGAAACTGCTCACCTGAATAAGATAACATCTAAGAAACAGAGCATTATGAATATTTATTATAGTAATTAATTTCAGCAGTTGCATAACAAGACTAGTATCTTTTATGATACGATATTTATCATTCTTAAAGGAAAGAAAAAATCAAATAAGAAAAATAATATGTACAACATGACAATTTGTGATTGCGTAAAAACTTTTTGCAAATATTTGATCTAGTTGAACTTGAAATATTCAAAAATAACTTCAAAATGATAGTTTAATTTCATATCCTGTTTTCCGCGTGAATGTTTCCCGTAAAAGAATAATTAGCAGGTATTCTTTATATATCATCATCACGCTTTCATGAAAGATCTACATAAGTATATGTTTCATTTTCATTCATACCAAAGAAATAAAAAATTTTTTTTACTTCTCCCAAAAAGTACGAGATAAAGCAAAATACCACTTAGAGTTTTTTTCGGTAAAATAGTTTAGGCATAGGGACCTGTCTGCTCTTATGGATTAATATTACATTGTGATCTTAATAGTAAAATATTCTCGTCCTCTTTCCCCCAACCCTATCCCCCAAACCACCTCCAAGCAAAATATAATCATCACCTCCTTCAAAAATAACCCATAAACTGTTGAACCATCTATGGCTGCAATGCTTCAGAGAATGCTTTCGACCAATATCTGATCGGTGTCTGTTGGGATTTATCACCCTCACTTAAAGCCTCTGCCAAAGCGATCTGAGTAGAGGGCGTTGTATGTTGGTGCTGTAGCTCATCCCATACGTGTTGAGACGGGGGTAAATGCTGAAATCGGGACTCTGATTTTTGAATGCTTTCTTGCTCCATCCAGGTCTCGACAGAGCTCAGAGTGGGGCCAGGTCAACCTAAAAGAAACAAAGTCAGTTCCGGAGTACTACCATTTAGTAAATGCGCAATCATCTAAAATGATATACCAGTAAATTTTCTATAATTACATGGTACATATATTATTTCTCTCACAAAATCTGTGTATTTGGCTTCGAATTTAACTACATATTGGTTATACATGGTGTCCGGGCTAAAAATATCCAAAAGTTATCGCTTATTTTTACGGAACTACCTATTAGAATTTTTAAAAAATGTATTTAAATAGAAAGAACATCTCATCAAGTCTTAATATCAATCATAGATTTCGATCATAGTATCATAGATTTTGATGTGTGCACCTTTTGTAGCAAGACTAACGTCTAAATGGTAATCCAGTTCTCTCCAAGTGTTTCGTAGCATATCAGAAGTTATTAGACTTTTTTGCTTGGGGATTCATTAAATATGTGTGTATAAACAAAAAAAACTGTGGAGGAGTTGACGTAAATCATTCATGCAATTCGTGTAATAACTCCTGATATGCTACGAAACACTTGGAGAGAACTGGATTACTATTTAGACGTTTGTCGTGCTGCAAAAGGTACACACATTGAAATCTGTGATACTATGATAGAAATCTATGATTTATGTTAAAACTTGGTGAGATGCCCTTTCTATTCTAATATATTTTATTTTATTCTAATGGGTAGTTCCGTAAAAATTAGCCTTAAATTTTGGATACTTTTAGCCCGTACAACCGGTATTTCAATTTTTAAATGCTATTTGGCATTACTTATTTCTTTTTCATAAAGCAGGAAACATTCAAAAAACTTTTCAATATGAATTTCTAATAATTCCTTTTTCGCCGTATAACCTTTCAACTTATGAAATCTTCCATAAAACGAACTGATAGCGAGAAAAATTTCTTAAAAAATGTTTACTCTATTCAAAACATTAAATTTATGTTTGGCATTAAAGAAACTCAGAAGGGATTTTTTTTGTGTGTGTGTTAAGGAAAACTAATGTACTAGTTGAATTTCTTTTAACTTTTATATCTAAAAGAAACTCACTAACACTGATGAAACTTGGTTGATTTTCTCCAAGTGAAACAAGTTTCATTCAATTAGGATTAAAAAATCAAATTTTTTTCACTGTCCCTCGCAAAAATTTCTTTCAGTCCAAACATATTCGTGTTTCCGTTGATTAAAATTATAATACTGCAGTTAGCGAGAGAATGAGTATGTGTACAAACGTTGGAAGGAGATTATAACGAGAAGATGATACATTCTGACTGAAATCTTGATATGCAATTACCTCAAACGAAAGTACCGTGATATTTTCATATATATTCAACTGAATATTCTGAAACATAATAGCGCTGCGGTAGGAAAGGATTTATTTCATTTCACTTCCTCCTTAACAATATTTTGTGATAAAATCCACCTGATGATTCATAACCGAAATAAATATCTGGGTTCAGGAGGAAATGGAGGATTCTATTCAATAAATAGAAGAGAAAGTTGCTTGATGCCGAATAAAGGAACCAGGAAAATCAAAACAAACAGGATAACAAAATTTCCCTTGAGATATACGGCACGTCCGTATCGGTTGACTTAAATCGGAGGCTTTCGGGTTCCAGTGTATTCGGGTTTAGGTAATGATGTTTGCATGGGTATTTGTAACCATCCGAAATCACTTTAAACCGTGGATTTCAGAATTAGCACCTTATAAATTGATAGCGTTCCAGTAACCAACCAGTCAACAAACTCGCAAATATAGCTTAATGATTGGATGAAGTAACTCATGCAAGCACACAAAAATTTACTCACTGATTCGTTCTTTATTGCATTTCAGTAGTCAGAATTACATAAACTGTCATATCCTGTACATTATTATAATATAAAATTCCCCACTAACGGCTTTTCTTGAAAGCTTTTTTGAGAGAATATAACGCAGTAGAAAAAAGCGTAAAGTAACGTCTTTTATACTATGACACAAAATTGCCTCGGCACTAAATACAAATAGTCACACTTTTAATATATCCCAGGAAACCTATTGGCGAGGTTTCGCTTAAATGCTCATCCACTTCATTTACCTGGTGAATTCTGAGATACCAAATTTATGATCGGAAGTTACTTTAAATTTGCCATTTCTTGCACTTCCACATTCGTTCTTAACCGGCATTTTTCCTTTATCATATACAGACAAGTTGAAGCAAACTTTCCTCAATCGACCAACCAATGATTTAGCAAACCGAATATTCAAGCATACTAAACAACATTGGACTGTACCCAAAAATGCTCCTGAGCTTTTTGAATAAGTCATACCATTCTTCTAGTACTCCCACCACCTCAATCTGTCACTATGCAAAAAAAGGTGCAATGAGAGACAAAAGCTTACACCATGATACTTTTTAAAAGATTTACATTTGAAAAGTTATTCGCATTAGAATGGCTTTTAACCCTCTGCACAGCCATCAAATTCATATCCGACTACTAGACAGTATACTACTGATGAGATGAACACGTTTGTTAATCATACAGGAATTAACTGTCTGTTTAATGATGCAGATGTTAGGAATATGTGCATCATACGGAACATCTGTTTTAAGACGAGAGGTATTCCAATTTCCAATGTACCAAACAGGGCCCGACATAGCAACTAAGGCCATCCGGGATTAAATCTCTGCCGCTGAATAGGCTGCCACTACAATTTAGACCGAACACCTCTAGAGGAGACATCTGGAGGGTTCGTACCTTCTCCTACCCTCCCTTACATCATAGAAGGAATCTGCGGTCTATAGATTTAACGTGCCCATATCCGGCCAAGACACGAAGGTATTTAATGGCGTCGTTGGGATTCCAACAGAGCACCCCCTGTTTGAATCTCAACTTGCTACCACTGGGCTATATGAGAGGTATTCAATAAAGCAGACTTACACCAGAGACGTGCTAAAGAGCTTAAAATTCATCCAGTTAACATGCCATTCGCTTGTTGCACTGTGTATTGCTGAAGATGCATTTCAAACTTGCTCCGTTGATTGGACATCAGGTTTGATTACTGTGTTGTCCTTCAATCTGTTATCAATTTTTTTTTGTTATATAGTTTAATGGGCTTTAGGTTTGTTTGCTTAACAATAGATGTCACCACATGAATGGGCTAGAGCAGTATTATTCTATTAATGCGATTAATTTGCGATTAAAGGCATGTTCATATAGAATCCGTCAGCATCAACATTGTTCGTATTGACATGTATTTAACCCGAGAGCACTCGCGCCCAATTTCGAACACAAGAACTTGCGCCCGGTATCTCATACCCTAGTTCATTTCTGGTATTTAAATATCAATTAATATTGTTTATATGCAAACCTTACGTAACTAAAGAACATAATATAATAAATTAAAGATTTTTAGTGAATTTTAATAATACTTACATTTTTATAGACAATTTTTACAAAGTACATACTGATGTTCAACACAGACATTTTTCCGATTTTTGGCACATAAACTTTGTTTTTCAGTCCTTATTACTTGGGCAAATTTAATATCGTTTATATTTTGTCTTGAGTTTTTTTGCAGGCGGTTCATTATTAGTGATTTCCAGTTCCATTGATGGGCTTGAATAAGTTGTGTTCCGTCCTGTAGTAGCAACCCGCATTCATAGATGGCAGCACTGATCCATGAATTTCTTATTTTGAAACGATGTGTGTAAACATGAACTGTGTTGTTGACGAACCATTCTTATGTACGTGATGTGAGCAGGGCTTCTGCTTGCTTATTCTCTTTTGATGTAATTTACGTTAAGTCAAAGGTTTGGAGACGTCTGGGAAGTGATGCTATTCCTTTATGTAAGTCAATTCATAATTCAATTCTTTATGCTATTTGGGTTTTTCATTTTCCCAGCGTTGAACCATCCCTTATATAGTCAATTGTATTCTATTATTCGCAAGTGTATTCTATTAAATGTGCAAGTATTGTAATTATTTTGTTTTAAGTCAAATAAATCTTTTAAAATCATTTACAGTCCACTAAATCTATAAATCTCACATAGTTTTGGTCCTAATCGACCCGGAGTGACAGTAGAGAATTTTTTAATTATTTATTCACTCGCTCGTTTTAGTTTCGTTCGCCATCTTGGATAAAGTTGATTCCCGCGTTCTCGCAAGTGTTTTGGCTACTTGCCAACTCTTTTCCGGTAGGCAAACGTAAATGCAATGTTTTAATTCTTATTTCTAGCATTTGTTATTTTTCATTTTTGGCATTTTAGCATTAGCGTAAAATTGTTGACGTGCTATTTTCGATTCGTGGAATTTTGTATATGAGACATTTTGATTTTCTGATTTCGATATGGCTAAGGGTAAGAAAGATTCAAAGATTGAAACGAGGTTTCATTTCATTATCAAGGAAATTGACAGATACGTTAATCGTGTTGATGATTTAATCAAGGAGGGTAAATCATTTATTTTGAAAGAAATAAAAACAAAATTGTGTAATTTGATAGAATCTTTGGAAGAGTTAATATTTGAATTAATCGATGAAAATTATCTTTTTTATAATGAATACACAAATGCAAATGAGAAAGTAATTAATGCTTGTGCTGATATAGAGGGATTTATTAGTAGAAGTACTAATGAAAATTCTGCTTCAGAGTTCATTGATAAATCAGTTTCGAATGAAACTCAAAATATTCGCCTTCCAAAATTTGAAATTCCAATTTTGGGCGGAAACCTTGATGATTGGATTACGTTTAAGGAAATATTTTCTGTGACAATTGATTCAAATAAAAATCTGTCCTCACTTTCGAAATTCCAGTATTTAGTTGCATCAGTAAAGTCGGACGCAGCAAAACTGATTAAGGGTTTTCCTGTTTCTGGGGACTTCTACAGACAAGCTTGGGAAACTTTAGTATCTAGATACAATGATAACAAACTCTTGGCTAATAATCAATTGAGTAAAATTTAACATTAAATCCCCCAAAGTTTGTAATGGTAAATCTCTTTTGGAAATCTTGGACACGTGCAATGAAGCAATACGTAATCTTGATATATTGGGGTTTAAATGTAATGAATTGGTAGACTTGATTCTGATCTATACAATTCAAAATAAGCTCGATAGCAATATGCGTACTCAGTGGGAATTGAAAACTGAAAAGGGAAAATTTCCAACCTTTGCAGAATTTTCGGCCTTTTTGGAAAATCACGCGAGAAGTCTTCAAAATGTAAAAGATTCATGTTTCAAAGTAGAAACAACTAGTAAAGGTGATTTTAAACCTCAAAAAAGGACCACCTTTTGTAATACCGCGTCAGCTTCGAAACTACCAGTTTGCATAATTTGTAAAAACTCGCATGCATTGTACAGATGTCCAGATTTCCTAGGGATGTCCTTGGATCAACGATGGGAATTTGTCAAAACTAATAAGCTTTGCATTAATTGTTTAAGAGGTAATCATTTGGCCTCAAAATTCTTAATTACTATTAGGTGTAAGTCAGAAAATTGTAATAAAAATCATCACACCCTTCTCCATCGTCCAAAACCTATTCAAACTATTGAAACTGCTAGTAATTCAAATCAGGTAAACGAAGTGGAAAGTCCATGCCTTGTTAACCATATAAAAGCACTGACAACCTTGTTAAGCACCGCATTGATCAAAATCAAATCTTCAAATCAGGACTTAATTACTTGTCGTGCACTGATAGATAGTGGCTCACAGAGGTGCAGGATTTCTTCCACATTAGCAACAAGACTTAATTTAAAAGTGAGAAATACAAATCACATTATTCGAGGAATCACTAATTCTGTTGCAGAAACATCCTTAAAAGAGACTAATATGGCGATATATTCACACTCCTGTGACGAATCATTTGAGATGAATGCTCTGGTCGTCAAAAACATTACCATGAACCTACCCAATTTTCGGATGGAAGTCACTAAGTGGCCTCATTTGGAGGGACTTGTCCTTGCTGATCCGAACTTTCACAACTCATCTCCTGTTGAAATTTTGATTGGAGCAGACTTATTCATCCAAATTATTTCTGGTGAGAAAATCATTGGCCCAAAGGGAACGCCTTGTGCTATGAAATCTAAGCTAGGATGGTTGCTATCTGGCCCCATCTATTCAATACCAGTAAGGGAAGAGATTTTCAGTTGTCATTCTATAATCGACAGCGAACTCAATTCTTCACTACAGAAATTTTGGCAAATGGAATCAGTTCCAGAACCATCAGTCATTGATCCGGTAAGATCTCGGTATACGTCGTCCCGCCAACTAAGGCATCCAACTGGCGTAGTACCTGATGATTCTATCGTCTTCGGACGCGATATCATCCCACCGCGCACGGAGTGCGCAGGTACGAGTTTGTTTAGGACTTTACGGAGCTACAGGTGTAACGCCACATGGAGGAACTCCGGGCCCCTACGTCCATTGTCACTCTTAGCCCGAGCCATCGTCCGGTTTCCATCCGAGACTACGTGGAAGTGGTGACAACCGAAGCCTTGATGGTGCTACGGTGATTTGCTCAGAGGATCCCACTCCCCCAGGCGAATCAAAGTCGCGCTCTCCGTTACCAAGCACCGAGGTCCTCACAACGGTCCCCGATGCCCTGGGAGCAAGCCACACCAACCCAACTCCGGCCCCCCGGCCTCATTGATCCGGTAAATGACAAATTTTAAAAAAATGTGAAGAGAGACTGTACTGGAAGATACGTTGTGAACTTACCATTCAAATCTATTCCGGTTCTCGGCGATTCCAAATTTCAAGCTTTGAAGCGCTTCCAATATTTAGAAGCAAAATTCAGAAAGAACCCAGAATTCAAGACGAAGTACTGTGAATTCATGAAAGAATACCTTTTACTAAACCATATGGAAATCGTCCCAGAAGATGAATAAGAGGTTCCAAATCAAGCTTTCCTACCTCATCACGGTGTTTTAAGAGAGGAAAGCCTAACAACAAAGCTTCGTGTTGTTTTCGATGCATCCAGTAAAGATTCAAGTGGAAATTCCCTAAATGATTTCCTTGAGGTCGGTCCTAAGCTACTCCCAGAGATATTCAAGATCCTCATAAACTTTCGATCATATCGAATAGCCTTGTCAGCAGACGTCGAGAAAATGTTCCGCCAGATTCTGGTAACTGCTTCCCACAGAGATTACCAAAGAATAGTTTGGAGATTTCAAGAGCAACAACCGATCTCCACATATCGTTTGCGCACTGTCACCTACGGGACAGCTTGTGCTCCTTACTTGACAATTAAAACTCTCCATAAACTCGCTGAAGACTCCCAGACAGAAAATCCCCGCATTTCTGAGATAATTAGGGAGAACTTCTACATGGATGATCTCTTGTGTGGCGCTTCTTCGCCCGAGGAGGCATCAAGACTCGTCTACGAAATAAATCAGATTATGGAAAGTGGCGGATTTACACTGAGAAAATGGGCTTCAAACTGTCCAGAAGCAATTGAACATGTAACAGAAGAAAGAAGACTCATCCATTCAAACGGGAAAATTGAAAATGAACAAGTTGTAAAATTATTAGGTCTGACATGGAATTCTTCTGAAGACACGATACAGCTACATATAGCGAAAACAACCGAAGTTAAAACAAAGCGAGATTTGCTCTCGTTCATTGCGAGAACATTCGATCCGTTAGGTCTATTGTCACCATCTACAGTCATACTCAAAATCTTAATGCAAGAACTTTGGAAAGATAAGTTGTCATGGGAAGATGAAATACCTCCAGAAATTTTGAAGGTATGGGAAAGTTTTCTTAATCAAATTGATTGTCTGAAAGCCATTAGAATTCCGAGGTTTATAAGTATGGATGAAAGCGCAACTACTCAAATTCAGTTGCATGGATTTGCTGATGCATCGCTGAAGGCATATGCAGCAGTCCTCTATCTGGTAAAACTAAGTCCTTTTGGTAATACCTCTCATCTCTTAGCTGCAAAGACAAAGGTGGCTCCATTATCTATGGTCACTTTGCCTAGGCTTGAACTTTCAGCAGCATTATTGTTATCACAGCTTACCTTGACAGTGATAGATTCTCTACCGATTAACCTTGAAGATGTCCATCTATGGTTAGATTCTCAAATTGCCTTATGTTGGATTCATTCCCCACCACTGAAGGGTAACCAATTCGTATCCAATCGCGTGCACAAAATCAAATCTTTAGTTCCAAAGGCTCAGTGGCACCATATTACAGGAAAGTGGAATCCGGCAGATTGCGCTTCCAGAGGAATCCTTCCTGAAAAATTGCTTCATCATGATCTTTGGTGGTCTGGCCCGTCCAAATTGTGGGATAATTCTTCTTATCCCCCCTTTAGTCAAGATTCATTCTCTGATGGAGCCGAAGAGGTGTTGGTCCATACCGCGGTAGAGAAAGAGATCCCTGAATTTCTTCTTAAGTTCTCATCATACACCAAATTGATAAATGTCATCGCCTATTGTTTAAGATTCATGCACAACTGTAGACACCCTAATGAACGACTCACTGAACACTTGACTGCCAATGAAATCAAGTCTTCTCTCCTGCTCATAGTTAGACTGTTGCAGACGAAGGAATTTTCAAACGAGATTAAATTACTCCAACAGAAATCACCATTGCCTACTTCAAGCAAGCTATTGACTCTTAATGTTTTTCTCTACGAATCAAACATCCTTAGAGTAGGCGGAAGACTGTTCAGACAGCAAAATCTGACTCATGATCAAAAATATCCAATATTGCTACCCAAGGAAAACCTAATTACGGATTTGATCATTGAGTATTACCATCAGAAGCATTTTCATGCAGGTCCACAGTTAACGGTAGCTCTCATACGTCAAAAATTTTGGTTTACGAGCGGACGATCCAAGGGGAGGCAAGTGATCCACCGATGTATTCTTTGAAAAAAATTGCGTGCTGCATCCTGCCAGCAGATTATGGCCGATTTACCATCTGAAAGAATCAATCCATCACGTTGCTTTCAGAAAATAGGAATTGATTTCTGTGGACCAGTCACAACCAAACCAAATCTCACCCGAAGTAAAGCCAAAATGAAATCATACATATGTGTTATCATCTGCATGTGTACTAAAGCTGTGCACTTAGAGGCTGTATCCGATCTTTCAACTCAAGCTCTACTCGCGTGCTTGAAACGTTTCATCAGCCGTAGAGGCTTACACTCGGATATTTATTCCGACAACGGAAAGAACTTTGTTGGACTTTCCAATGAGCTGAAAACTTTGTTCTTCAAATTGAAATCGGAAGAAGTAATGCATTTTTCATTCTTTCATGAGATAAATTGGCATTTTATCCCACCATATTCACCGAACTTCGGAGGCATCTGGGAATCAGCCGTGAAAGGCGCTAAAAACTTACGAGTGAAAGCCAGTAAATCTGCAGTTCTCAATTTCGAAGAACTGTCAACCTTTCTTTGTCAAATTGAGTCGTGTTTGAACTCTCGATCATTAGTGCCTATGTCTTCTGACCCTTCGGAGTTAAGTGCTCTTACACCAGGGAATTTCATAATCGGCAGCTCTTTGCTGGACATTCCTGAAACTCCAAATTGCACCATCAATTTAAGTGACAGATGGAAATTTTTGCAAAAAATGCGAATTGAATTCTGGGACCGATTGTCTCGGGATTACTTAAATCAACTCCAGCAAAGACCAAAGGCTTGGAGCCTCCAACGTCAGAATCTTCAGATTGGAGATTTGGTGGCAATCCATGAGCCACAACTTCCTCCATTAAAGTGGCTTCTTGGACGTGTGATTCAGTGTTTTCCAGGAGCAGATGGCTGTGTAAGAGTTGTTTCCATCAAAACTGCTTCTGGTGATGTCAAGAGGCCAATTTCTAAAGTCACTGTGCTACTGCCCGCCCCGGAGGATGTTCCGTCCTGTAGTAGCAGCCCGCATTCATAGATGACAGTACTGATCCATGAATTTCTTATTTTGAAACGATGCGTGTAAACATGAACTGTGTTGTTGACGAACCATTCTTATGTACGTGATGTGAGCAGGGCTTCTGCTTGCTTATTCTCTTTTGATGTAATTTACGTTAAGAACATTACATTAACTAAAGAACATAATATAATAAATTAAAGATTTTTAGTGAATTTTAATAATACTTACATTTTTATAGACAATTTTTACAAAGTACATACTGATGTTCAACACAGACATTTTTCCGATTTTTGGCACATAAACTTTGTTTTTCGGTCCTTATTACTTGGGCAAATTTAATATTGTTTATATTTTGTCTTGATTTTTTTTGCAGGCGGTTCATTATTAGTGATTTCCAGTTCCATTGAAGGGCTTGAATAAGTTGTTTTTGTTTGAGGCACCATCATATTTAGCATGTTGCTATTGAAGAGAACATTCCATGAATCTACGGGAGAAGCGACATCTCTTGAATAATTTGTATTACCTGGAAGCTTGATAATTACGTTCCTTGAACGCTTTCTTACATTTTGCCGGTATTTTTTCTTTAGCCATTTTGTAATTTTATATTTACCAATATAAAAATCGGCTGTTGACAGTGAACCTTTATCTTCGGTTTCTGTCTCAATTTCAGTAGAAGAATCGTGATTGCTACAGTATTCTCCATCCTCAGAGGCATCATTATCTCGGGATAAAGCTTCATTATCACTAGAAACAGTCTCTAAAAGGTGTCGCAATTGTTTTATTTCCTCGTCGTAATTCAAAAATCGCGCCATGATGCACTAAACTGACAGAAAAAAAAGAAAAGATCTGACTGACGCGAGGACTTGCACGGGTATGACATACCCGTCGAAATATTTTTCTCAAAATCTATTTATTGAGCAGACTTAGTTTTTACCCCGCTGAAAGGATGTGACCTTGAATACAGCTACACGAAATTTCGGCCTAATCCGATAAGAAGAAGATAACAAAAACATTGAATGAAAATGGATTGGGTATGTCATACCCGGTGCGAGTTCTCGCGGGTTAACCAATTATAAACCTCCAAACGATTAACAACGAAATTGTTAAGGCCCGTGATTGGTTTAAAATATGTCAATACACGTAACACTGCCGCAGACAGATTCTGTGTGAACAGGCCCTTTGGCCATTTGCGGTAATTTCTATTACTATGTGTATCGTAATCGTCTGTGAAATACTTTGGGATGTGTATGATCTCTTCGGCGATTATGAAAATTTAATTAATGAAAATGATAAATATACACGGATTGGAAATGGTATCGTTTACTAATATTTTTTTCTGCTCTTCTCTACGTTCAATTAAAACAGTTAGAACAGCTGAGCTGCTCGTAATAGGCTATGGTGTCAGAATATCTCTTTTCTTTAAAGTTACTTGATATTTTTAAGTTTTTATTTAAATTTATTGTCTATAACTGCAACCATGTACTCTAGCCAGGGTAAAGTTTTAGGCAAAAGGAAATAATCTTAACTGTTTGTAATTTTAACTTAGTTTAATGTCTCCAATTTAGCATCTAATTTTAATTTACACCTGATTATTCAGCAAAATAAGTATTCCAACATTAAGGACCAAACATGTTAGCTAATGTAATTTAACATATTTTTTCTATTAGATCTTTTATAAGTTTTAGAATGGTAGAATTGTCCTATGCAAACAATTACGCCAATGTACAATTATTAATCGGCATTTCGTTTATTTTACTTTTACTTCGATCTACAAAAAAGATGATGACGCACTTCCCGACCTTCCTCTTTATTTCAGCGTATTAAAACCTTTGATAATGTTGAAGTACTGTCATCATATTCATTACGACAACATCGTTCATTCCAATGGCTGGAGCCAAGAGATTTTTTTAATGCAACTTTGAAAAAGTTCTGCCAACAAATTCATTCAAAATAGGGCTTTTTTACTTGGAACTCTTCCTTATCAATGATCCTTATGTCGAAGAGCAATTCATTACACAAACGCAGGTTCATTTACTGAATAGAGCCCTTAAAAAAGGTAATTAACTAATGACTGCTATCGAAAAAGAACTGATGAGACTTTTTCCCCACTTGGCTGCAGATAGCAATTTTCATGAATAGGTAATTTGCTTAACTGTTATGGATAGAGGCCATGTAGTATCGTCGTACATATCAAGTAAAAAATTCAAGAAAAATTATTTTTATCGCTTTATTTTTCTAAAAAGTTTGATGGCTTTTTCCAAAATCTGGCATATTTATAGTTTTCCTTTTCTCTTTAATCTAGAATTAAAAATTCTCGAAAGTGATTAATTTTATTCCTTTTAGAATAGAAATTCAGTGGGTTGCATATGAATGTCATGAATTTTAAAGAAAGGTGTACAGGTGTAAAGGTATATATAATGTGTGAGATATACAGCCGTTTATGCAAATGAAATTCAATTCTTGGATTAACTTTTACTTTAGTGATATCTATGAATTAAAACTTATCTGATATCAAGTCAAAACTGTTCAAGCAAGCCAATTTTGAAATATAAAGGTAGATCAGATGAAAATTGAACAGTGGTTATAATTTCGTTTATTTTTGTATGAGTGTGGCGCAAATTGGTGTAGAGGTAAAGCGGGGAGGGTAAGGAAGGCAACCACTATTGCGGAAATGGACTTGCCTTCGGTACTCGAGCAGAAGCACGTGGTATACTCTGGCGGTCGTCAAACAGTATCGTCAGGCAACAGTATGTCTTTACAACATCTTCTCGGATATCATGCTGAGGAGAATTTCATAGACAAAATTGTGGCAGGTGATGAATATGCGGTGACCTCATGGTGAGCACTTCCAAACTGATCTTCTTCACCCAGAAAGCAAGCGACAAAGTCAACAGTCGAAACAGCCGAGCTTCCCACCGTCAAAGAAGTCCAAGATGGTGCAGAGTAGTGGCAAAGTCATGCTGACGTGCTTTTTAGATCAAGAAGGACCGCTTCTCTTTGAGTTCCTGAAGGGGTTTTGGTACATGACAATCAGCCGCCATATATGGCTGCTCTTACATAAAGCACGTTGGTGAAGTTTCGGTGGACAATGTTGTAACACCCACGGTATAGCCAGGATCTATCGCCATGTGACTTTCCCATCTTTGGTCCGTTGAAAAATGCATTGAAGAGTCGCCGTTTTTACTCGGACAACGAAGTCCTGGACACTGTTCGAACTTAGCCAATGGTTCCGAACTTAGTCAAAGGACTTCTATGAGCAGGGTATTCACTGCTTGGTGAAACAGTGGGACAAGTGCTTATGTAGCTATAGAGATTACGTTCGAAAAGAACTATGATATTTCATTCGGTGGCTCCTGTTCCGTTTTCTTTGATCCAACTTTATAGAAATATTGTAAATTTCTCTGGAGGACAAAATTCTATAACTCTTAACACTATTCTATCGGATATTTTTTATCCCCAATCAAGGTTGGTTGGTTGATTGGGGTTTAATGGCGCAAGGTCCAGAGAGGACAGGCTGCGCCAAACACATTATTTAAGTCAGCATTTTAAGACCATAACCCGAACATTATAAAAAATTATTCATAAAAAGAAATGTTGAATAAAGATGACACAGACGATGATATGTAACGGTTAATGATATATAAAGGTGACAAAAATGATAATATAAAAAAAGGTAAAGATATGATTTAATGGTTTTAACGGTAAATATGATATCTATAGTTGTTAAAACTATGACATATCAAGAGGTCATAAGTGCAAAGACTTATAAGAGCAATGAATCACTGAAAAAGAAAATGATAATTCAAAGACAGATAATCTCTCTAATCTAAAAAAAAGTAACTCCCGCTGCCACCGCTGTCAAATGCTTGTCACGCTATCTCCTCCAAAACCGCTGGGGGTATGGGGTTGAGAACGATACCAATGGATGCAGAAACATAGGCGGACCAAAGTAAGACATGTCTCATCTTCGTCGGACTTTAAGTATTTTTTATATTATGTTTTGTGAGAAAATATTGACTTTTTCATCTTCAGATTACGATAACTCGCCAAAAACTGATCGTAGAATTTTGATCATTTTATAATCTAAGACTACAGACATTTCTCTTTCAAAATAGACCTCATTTGTTTAAAAATATTTTAAAACAGACTAATATTTTCATCAAAAATGAAACACAGTTTTTCAAGAAATATCGTCTCATATGTGGATGTAATATCGATGCTCCTTGAGCTTTTATTTTACAAAGAAAATATTTACATTCTCTGGAAGCTGAAAGCTTTCTCATTCATATAAACTTCATTTCAAGTCTCTATCTTAAAATTTAGATTTTTAATTGAATTTTAAAGCTGATAATTCAACAGTGATGAAAAGCCCTTCGCATAAGGGGAACAACAGTAAATGGATGGAAGCTGTTACATTGCCCGAGAATCATCCCTATGTATCTCGCTATTAGCCCTAACAGAGGAAAGATGCAAAAATAATTTAAATGAAACTAAAATCAAAGTCAGTTTATATTATATTCCTTTTATAATATATTATATTCAGTTTATATTGTATTCGGTATTTCTTGCTTTCAGTTTATATTATATTATTTTATCCGTTTTTACTACAGTGATTTTTTAATTTTATCAGATTGCAATAACAAATATTTTTTTTTGCGAGTAAGCCTTATTAGGGGCCTTTTACGAGTAAAATATTCCCTTTTTTAAGCCTTAAGCCTTTTTACGTGTAAGCCTTATTAGGGGCCGAAATCCCGGACGAAAAGCAAGCGTAGCGAGCCTAGGGGCGAAGCCCCTAGTATGATAAATTAAAGATAACAGTGTGATAAAAACAGTGAATACAATAACAAGCAGACATAACGAACAACAGTGATAAAAAGGTTAACTATAACAAGGAAAGGAAAAACAACAATGTGTAAACGCTGATAAAAACAGTCAAAATTATCCGGTGATAAAACCAGTCACATGTAGTTCGTGATATATAGTAGATGATAAAAAGGTCATACAAAACAGGTATTAGAAGTAGTCATATAAAAATGAACACAAGAGCGATAAAGCAGTGATGCGAAATGAAATCCATATAGACAGATAAAAAAAGATTTTAAATTACACACGAGGGTTACAAAAGTTATAATGGCTTAAAACAAAGAAAAACAACCAGTCCATTTTAACAACCAGAAAAATGCAGGATGATGTTTATCACCCAGCAGAATGTTAAAATGAAACAAAGTGCAAATTTGAAAAAAATCAGATAAGAGTTACTGAGGCTGACAAAGATATTTGAAGCTAAAATTGCGGAAAAGAAAGTAGCTAAAAAGTTTTTCCCCAAACAAAAAAAAAGGAAGGAAGTTAACTGACGCCTGCTCTTGCGCCACGACGTGGATGACTTATACGAAAAAAGGGAGGAGTCAGAGGCTCCTCAAAGACAACATAATTGTCCGAGTTCTGGGACACATCAAAACTTATACGATTGTTCGCGAGCCTGCGGACATACAAGTTCCCTTTTAAAATATAATTAGGATCCCTAGCTTTCCTAGAAACTTCAACTCTCTTTCTAGGAATAGCGATTGTTTTACGATTAGGGTTAGGAGGGATGGGCAAATTTGCGCTTACATGATAGGAACACGACTGATTTGTGTCTTTAACATTTACATAATCAGAAATTAGCGAGGATTGTCGGACCTTTGTGTTTTTAGATTCGGAATCCAATACCTTTTTACGGGAAGTAGCTAGAGGTGAGGATGGAATATCTATATTTTCATTTCGTGGTTTATTTTTCATAGAATTTTTAGCAGATTCATTTTCTGCTAGAGTACCGGTAGATTTCATATTTTCAACTACAGCTGCAGCGTAGGATACCCCTACTTTTGGAGTTCTAGCGTCTATCCTTTTCCTGGCCTCAATATAAGAGATATTTTGCATGACTTTTAAAGTTTGCATCTCTTTCTCTGTAAGCTACTTCGGACATGACTGAGAGTAGGTGACATAATTGCCGTTACAGTTCACGCATTAGGGTGTAGCATTACAGTTATCACTGGCGTTGCCAGCATCTGCGCAACGGGCGCAGGTTATGGTATCACAACACGACATTTTAGAATGCCCGAAACGTTGGCATTGAAAACACCTCATTGGGTTCGGAATGTATGGGAGCACGGGGTTCCTAACGTAGGCCATATTTATATAAGACGGAAGGTTTCGTGTGTCGAACGTTAAAATGAGGTGCTTCGTGGAAAGCATCTTCACCTCGACGTATAGTAATACAACCACCGCACACAGATGCTGGTTCCGCAGGTTCTCCAAAGTCTCATTCTCTGGCGTGTGCAGAAAATCAGAATCTGAAACAACACCGCGAGAAGAGTTCAGATACCCATGTCCAGAGATTGTGACCGGATACTGACAGAAGGTGATAATTTTAGATAGCGGTGAAACTTGTTGGCTGGAAGACAGTTCAATGAGAAGGTCACCAGAGCGTAGCTATTTTATAGATTTTACTTCACCAATTAAAGAATTCAGTGTCTTGTGAATCAAGAAAGGAGATACATCAACAATAGTGCCGCCAATCCGTTTTACAACAAAAAATTTTGCCTGCGATAATAACTTGTCATCTTGTTACGGTGAATTATTCCTCATCATGGGATTTTTTGTGCAATTATCCATGCAAAGGGGCTTAAAATTCAGCTCCCATCCGCACCATCCACCATGGAGCCAATCAAGGGGATATACATACGTGCATCAGTGCTAACCGAGAACTATACGCGAACGAAAAGACCCTGAAACAACCTCCACCCTTAATGAGATGTCCAGAAATCGGAATGATTGCTTAGTTCCTCGCCGAAGACAAAAGTCAACGACCAGCCGATTTATACAATAGGGAACCACTATGTACCTCCCATTTACCTGAAGCGGGGTCCAAAGCACTCTGTTGGGATACCAAAACTGTCCCTCAACTGCCAGGATTCACTTTTCCAGGGACACGGGTTTCCACGCACGGCAAACACGGGGGTGATATACACGTCATTTGAAGCTACAAGCAACAGAGCGGCAACAGCTTCTAATGGGGAGCCCTCGCCTCCGAAGAGGAACCACACCGAGGGAGAAAAGAAAGAAAAATTTGAAGGAAGAGAGGAGAAGAAAAGGGAAAGGAGAGAGTTCGCTGGGGTACCTCGGGATTGCAACATCCGAGTTTACCTATAGAAGGTAAACCCCTGAGGGATATCCCCAATCAAAAAATCTGATACAAAATTATTGAAGATTAGCCTTTAGAAGAAAATTGAAATAAAATTCCCTAAATTTAAAACTCAAAATTTAAAAAATTTCTTGGGCAGACAAAATTGTACGTTCAACAGCTTTTTAAAAAACGGTACTGTTTTGTACAGTTTGATAAAGTAAAATCCTCAGATATATTCGAGAATTACAATCATCCAGTCAAGAGCAGAAAATAAATTGTATTCTGTACACGTATGTAATTGTAAAATTATGTAAACGTATTAAATAATATATATTACAATATCTAAGTTTTGCATTTTATTTTCACTTTGTGCACTTCAAGTTCATTTTTCTATTTATATGACATGGCTTCCCACTCATGTGTCTATAACAATACCTCGTTTCAAGCAAACAGTAAATAATATCTTAACTAAAACTATTAATTTGTTAATAACTTGCATTTAGGATACTAAAATTATATTATTAAGAATTTACGGAATCAAAGTCAGTAATCTATGAACAGAAAATTCAACTTCTCAACAACACTGGTGTAAGAAATTAAGAGAATTTGCAGACTTGGTCGATTATCTCTAGAACTACTGTACCGATTTTAATGAAATTTGATATGTACATACATTGATACAATACAAAACAAATAACCAGTCAATAATTTTAATACACACGCATGATCGTGCGTAACACTCGTTGGAGTCGGAAGGTATGAAACAGCGGTTGCAGAATAAACAAAAAAGGGGTTAATATATGGGTTAATAGGGTTTATGGTCCCCCTCTTACAGATATACAGGTCTCGGAGCGTGATTTCATACTTTAAATAAGGCAGTTTATCATTTCCTGTGGCAATTGGTTCCACTCGTTCAGCAATGCTGTTTCCATTCCATGGATGGTTCTCGGATGGGGTTGCGAATTGCAATTGCCCTCCCCACAGCGTCCCAGACATGCTCTATAGGGTCCAGGTCTGGAGATCTGGCTGGCCAATCCATCCGGCGAATATCCTCACTCTCTAGAAATTCGTCGACCAGAAGAGCTCTATGTGGCCTCGCGTTATCATGCATTAAAATGAACTCAGGGCCAACTGCACCCCTGAAATGGCGAACATAGGGCTCCAAGACCTCATCCCTATACCTCACATCAGTCACAGTGCCTCTTTCAAAGACATGGAGAGGTGTGCGGCCATCCAACATGATGCCTGCCCAGACCATTAAATCTCCTCCGACATAATAGTCGATTTCGCGGACATTGGAGGGTATGTAGCGTGTCCCTGGTTCTCTCCATATGAACGTACGGCGAAAATCGGTGTTTAGGCAGAACCAGGACTCATCAGTGAAGAGAATGGTCGCCCATTTATCCATACTCCAATCTCTATGCTCTCTGCACCATGATAAACGGATTCTCCTGTTCGTAGAAGTGATCGGGACGCAAACAGCAGGTCTTCTTGCAAACAACCCTCTCTCATAAAGTCTTTTGTAAACAGTCACCTTTGATACACGTGTTCCTGTGGCTGCATACAAGTCATGAGAGAGCTGAGAAACTGTAACACTCATGTTACGCCTCACTATAATCGACAAATGGCGATCTTTTCTGGCCGTCGTGGCTCTTGGACGACCTTGCCCAGGCTTTCTCTCGATGGATCCGGTATCCTGGAACTGTTTCCATAAGTTACACGTTACGCTGGGCGTTAAATTGAACTCTCTACAAATTTGGACTTGAGATTGGCCTGCTTCTAGCCTCCCCACAATTCGCCACCTCATTCCATCATCTAAACGTTGGTGGTTACTCATTTTTACTGTTACAATTTGAAATTAACCGATTGCTGCAAAATAACACCAAGAAATTCGCCGAGGTGTGTTAGCGAACGAAATGCGTCTTAACTTACGCGCCCTTATAAAGCCTGTTTCTCTACTGGCTCCGCCGACACACACATATACATTTACGTATTTGACGTACAAGATTTGCATTTTTTTCTAGAAGCAGTGGTTTTACATTCAGTTCAGTTCTTTTCATGAAATCCGATAAAATATGCAAATTCTCTAAATTTATTTCACCAGTGTAGAATAACAAAAGTTCAACTGTACATCTCTTACATTTTAGGTAACTTCAATTATCCCTGTACTTTCTATTGGAAATAAATATACACCTCCTGCAAACCATAGATATCGCCCTTGATATGAGCTTCTCAGCAGGGTTTTGCGGATGAGAACTCTGAATGGAAAAGAAATCCTAATACGGAGCCCATAACAAGAGTGAACCCTGTACACAAAGGTATACGTTTGTATTAGTGGCACCTACCATAAGGGCACGTGCCCTGAATTTTCTCCTCTTCGAGCACTCTAAATTTTTTTGAAGTCGCTCGTGATGGACTGTATTTCTTTCTGTTGTGGAGTGGATGACTGCACTCTGTCAGCCACCAGAAAATGTTTACAGAAATTCTGCATTTTGAAATATTTTCCCTGCAGCATACTTATCGGCTATGCCTTCCTGGGGAAACCCATAACATGGACGAAACAAAGGCTTTATTGTCGGTTAGAGGTGTACATATTTGCCTTAGTTCCACGAATGTACCAAGATTTTTTTTTCATTTTCTTCCTTTACATGCTAGTTCGTCCTCTAACGTTACAATGTTGATTGATTTTAATGTTAGCTTACTTCATATCCTTCTTTACACCCAATGGAATTCCTTTGTGCAGCAAAAGATTGCCACAGCTCAATCATCTAACCAACCTACCTACCTTGATAAACTTCTATTTTCAGGAAACATCTTTTAATTTCTCTGCAGCCCTCACCCCCCCCCCCCCCGCGTCTTACGTCTCTAATGATAACTTAAGAAGCGGGGTGACATAATGTGATAAAGGGATAAAGCGTACAGCCCCTGCTTTATATCGCTGCTTTATACACACACACACACACACACACACATACATATATATATGAAATGACCCGGATGGTCATCTCCTGAAATTACTGCAATCGAGTCCGTAACAAAAAGACTCCACTTCATAACGAATAACTGAAGTTTATCGACGAAATACAGCGACACATCTTAATCACTTCGAGTCAGCCAAGCGTCTAAATCGTAGCGCGAGAAAATTGAATTAGGTCAGAGAGAGGTTGCTAGAAATGGCGGAGAAAGTTAGTATGTAAATGCGAAGCGTCTCGCCAAGGAGTCAGAAAAATTACCAGATGGGAAAGGAAGTTTCAGAAAGGGCGATTATAGGTTATTAATAATATTATTACATATGCATATATATATATATATGCATATATATATATATATATATATATATATATATATATATATATATATATATATATATATATATATATATAGAGAGAGAGAGAGAGAGAGAGAGAGAGAGAGAGAGAAAGAGGATGGGAGATAGGTAGGTAGGTAGCTATGGAATTTTTTCTATGGCGCCCAGAAATAGTTCCTAAAGAAATTTGTCTCTTTGGCAAATGTCTACTCCACGAAAAAAAAAGGTTTTGAAGTAATGGCTTGTTATAATATTTCGAAATATTTTGAAACAATTGCGACGGAAATGTAAGCCAAAAAAGTTTCTGATTTTAAAAAAAGGCAATACAATGCATATATAAACATTCATCACAGCACAAAGCAACCTAATGGTAAAGCGTTGGACTTCGGGCGGTGACAGCTCCGTTCGAATACTCATAAGCGCCATTGACTGCTCTTATGTCTCTGCTGAATATGGTTACATTAAATCCGTAGCCCAAAGATCCTTCCATGTAGTACATGGGTAGGAAGAGGGTACGAACCCACCTGATGTTGCTCCTGAGGATGCTTCGTAAAACTGAGCTGGGACCTGGATAAGTCAGAATCCAACCCTTATAGTACCATTAAAACCGGATACTCCTTCCTAACCCCACAGCAGCCTGTGGACCACGAATATTCCGGGTAAGGGCATAAGTCACAACAACACATTTATCACTTTGTGTAACTTAAATTGTTGAGCTTAAGGCAACAATAGACCTTCAGATTGAAAAAATATGTCCCTAAAACGATTTTTTCTTTCAGAAAATGATTCTGCAAACGATCAGTTTTAAATTTTTTTTAAAAGTGTGTTAATCCGATCATTACTAAACGAGTTATAAGTATTTTTCAAACGTAAACAATGGAAATGTTACGTTGAATTGAAACTTTAAATGCTATTTTCTCAAAACAAGTTTTCATGTCGTTTCGGTAAGTTCAAAATGTTCCATGCGTCATAATTTTTCTTGAATTTTCATAAAATTTCATAAAATGATTATTTATATAAGTTACAATAAAACTTAGTAATAAATTCATTATACTATTTTAAAACACCTTAAAATTTTTACAATCAAAAAAACTTTTTTGATAAAATTTTGCATAAAATGACCTATTTTTATAGATTTCTTTTCTAGTTTTTATAAATATGACTGTCAATCAAATATTGCTACTAACTTTTATTATAACTATATAAAGCTAGCTTAAGAAAGAAAATTAGACATCTGAGACAAAAATTAATGCGCATAGAGTATTTTTAAATTGAGTAATTAACAAACTGATTTTAATTAATATCTTAATTAATTACATTGTGATTTTTTTTAATTTAGCATTTTTATCTCTAAACAATGCTATATAAGTATACAAAATTTCATAGCAATTGGTTGATAAATAAAAAAAAAGTGTTTCATGGTCCATTGTCACCTTAAGTATTTAATTAAGTAGATTCAACTGAAGATTCGACTAAAGTAGATTCAACTGAAGTCCAGACATGCAATATGGGGCAAGAATACCTACACAGATATTTCAGTATCTGCATATGGAAAGGAATTTAGGAAAGTTCGTTTAATTAACATTACGTATGCATAACTTAGGCTACCAATTATATAAATTTCGTGAAGGGACATGTGGTTGAATGAAGTGCGTAAAAAGTAATCTAACATGCAAGTAACTTAAAATGCCTTTCTTAACACATAGAATTTTTTTTAAATAAACATGTATTGTATTTCAACGGCATTTCTTCTGCTCTAAACTTAATATTTCTAAACCATGTAAGCTCATTTGCATGCTCATTTTCCCAGAATATTCGTCACAAATGCATTTTCTGTTTATCTTGATTTAAACTAGTAGACACAAACATACGGATTATTTTTTTTAACTTGCAAGTATGTTGAACGAAAATTCAGTGTTTAGAATTTCAAATGAAAAACACTGTGGATGAGGCTTTGTTCCTTTTTTTTCGAATGGGAGAAAAAGATGCATTAAGGAGTGTGATGTGAGAGAAAGTGTCATTTTAGAGGTATCCTGCACTATTATGTTCGTTTTCAATAATATAAAAAAATTTGACGTCTTCAAACTGAGATAGTTACGAACTTTAAAATTCAGTTTATAATAAATTATGCATATATATATTTATATATATATATACAGGTGTTTATCAAACTAATGGAAACACCTATCATTATTAGTGGTGTTTATGAGTGTGCTTCGTATTCGTTAAAAAACAAGTCTGGCCGCTGGTATTTTTTTATATAACATAGTGTATGTATTATTCTACTGTCAGGTAACAGTGATGAAGCTAATGACACGTGCTTTTGGAGGGAAAAGCGTAAAATTTCAAACCTTGCAGACCGTGCGAAAAGGGCAAATTGTTGGAGCGTGTTTAAATTGGAGTATCTGTTACTGTAACCCCCAGGCAAATGGGTGTTTTTCGAGCTGTGGTATCGAAAGTCATGATAGCATACAGAGAGCACGGAAAAACAACCTTTGCCAAACAGAATAGTGGACGAAAGGGAGAGCTAAGCGAAAGAGACGGACGAGGTATTGAAGCGGATTCTGACACGAAGAAAGACAGCAACTGCAACCAAAATGACCGAGAAGCTCAATCGGCATCTGTATGTTCTGGTATCAACCATTAGAGGTAGAAGGGAACTTCACAAACAAAGCATTTGCGGAATAGTAGTTATTCCCAAGCCACTTGTATTAGATGCCAATACAAAATATCGTCCACGATTTTCCCACGAGTGAAAAGCCTTGTCGAGTAATATGTCGGAAAACGGCATTCGGTCCGACGAATCATTGTCCACATTGTTCCTCGCAACACGACGTGCATATGTCTGGAGAACACCTACACAAGCGTAAGATTCTGGCTGTTTCATCTCAACTGTCAATCATGGAGGTAGATCTATCAGGGTTTGGGATGGCATCTTACGGTTTTCTTCAGGTCCTATTGTAACCCTAAAAGGGCTGATTGAATTAGAAGAACTATGTCGAAATTTTAGCTCACTAGTCCATCCTATGGTGAAAAAAATTGTTTCTTGCAGGAGATGGCGTACTCCGGTATGATAATCCCCCAATACATACAGATAAATCTATCAAGTATTGGTTTGAAGAGCATGAAAAAGATGTCAAATATCTTATCTTGCCCTGTATAATCCCCCCGACTATAAATCATCCAACCACTATGATCTGTATAAGCGGATAGATAAAAGGTATCGATATCCACCACAGCATCTCTACATGAACTTTCAGGATTTTTCCCTGAAGAATGGTATAATATATTCTTAACCACTATTTATGACTTGTATAATCCAATTCCAAGGGGAATCAGGTGGTATTCCATGACAAAGGGAATCCTGCCCCGTATTAATAAAGGTTTTCACGATGTTTCTCAGTGTTTCCAATATTTTGATAACCACCTGTATATATATATATATATATATATATATATATATATATATATATATATAACTGAAACTTCTCTAGCCGGTTACTCCTCTAAGCGGCTATATTTTGTTCAGAACCATTTAAAGAGTCCATAAAGCCAATGTTATGGGAGAGATCACTTTCCGACGGCAAACGACATCAAAACGACCCCTCAAAAGTGGCCGCCATAGAAAAAATTTCCTATCTATCTACCTACCTATTTACCTGTTTATCTCTCTCTCTCTCTCTCTCTCTCTCTCTCTATATATATATATATATATATATATATATATATATATATATATATATATATATATATATATATATATATATATATATATATATATATATATATATATATATTTAACAAACCACGTGCTACCGCTTCATTTGGAAGACAACGCAATACTGATTATGACTAAGCGCCGTGGTCAGTTTTCCCGACAACCAGTACTGCCGACACCGCCTGCACAGCGCCCCCTATCGTGAGTCCTACGTGCTGGTGGGTTATGCAAATCTATGTTTTAGTGTATATTTGATATTATTTAGTATATTAAAGCGTATAAAATCTTATTTCTTTTTCTGTTAAACTTGTGGGAAAAACAGTAATTTTTATATAAATGGCGACATTCACAGCCTCTGCGGCACCACTTAGAATTATGCGAATGACCCGATTTTTTTTAGGCATTAGTTTTAGGCCAGTTAAAAAAAACTGAGGGAAAGAGACATTAAAAAAAACAAAGTTGAAAAATATGGGCCACCCTAATATAGTATATATATATATATATATATATATATATCTGAAACTTCTCTAGCCGGACACTCCTCGAAGCGGCTATATTTTGTTCAGAACCATTTAAAGAGTCCATAAAGTCAATGTTATGGGAGAGATCACTTTCCGACGGCAAACGACATCAAAACGACCCCTCAAAAGTGGCCGCCATAGAAAAAATTTCCTATCTATCTACCTACCTATTTACCTGTTTATCTCTCTCTCTCTCTCTCTCTCTCTCTCTCTATATATATATATATATATATATATATATATATATATATATATATATATATATATATAAATATATATATATATATATATATATATATATATATATATATATATTTAACATACCACGTGCTACCGCTTCATTTGGAAGACAACGCAATACTGATTATGACTAAGCGCCGTGGTCAGTTTTCCCGACAACCAGTACTGCCGACACCGCCTGCACAGCGCCCCCTATCGTGAGTCCTACGTGCTGGTGGGTTATGCAAATCTATGTTTTAGTGTATATTTGATATTATTTAGTATATTAAAGCCTATAAAATCTTATTTCTTTTTCTGTTAAACTTGTGGGAAAAACAGTAATTTTTATATAAATGGCGACATTCACAGCCTCTGCGGCACCACTTAGAATTATGCGAATGACCCGATTTTTTTTAGGCATTAGTTTTAGGCCAGTTAAAAAAAACTGAGGGAAAGAGACATTAAAAAAAACAAAGTTGAAAAATATGGGCCACCCTAATATAGTATATATATATATATATATATATATATATATATATATCTGAAACTTCTCTAGCCGGACACTCCTCGAAGCGGCTATATTTTGTTCAGAACCATTTAAAGAGTCCATAAAGTCAATGTTATGGGAGAGATCACTTTCCGACGGCAAACGACATCAAAACGACCCCTCAAAAGTGGCCGCCATAGAAAAAATTTCCTATCTATCTACCTACCTATTTACCTGTTTATCTCTCTCTCTCTCTCTCTCTCTCTCTCTCTCTCTATATATATATATATATATATATATATATATATATATATATATATATATATATATATATATAAATATATATATATATATATATATATATATATATATTTAACATACCACGTGCTACCGCTTCATTTGGAAGACAACGCAATACTGATTATGACTAAGCGCCGTGGTCAGTTTTCCCGACAACCAGTACTGCCGACACCGCCTGCACAGCGCCCCCTATCGTGAGTCCTACGTGCTGGTGGGTTATGCAAATCTATGTTTTAGTGTATATTTGATATTATTTAGTATATTAAAGCGTATAAAATCTTATTTCTTTTTCTGTTAAACTTGTGGGAAAAACAGTAATTTTTATATAAATGGCGACATTCACAGCCTCTGCGGCACCACTTAGAATTATGCGAATGACCCGATTTTTTTTAGGCATTAGTTTTAGGCCAGTTAAAAAAAACTGAGGGAAAGAGACATTAAAAAAAACAAAGTTGAAAAATATGGGCCACCCTAATATAGTATATATATATATATATATATATATATATATATATATATATATATATATATATATATCTGAAACTTCTCTAGCCGGACACTCCTCGAAGCGGCTATATTTTGTTCAGAACCATTTAAAGAGTCCATAAAGTCAATGTTATAGGAGAGATCACTTTCCGACGGCAAACGACATCAAAACGACCCCTCAAAAGTGGCCGCCATAGAAAAAATTTCCTATCTATCTACCTACCTATTTACCTGTTTATCTCTCTCTCTCTCTCTCTCTCTCTCTCTCTCTCTCTATATATATATATATATATATATATATATATATATATATATATATATATATATAAATATATATATATATATATATATATATATATATATTTAACATACCACGTGCTACCGCTTCATTTGGAAGACAACGCAATACTGATTATGACTAAGCGCCGTGGTCAGTTTTCCCGACAACCAGTACTGCCGACACCGCCTGCACAGCGCCCCCTATCGTGAGTCCTACGTGCTGGTGGGTTATGCAAATCTATGTTTTAGTGTATATTTGATATTATTTAGTATATTAAAGCGTATAAAATCTTATTTCTTTTTCTGTTAAACTTGTGGGAAAAACAGTAATTTTTATATAAATGGCGACATTCACAGCCTCTGCGGCACCACTTAGAATTATGCGAATGACCCGATTTTTTTTAGGCATTAGTTTTAGGCCAGTTAAAAAAAACTGAGGGAAAGAGACATTAAAAAAAACAAAGTTGAAAAATATGGGCCACCCTAATATAGTATATATATATATATATATATATATATCTGAAACTTCTCTAGCCGGACACTCCTCGAAGCGGCTATATTTTGTTCAGAACCATTTAAAGAGTCCATAAAGTCAATGTTATGGGAGAGATCACTTTCCGACGGCAAACGACATCAAAACGACCCCTCAAAAGTGGCCGCCATAGAAAAAATTTCCTATCTATCTACCTACCTATTTACCTGTTTATCTCTCTCTCTCTCTCTCTCTCTCTCTCTCTCTCTATATATATATATATATATATATATATATATATATATATATATATATATATATATATATATATATATATATATATATATATATTTAACATACCACGTGCTACCGCTTCATTTGGAAGACAACGCAATACTGATTATGACTAAGCGCCGTGGTCAGTTTTCCCGACAACCAGTACTGCCGACACCGCCTGCACAGCGCCCCCTATCGTGAGTCCTACGTGCTGGTGGGTTATGCAAAACTATGTTTTAGTGTATATTTGATATTATTTAGTATATTAAAGCGTATAAAATCTTATTTCTTTTTCTGTTAAACTTGTGGGAAAAACAGTAATTTTTATATAAATGGCGACATTCACAGCCTCTGCGGCACCACTTAGAATTATGCGAATGACCCGATTTTTTTTAGGCATTAGTTTTAGGCCAGTTAAAAAACACTGAGGGAAAGAGACATTAAAAAAACCAAAGTTGAAAAATATGGGCCACCCTAATATAGTATATATATATATATATATATATATATATATATATATATATATATATATATATCTGAAACTTCTCTAGCCGGACACTCCTCTAAGCGGCTATATTTTGTTCAGAACCATTTAAAGAGTCCATAAAGCCAATGTTATGGGAGAGATCACTTTCCGACGGCAAACGACGTCAAAACGACCCCTCAAAAGTGGCCGCCATAGAAAAAATTTCCTATCTATCTACCTACCTATCTACCTATTTATCTATCTATCTGTATATATATATATATATATCTGCGCAAACATGGCAATGCTGGAACCAAACAAATTATATCCTGCCTAATGAAAGGAACAGCGCAACTTTTTATCATCACAAATCTCATCTTACTTAAATATTTCTAAATCTTCATATCTCAGATAAAATAATACGAATATCTTTTTTAAAATAAAAAAACATTTTAATTTATTCCTATAAATTTTTTTTAATAAATTTATGAAATTCATCCGACGCCAAATTCATTAACTGACAGACTGCATTTAAGGGGACAGTGGACCTTCAAACCAAACTTTTTTTGTTTTGAATGGATTTGCTTGAAATTTGGATATGTGATTAGTACCATAGATATGTAAAAGTGGTTAAAATTTAAAGATGAAATATTTATGAATTATGAATTATTAATTACCAATTTTATCAAAAATAGGCCTCATTAAAAATGTTCCATGCGCATTTCTTTTGCATATAATATGGCAATTTTTATTTACAGGATGCCTTATAGAACTAACAATCAAACTTATTTCTTATTTTAAGCATTCATTAAAAATATAAAGAGAAAAAAATAATAATAGTGAAAACACCCTTTTTATTACGCAAAATACCTATAAATCATCTGTTCAAGTACAAAATTTAGAAAGTCCGAGCTACGAAGCATAGTTATTTTCAATAAGATTTATTTGATATACAGTTTAAGTATATAAAACTTAAGTTTCAAAGCAATACGATAATTAGAACTGCGTCCGGAGCAGTTTGAATATTGGAATGACATGAAATTTTTTATTTTCAGAAAAACGCATTTAAAGTTATTGCTATTAGTAACCACATAATATCTAAATTAAATCCAAATGCCTATAACTAGGAAAGTAATCACAAAAATTAAAAGTTCTTTTTGCAACACATTCCTGCTCGTCCGTACTTTCACAATTCAATAAAATAAAAAAATCGAATTTTTGGACAAATTTCACAATTTTGAAAGTCCACTGTCCCCTTAACACTTTAAAAAGCTCTCATTTTGAAGTACCATCCTTGCCTTCTAAAATTTCACGATTTGTAGATCACATATAATGCGAATACAGCCGTCATTTTTTAATTTCTGCAGAAAAGGCTTGTTTAAAGTGAAACCACTTTGTAACATTTATTTAGTTGGTATAATTTTGCTGGTTGATATGGCAAAGGCATTAATTCTATTTTGCGTTTAATTTTGAGGGAAAATTGAGGTTTTGGTTCTCTTCGTTAATGTAGTCCGCATTATGGCTGTCTTTGTATATATCCAAAGAATTAAAAAGTTAAAAAGAGATAGTTTGATTTCTATGGTAACAATAGACTCCTACATCCCTTTCGTTACATTTCCTTTGAACTAACTATTGTAACTAAGCTTCATTAGAATCCGAACTTACGTCAGAACTAAAAATAATTATTTTTAATTGTTCTCGCTATCATAGCTGAAAAAAAAAATCGCTATTCAATTTAGCAAGAGTATAAAATTTTTTGAAAAGTTGCTACGAGTTCGTACCTGAACAAAAATACATAAAGATAAATTATCCCCAACAACTGAATAAAAGACAATTAGTCGCAGATGAAAGAAAAATGAGCCAGACTAATTACTTAATAATATGAAAGCATTCAAATTTATCACCGAGAGTAAGCAGAGATTCGGTGGAAAAAAAATCGATGATCCACACTTACATAAGTTTTCTAACAATTAGGTCTGCGACGGTTGACAAACAGATGTCGCCACTCGCCGGGGTGGAAAAACTTTGGCAAACTTCCAGAGTTCTCGTACATGGGAGAGAAAACTAAAGTTTTCCCAAAGTGGGTCAGAATCGTGAACATAAAAATCGAATCCGAAAATCAATATTTTATCGTCAGAAACGACCTTTAAAATTCCAAGTGAACCATAAAAATATTCAGCTGTTTCGCTTTTAATCAGAAACTTTTCAAGCTGCCTCGATTATTTCGCTGTTATGGAGCATTTCAGGGCGCTGAATTATCCCGCCCCCGTTTTTGTTGTCGAGTCTAGCATAAAATGCGCGATCGATGCGAGTATGGGTTGAAATCTGTCTAACTTTGAATTCGGTGAAATGCATTAAGTGGAGGAATTCGTACTTATGGCCGTTTTCTAGTGTTTCATTAAACACAACGCGCTTTTGTAAAGGTTTTTGTTGGGGGGGGATGCGCGATAAAAGAAAGGGATGAAATATAATTTCCAAAGATGAGAAAAAATTTTCCAAGGCGTTAAAACGACATTTTCTTGCTTGGTAGTAAAATTTCGTAAGGTAGATATGTGCATAGCATAAAAAGACATTTTTAAAGCGAGATAAACATTGGTTAAAGAAATTGAGTTTCGTTTCTTTGTACAAATCGAGTTTTTAATGTGTGTTTTTTAAAAGAAGTCGTTTTGAACATCGGTTTAAAGTTATGGTGCTAGTTGGAAGTAACTGATTTGAATAAAATATCTATTAAAAATCTCAATACAATGGAGAAACAAATTTTTAGTCTTTCAAATCATTCTCGTGACAAATAAGGAAGTCGAGTTATAGTTAACTGTTTAATTTACTTGAATAATTCTACAAGGGAATATTTTTTTAAATAAAGTTGAGTTTTTCTTTAAATTTCCATTATGAACATCATTTTAAATGTTTTAAGCTCTGTTTATGAATTAAATATTCATGAAAAATTACTCCATAAAAACCCTTATTCATCTTTCGTAAAATATTCAATGAGATTAACAAAATGCCAATTAATTGATTGCTTGTCTTTTAAATTTATTGCAGAATTAAAGAAGAAAAAAACTTTATAATGCTGAGTTTCAAGTAAGTTTTCTAAATAATACTATAAAAAATTTTTGATGATAGTTTAAATAATAATGTTTTCCAATAATTTAATTACTAAAATTTTAATTTGAACATCGATTAAGATTTTTTGAGGTAGTTTTCAATTTTATGTAAATAAAACGTTTATCAAAAATTTCTCAAAATGAATATGAAAGCGTGAATTAGCTTTCTCACAAATCATTCAACGTGAGAAATACAACTTATAATTGCTGTTTACTTGTAACCTTAAATGCTGAATTTAAAAAGCGAGTAAATTTTAAGAAAGATGTGTTTTGCATTACAGACATTTAGGAAGGCTCTTTAAATTATGGACATTTTAATGTTAGCATCCGTTAGCATTTTACAGACAGTTTTCTATTTGATTTAAATAATGTTCTCATAAAAAATTACACAATAAAAATAATGGAACAAATTGCTCCCACAAATTACTCTACTATCAGTCAATATGAAAGATTCACTGATAAAAATAAAACATGACAATAAAAATGTTCTTTTCGAAGAATTTTAGGTCCCAGACTTCCTTAAAAATGTTAAGTTCTTTAAATAATAATATAAAAACTTTTGATAATAATTTAAATAATATTTTTTCCAGCAATTTAACTATTAACATTTTAATGTGAACATCGATTAAGATTTTTGAGGTAGTTTTCAATTTGATATAAATAAAATGTTCATCAAAAATTACTCAAAGAGAATATGAAAGAGTAAATTAGCTCTCTCATAAATCATTCATCGTGAGAAATAGAACGTAAATTAATGTTTGCCCGTAACCCTAATTGCCGAATTTTAAAAACGAGTAAAATTTAACAATGTCTTGTTTCACATTATAGACATTTAGATCAATTCTTTAAATTATAGACATTTTAATTTGAACATATGTTTGCATTTTACAGATATTTTTCTATTTGATTTAAATAAAGCGCTCATTGAAAATTTCTCAAAAAAATAATGGTGTAAATTACACCCCCAAATTATTCTGCGATCATCAATGTGAAAGATTCACTGACAATTATAATACATTGACATTGAAAATGTTTGAAGAATTTTAGGTCCCAGACTTCCTAAAAAATGTTGAATCGTTAACTACTTTCTTTGAATAAGATATTCTAATGCCAACATCAGTTTAATTTGGTGGGTAAGTTTTCTCTTTTTTTCATGAAATACAAGAAATAATTTATTTTTTAAAGTGAAAAAAGCAAATTAATTCTCTCTGGGATTTTTCACCGTGATAAATAGAAAGTTCAGTTATTCGTTCCTCTTTTTGCCCCTCACGTTGTATATTAGTTACCACCCTGAGTTCAATTTTGTTTCTTTACTTAATTACAATAGTTGGAAATCTTATTATTCTTTATTACTACAGAATCCCCCTATTCTAAAAAATCCGAATGATTTACTAACGTAAGATGCAAAAATATGAATTTAAAATGAAAAATATATGTATGTATATATATATATATATATATATATATATATATATATATATATATATATATATATATATATATATATATATATATATATATACATATATATATATATTTATATATACATATATATATATATTTATATATACATATACATATATATATATATATATATATATATATATATATATATATATATATATATACATATATATATATACATATAAATATATACATATATATATATATTTATTTATACATATAAATATATATATATATATATACATACATATATATATATATATATATATATATATATATATATATATACATAAAAATATATATATATATATATATATATATACATATAAATATATATATATATATATATATATATATATATATATACATATAAATATATATATACATATAAATATATACATATATATATATATATATATACATATAAATATATATATATATATATATAAATATATATATATACAATACATATATATATACATATATATACATACATATATATACATACATATATATACATACATATATATACATATATACGTGTGTGTGTTGTATTAATTTATGCACTTAAAACATAAAATTATACATGTGATTGTTAAAGATTAGCTTAAACAAATAGCTTTGTCTTCAGAAAAATAGATGGAGACTCGTTTTACCGAACCTGCCATCCTCATTGTACAGTGTTTTGCTTAGGTTTATCATAAAGTGTGCTTGGGTTCGATTCCCGTCTAATGCATGGACACTATGCAGTATCCTTATAGGGAGTATTCCTGGTTCACCAATAAATGGCGCCTAGTTTGAGTAGTCAACGAATTCCTAGTATGAATGGGTAAGTGTCCTAAGGCTAACTATATTCCGCGTTGGGAAAAAAGTTATTGTTTACCTCTTAATGTAATAATAGAGTTTATTCAATATTATACGCTCAGTAATGATGAATTTTATTGGGCATGGGGACCTAGGCATTCTAATGGTTAGCACGTCGGCTCTAGGTACCGATGGTGCTCGTTTCGAATTCCGGCAAGCGCCACTGATTACTTCCGTGTCTACTCAACGTATGAGCACGTTAAATCACGAAAAGCCTTCTGTGTGGTGGTAGTAATTTGGGGGAGTGTACCAGCCCTCCAGATGTCTCTCCTAGTCCTGTTCTAGGTATAAAGTGCGGTGGCACCAAGAGCAATGTTGGTTTACTTATGTGGTACTTCCACGGATCCTGAACCCTGAATCTTTTGTCTCCTTACTAACCAATCACTTTCTTCCCTGTCTCTATTCGTTGCCAATTACTTTTCCATTTACTCAGTCAGCCAAAATATCTTCACCCTCCCAAGTTCTGGTACACTGGAGCCGTCCAATCATCTTACTCCTATTGCATACTGGTTCCCCGTTGTCACAATCTGATATACATGCGTTAGAGGGCATAGCCCAGGGAAAGCAGTTAAACCACAACTTATGTTGGTCTGTTGGTCTGTTGGCGGTACTTCATTCAGAAGAAACAATAATTTCCGCTGTGATCATGGGTGAATATTGAGCAACAATGTTCCTTCCGCTTTTTTATCATTTAGATTTTCCGTACTGAAAATATTAGCGCACACGAAATTCGTTTTTGATATAAGGAAAACTCACTTTGATTTTCAATAGATTTAATTCAATTCTTCGGGGAGTGCTATTAAATTTCCGCCAATATGCAACAAAAGTCATAAGCCATAGTAATCTAAACCAGTTCATTTTAGAATAATATATTATTTCATCCAGTGTTGTGTGGAAGAAATATCTTTGGAGAAAATAAATCACAAATGAGATTATTCATAAACGATAATTAGGTTTTAAAAGAATTTTATCCGTTTATTTAATAAATATGTTTCTGGCCGAATATTTTGGCAAACCCGAAATCAAACATCTTTTTGCATTTGAGTCATATCAAATTCAAAGATATAAAGCAGTGAAACAATCGATTTAATTCTAAACCCATTAGACATTTCGATAACAACATTTTGACACGACCTTCTGTTGCAACTAAATCCATCAACAAAACCGCAACTGTTTTCGAAGTGATTACCATCTGATTTCGTGTAAATAAATGACGGAGAATTACGTTTTTTTCTTATTTCTGTTCTACGTTATCAGTTTATTCGTGGAGTTTAACTCCAGACACAAAGACACAAATGACCTGTTCTTAGTGAAGTATCTGACTGCAAAGTACGTATAAATAATGGAATCGCTTTCCAAGCCGCAAAGCACAGCATGAGTAAAAACCGATTCAGAACAGAAATCAAGATGGATGGCGTTGAATCAATCCATGTCGGAACGTAAGGTTGTTGTACCGAGGGAGGAGTGGTTAGAAAGAAGAGCAGTAGCACTATGTTAAGGACTGGGTAAAGAGATATTTAAAGCTTCCCATTTCCCTTCTTATGGGTTTTACATTTATATTTTATTCCTTCTCAGCTTTTCTGGCAGTATCTATCTATTTTAAAGGAACCTTGACACTAATAGTCGAATGTTAATTAATTTTTTATTACTTTACTTTTTTATGAAAAGGACTTCCCCCATTTCCTCACAATATTCATAAATATACAAGAAATATCATTCTATATTCGAAAGTAATTGAAGAACTAATCCAAATTAATATTTTTGATAATTCTTCAGTAATATTCTCTTGATTTTCCGATTAACAGAATTATATTTATCGTGTGATTTTTTTTTATAGTTTCATAAATTACGGAAGTTTATAAATGCTCAGTACGGGGATATCTTATAATGTTATCTAATTACTTTATTATAAAGTAACACAAAATATCAGTTCCTGTGCAACTTGCCGAGAGTGTTTCTCTCTGTTAAACACTTTAAATAATTGCTTGAAAAGAGTTTGAATGAGAAGAATACGGTATCTTTTGATGTATGACCTTTGATGTATGACCTTTGAAACGGCATTTTCGATCAAAATATCAATTTTTCACTTATATAATAACATCAAAGCCTGATTTTTTTATCTTTATATTATGTTTCTATCTTATCTAAGAGTAACAGCAATTTTGACAACAGTTGTCAAAGAGTTTTATAACCGGAAGTAGCTTTTCCTCGGAATTAATTTTTTCATCATTTCTCTTTACGCAAAACATTCTACAGTGAAAACCTACGCATTAAATACCTTAAAATTTTGAATAGTTTCTCTTCAGATGTTTATAAAGGTAATACACTACACACATTATTGTATATTAATTAGTTTTTTCTTTACATTGATATGATATGCTAATGACAATGCATTTTTAGCAATTTTTCTTTCCATCAGTACTTAAACAGCTACAGATTCTGAGTTAAATAAAATATTATTTTGAGAATACTCTATTCTCTAGAGGAATTTATTATCTTCATTTTCCAATTCATAAAATGATAATATATTTGTTCGTTTTCGAGTTCGTTTGCAGGTATGTCAAACTGGCACCCATTTCTTCCAGTTTTTTCCCCCTTGAAAAAACTATTTTAATGTAAAAAATAAATATTTTATACATTTTTCAAAGTTATAATTTGCATCTCATTATGTAAAAATAGATAAAAAAGACAAATAAAAGAAAAGTTCGAAAAATCACCTCCGAATGTGTACGGATATCTTAAAACCGTATGTTTATACGTAATCTTCATTATTGGAAAATTGTACTGAGTTTCCTTCTAGTTTTTCAATACTATTGTTACAGAAACTTTTTTAATTAAGCATGTGTTCCTATCAAGTTTCCAACTTTGACACCGGATTAGATTTTTGTCCAACCCCTTCCCAGAGGAAAAACAAATACATATTGACCCATCTTCATATTTTGAATATTCTATGACACTTAAAGAACGCATCATAAAATGCATAGAGCTTTCATTCACGATTTAAATACCCTTTTGTTTTCAATGCTAGTGCGTATGCATTGATTGTTTTCCGTACTATATCACAAGGATATTAAACAAAAAGTCCTATTATCCAAAAGTGAGCTACTTATTTCACCTATACTGTTCAGTTTAAATGCATTAATGAAATTTATAAATAATAAACGCAACTATTATCCCTTCAATTCCGTTCTTCAAGTATTGTGCCGATGCATTAAGAAGAACAGAAAAAGGGGTTTCTCGCGTCTGGATAACGCAGTTGTAAAATATCGGTCTAATGCAAGGGTTCCCAACCTGCCGGTCGAGACCCATTTCGGGGTCGGGAAGTGTTTTCTGGGGGTGTCGTCAAGGCTTTTTTCCAATTACAATTACTTTTTAAGCGAATTTCATAGAAAAACTTGTCAATATTCGTTTACCATGAAACTTTCGAAGCGAACACCTAGTTCTTTGAAAATCTACCTATTTTTTTATGGTAAATGAAAATCGCGATTACTTATTAAACAAATTCGAAACAACAATTTGTTTTTCATCAGTCGGTGCTGTTACTTTCGGCATTACCATTTCGGTTCCCCCAACGGAAATGAGCGATTTTACTTCGGTAAAAGTTTTTTTTTTGTTTTTATGATAAAATAATTCTAAGGTAATACGGTAGTGCATTATTAATTTTTTAACGTAGGATTACGTTCCTTCATAATGGTACTCCGGAAAGCAAAATTTCATATGTCCTGCGTCGAAAGTTATAATTTTGGCAGCGTTCCAAACCGAGTCTGTATCGCTTGGGCAAACAGAAAGCATTTAAACAGAAAAGTACCAAAATGCGTCAAAATTTTGTCTGACACACAACTTACACACACACACACACACACACACACACACACACACACACACACACACACACACACACACACATACACACACACACACACACACACACACACACACACACACACATACACACACACACACACATACACACACACACACACACACACACACACACATATATATATATATATATATATATATATATATATATATATAATCCATTCTTAATCTATTCCTAAATAATTATTAATGTTATAACAGTCAGTGGTTAAAGGCCTGTGGCAAAGAACTACAAATTAATTACAATTAAGAGTTTATTTCCGAATATTTACCTACCCCAATTCAATCTATTAATTATTTTCCAAGAAATCATCTCGATCCTCGTAACGCATGACCAAACTGATTGAAAAACTCTCCCGCTCTGCAGAAAACCCCTATTGTTTTAATCCATCTAAAGCCATACCGCATGCGCGTGACGTTTACACCAGCGATGAGGCCGAGGCGTGGCCATAACTGTCAATCAAATCCAACCTTAAAAACGGGATTTCCACTAACTTCGGCGCGTTTCGAAATAGATATAAAAATAGTGGCGTATTACGCCCCGAAAAAGACTACCTTGAAGACCCCTGTAAATTATTTAATTATTGTTCTTTTCGTAATTAATTCTTTACAACTTTCCCCCCGTCCCCCTGAAGGCACGCACTCAATGGAGTAGCTAATTCCATGTGGCAAGTCTTCAGAAGAGAAAAACACTAAAATCAAATTAAAAATCTACATCATTATCTACAGAAAAGAAAGCTGAATAGGGCTTCAGTCCCCAGTCAACAAAATCTCAGTAAAAACCCCATTAATTAAAATCAAAACCCAACCCAATAATTACAACTGAAAATTTTCTTTAACCTTAAGTTTTTCCTATATGTACCTAGTTAGATTGAATCGAGGTATCGATACATGTTACACAAGTCTCCATTTGAGACATAATTGACATCGACGAAATATTAACCATTACAATTTCAAGTTCCAAAATTTATAAAAATCACTAAAGAACATTATTATCTCAGAATATTATCAAAGGAAGTACACAATAATATCTCAAATATAAGTAAATACAATGAACACTCATTCTTGAAGTTGACAAGACTCATTCTTGAAGTTGAAATGTAGAGGTCCTAATCGCTATACAAACAAAATAAAGATATTAATTCACTAAATCGGACGCTAGACATTATTCCTCATCTGTACACAAAGCCCAAAAAATACATATTTTCCAAAATAACACCGTAACTAAACACTTGTTTTTCGAGATCCTAATTGATATATGTACACAAAGTAGCTCAAAAAGAGAGTTTTAACAAGATATATATATATATATATATATTATATTATACATATATATATACATATATATAGATACATATATACATTACCACGTATATGCATACTAAAGACGTACGGAACGATAAGTAATCCTACGTTAATTACTCGCGTTAGTTTCGTTAGAAGAGACTAACTGAATTTTTTTTTTTTTTTTTTTTTTTTTTTTTTTTTTTTTTTTTGGGGGGGGGGGGTTGTTTTGTTCTGTTCTGTTCTGTGCTTGCTTTTACACACCTTTACCTAAGGGATAATGTTTCTACATACTTTCCATATCATGCAAATTTCCATTTTGTTAAATCAAACATTTATTTGGTATTTAAGTCAGGAAAAATGCTTTTTAGTGTTTTTCTTTATAAGGCATTTTAATGAAAATTAGCTGGGTGGAAAAGGGGGAGGTCGATGATTGTAGAAACCATTGAAGGGGGTCACGACTTGAAAAAAGGTAAGGGAATACAGGTCTAGAATTTAGCAGACCCCATTTCAACACTCAGTATAGGGGTACGGTCTTTGCAGTGTGTGTATATGTGAGTGTGCGTGAGTATGAAAGTGAGAAATGCATTAGAAAATTCAAGAATTAGAAATTTTACATGTTTTCAAGCATGTTGTAATCTTACAATACCCTTAAATTGTTCATAAATAGCAATTAAATAGAAATATTAAATATTTCATCTTGGGTAAAACTTCCTGGGATCGAATTTATTTTCTAGTTTCTGTCAATGACAGGTTTTCAAGGAGTTTAAGCGTAACTTTAAAGTGTTCCGTACTCTCTGTTTATGATTTGATCTTGAATTTATGACGCTTGTTTCTCTATTATGTTTCTTTAATCTCGGAAATTCACTTCAAAGTTTTGTTCGCTCCAATAAGTTGTTTCCTGCAATCTAAGGATTTCGAAACTTTAAAACTCCTGAATACAAAATAATCTTTTTTTGCTCTTAAAATATTTTCTTTTGTGTTACTCATAATTAAGGCCTTTCTTCAAGTTTTAAATTTTACTGCTGGCTTTAGGATCTATAAATTTATTTTAAACAAAGTGAGAAAAAGTGTTAGAGATTTAGTTTAATTTAGGATTACATAATATACGGTAGATTCTTTATAAAGGCTGCTGTGTACTCTATTGGATTCACTGACATTAATATTAATCTATGGAGAAAATGTGTCAACTATTTACACCTACATAAATGCTTATAATCCAATAAAATTTGTATTTTCAGAGAGCCTGAACTTTTCTGCACCTTGCAACGGGATCACCTTGCAACGGGATAAATTTCGGCCACCAAAGGAATTGATGAGCGTTTAAATCACACTATACCAGATTTTCCCCCGTATAATTTAAATTATAAAATATTATTTGCTTTAAGTAAGTCGATCCTTCCGCCTCCCACACCTTTCGGTTATAAGGCAAACATACTGTGATAACTGCCCTTACGGCGCCAATCCTGCTGGACCACAACAGAACCTGCAAGGGCAACCCTACAAGCTTAATGCAACAATAAAACAGATCAAAACAGGCCATTTAGTGGAAAACGACTAGTTTAATTTAAGTTTGCTAGTTAACAGCCGAAAAAAATCCATTCCTGGTTCCATTTGAACCTAGTCCTAGAATTTATTATTTAATTATTCTTATATATATATATACACACATATATATATATAAATAGATATACATATACATATACATACATATATTTTTTACCATATGCCAGATTTACTCAAGTTTATTTCTGATATATCTTAAACAACTACTGCGTATTAGCAATATGATAAACAATGCAAATAATATACAATACAATAATATTCAACAAATAATAATAAACTGCTAGCCATAGTAATCATACAATATTCAATATAATTATACTCAAATATTACAAGGATAAACACTATTCAAATAACAACAAACTTTTCAAATAGCATACTTAAGAACAATTAGCTTTTAAATATATTTTACTTGCAAAGAGCTATCAATTAATTTTACTCCTACTAAAAACAAACTGTAATTTCTTTTAGTTATTTATTTTTAATTTCTTAATTAAATATAAAAACTCAATTAAATATTTTTTTCTGATAATATTAGTATTTTAATTTTAAACAACAAAAAAAACTATTGAACTAAGTTTTAAGCAATATCCAGTACCCTTTACCGGATACTTGAAGTAAGCTCCGACGAGGCCCCTACCCAGGAACTCCTCCATCCTAATCAAAGACGAAGGCTCCAAGCTGACTTTTTGACACTCATAACTATCCATTATGTTTTGCAAGTAAGACAATTTCAAATTTACCATATTCAAATGCAAAAGCTATTAATTAACAAATTTACTACCTATTAATATTAGGCCCTGGCACAAGTAACTATTCCGCCATAATAAAACAATTATGAACTTAACTTTAAGCCCCATTATGATGGAGTTATAACACTAATCATTATCAAGAAAAGAAACGCAGATCATAATACAGCACCAAACCAATGAACAAGGTCAAAGAAGACACCAGAGCAAGCAGTTAAAATGCATCCAGATAGCCAGCCGAAATAGCACCACTACAACCAAGCCACCGCTTGTATTAGCAGCCAAGGAGGCCCCAGGCAACACCGGTAAGTTGTATTAAATTTGCATTATAGTGTTAAGATTATAAAACCAGAGCAAAGCCAAAGTAAAAATATGTCATACCTTTCCAATAACCACCATTCAAAACAGGGATAAAGAAAAGCCATAGCACAAGGGTGAACAAAGGTATAAATTACAAAACCATTTAGAATGCCCCAAAAAACTACTTAAATCAGACAAATTGGTTAAAATATAAAACCCAAGGTTAACATTTAATTTATACCCATTATACCAGCTAACAAGCGAGAATTACAGGCAAGTAAAGACATGTTAAGATTCGTTAAAACAACTTACTTTGATTTATAAAGAACGCTAAAACAATACCCATGTAACAAAGTACTCACCCTAGTTAAAGTAATTATATTTACCAATTACCATTTACAAACAAATCAAATGCCATTTCAGCTAAGTTATCTAGGCGCATAGCAAAAAAATTATACAGAGTACAATTTATAAATAAGTATCTGACAAATTACCATTAAACATATATAATTTACAAGTAAAACCATTGCAACTTACATTAATATACACTAGTTGTTTAGTAATTTTTATTATAACCCATTAATATAATTATTTATAATTTTTACCATAATTACAATTCATAAATCTTTACTTACATAACAAATCTTGCTTACAAATAAATAACTTCACAATAATTATTATTTGCTTTAAAAAAAACGAAAATGCCCCAAGGCGTAAAATTAATTTTTCTATTGCGGAATAAAATTCTTTTGAAAAAATCTTTAAATCCAAGTCGGCAATCCTTGGACAAATGTTTTTCATAGGTTACCATTGAGGTTAGTGAATCTAATAGGGTTAGTACACACCAGCCTTAAACGAAATCACACCTATCCACTTAAAATCTTCGTAATAAAAACTTCTCTAAGCATAAATTTAGGTTATGAGATCGCAGTCATCAAACAAGCAGAATAATGGTGAGAAAAAACTAAATTAATAGCCTACATGTACTATAAAATATTATCAAATGTTGAAAAAATTTCGCGTAAGGGGAAGTAAGAGTATAGCAAACGAAATAAAATTGACAGATTGTGAAATACTACGAATAATTTTTTTTTTTACTTTTAATCCAGAAACCTGTGGACAAAGTCCTTAGGTATACAGAAAAAAAACTGAAATGGACATAACTGCGACGGAGAAGAAATCATAGAAAATACACAAACAACAAATAAATCTAAGATAAAATTCTCATGCGATCACGGGCCTCCCTATAGAGTCCGTACAGAAAACGACAAGTGAAGGCAGAGTAGGATATAATGTGCTTGCCGTCCATGTTGTCGAAATTGCAAAGAAAACATATATGGTTAGAAAAAAATCCACATTCTATGTATATATACAGCTATGCAGTCGTTTTCAGTTACAATATTGAAAGCAGCCACTGTAACTTCCCGTGGACAACTAGGAAGGCCATTCAGGGTTTTGCTCCAAACTTTATTTTTAATACAGTTTTTGAGATTCAGAGATAAAAGAAGTCTTTATTTTCTAATTTTTGATCTTAAAAGCAGTTTTATAAGTAATTTTATTGGGAGCACAGAGGGATATCAATGTTATCGAGGTTCCTTTCTTTCCCAAAAAATCTGCTTCCTCATTTCATGGTATGCCAGAATGGGATTGTAGCAACGTGTCTATAACCCACCCTTGACCCACTTGGCCTATTCTCTAAAGCGGAAGATAAATGTGTATATAATTACTTTTCGACATAGGATTACGTCCCTCCATGACGGTCCTCCGGAAAAGGAAATTTCAGAAGCTAAAACAATCCGTCCGTCCGTCCTCACCAGTTATAATTTTGGCAGCGCGCCAAACCCAGTCTCTCGCCTGGACAAGTTAAACAGAAAAGTACCATGATGCGTCAAAATTTTGACATACATATATGTATATATAAACATACGTACATATATATACAGATACATATATACATACAAAAGAGGTAAGCAACAATAAGTAATCCTACGTTAATAACCCCTCAGTAGTTTCGTTAGCAGAGACTACCTGAAATTTCTTTCAATAGAAGAAAGTAGAGGAAAGAGCGAAGTGGAGTTTCAATAAAGGAGTGAGCAGCGGATGTGGTGTCTAGCCTCAGCATAATTAAGGACACCAGAAGTCAATGAACACCGTAAGAAAGTCCCTATTGAACCGCCTGAAGCTTCTTAAAAGAAATCTAGATGGTTCAAGAAGTTTCGAAAAGACTTAAAAAGGCGAACCCGAATGCAAAGATGATTAGCTGAGGGTTAAGCGACGAGAGACTGATTGGGAAGCTGCTGCTCTGTGATTGATAGAACACCGGAGCCCATCGCTAGAGGAAGGATTGACAGAGACCTGCTATTCTGCGTGATTATGCATGATGATGACTGTCTGGCGGTGCAGATTTGATGTTGTACGAAACTGTGTTATACCTGTACCTATAAATGAGTCGAAATAACGAAACAAATAAAGAGCTTAACTCTATTAAACGGCTTTGTCCTCTCTCTTAAAACACCTCTCGCGAATCGTGAAGTTTAGTTGTAGGACCATGAAACAACATGATGGTATCCATTGCAGGACAAAAAATATTTTGAGAATTAATCATTATTGTTCTGCACTCTCGTATTTTTAAGCCTGAAGCAAGTTGGTTTTGATTTGCTGTAGCCTGAATGGCAGCGAAAGAATGAGAGAATTACAACAGATTCTTCCATAAAACTAAATGCAATTAAAATCCTAGGTATATTACCTAAAAAATGGAAATAAAACATAAAAATGTTTTTAAATAATTACGTAAGGGATATCAAAGTTTAAAAAATAAGATGCTTTCTTAAATTTCCAACATGATAAACTTGAAGGATTTATGTTTCGCTTCTACAGTAGAAAAACCACAGAGTCTGTATAATCCTACATAATACCAGCATCATACGTAAGTATGGAGAGTTAACAGAAAAAAATTTTAATTTTCTCTTTTATACTCACTCCAACCAAGTATCGAGTTAAAAAGCTTTTGAAAAGTAAAAATTCCTAACGTAAGAAACGTTAAAAACTTTAATTAGTCAATAAAAATTTGTTTTATAGATATTATTTTGTGATATAGAGTATAATTTACATATATTAGGGGTTGCAAATCCAAACTCTGCAGAACTTTCTCATTACATGGAAGTTTGTTACTCCACTGAACACATAAAGAACAGGTGACTGCCTACGTTCGGAGCCAAATTTTTTTTAATAAATTTTTAATAATTTTTTTAACTTTTATGGTAAAATAGCACTTAAAAATTAAAAATTGAACGAAAACTTAACCTGTAAATACCATACTTTTTTATAAATTGGTCAATTTGATGTAATTTTTAATGAAATTTTGCTAAAACGTCTGTCACACTGCCCAACATTCCGATGCTACTATTTTAATTTCCTTCTTACACATAATACATATGACAGTTAACGTCAAAATAGCCTACAATCTAAAAGAAATTTTGAAATTCAAAAATAATACAGACAATTTTATTCTCCAATATGAAAATGTTCCCCGATTCGTCATTCCTTTCCTTATAAAAACAACCCCAAATAAAAAACTATTTATTATACATGAATTATTGTACGTCATCTCATTAACAATAGCATCTAAAACATTTCCTGATAATTCTATTAAATCGTATGCAATATTATGTGAGATATCATTATAACGGTAGAGATTTGTGCTAAAAAACAAAATTCTGAGAAAAACGCATTTTAAGTTGTTTGTCACTTCAATTTTGTAGCAGACGAAGTTTTTTAAATAGCTATAACTTTGCCTCTGATTGATGTAGAATGAAAATCAAAACGATTTTGAAAAGAGAAAAGACTTAATTACACGATTCTTGCAAAAAATAAAATTGACCAAAATAGTCAAAAAATGACATTATCAACGTAGGCAGTCACCTTGATAACTTCTAAAAAATAATGAATTAATATTTTATGCGTAGTATACATCAATTCACAAGCGCATTCTGGAACTCGAAAGATGCAGAGCATACAAATGAAAATGCATATAAACAGTCTTCACTTAATTTTAATTCCATTATTTCGATATGAAATGGATTACCACCAATGAATTTCAACCAGAGCAAAAACAATATCTCTGTTTGATGAATAGACATTTAATTTCGTTTTAACAACTACAGTTCACAATCTGAATACTTTTCATTGATTCACGATGAGGAATACTGAAAATAACCGCGTGCTCGCTCAAACATGCAGCTCATATAAATGAAATTAATTATATAAGAAAAACGAGAAATACTGTACTTTCGATTAAGTAAGCAATTAACAAGACCATATGTCTTACTAATTGTGAATTTTAGAAGGAACAGTGAGAAATTGAATGCCTGTAATGTAAAAAATTGAAAAAAGACTTTTCTGGAAATCTCCAGCTAAATTCGTTATAAATTTACATACATACATATATATACATATATGTATATATATATATATATATATATATATATATATATATATATATATATATATATATATCTGTTGGATATATTCTATCTTATGTTATATATTTTATCTATCTCTGTTGGATTATTTATATATATATATATATATATATATATATAAATGCTGTATGACGTAGAGTTATTGAGATTAATTTATACAGTATTTCATTTAATATATGTGACCTTTAGTTGTCTGTAAAGAGTCAATATAGACAGCTTTGGCTACATTTAGAATAGAGTGTATGAAAGTGGTATATATAAGTGTTCAGGAAATAATGGGACTACTAGGATATTTAATAAATGCTATCCAATTAATGTCATCATGTGAAACACATCAATTCGTTCATAATTTTACAACTACATGGCGGGATGCATCACACAATTTTAAAATGGAGACATTTGGGGATACAGAACACATTCTCTTTCTATTGCACGCTTATGGATTGGTAGAGGACGTTTTTCAGTATGTCCACTGCAACCATCCAACTTAATATAATTTCAAATCTTTCTGTGTACAGAGCTTTGAGAAGTAACGGTTAACTGCATTTCTACTACCAGCTAATTTGGATTAGCTGTTTTAGAATTGCAGCTGCCATTGCTGAAATCACTTGTCCGTAGAATCCAGATGTGATGTTTGTAGATTCACTGTAGGTTGTTATATCGTAATTTATGCTATTGTGGACTAACCCTATTGGATTCGCTCACCTCAATGTTAACCTATGTAGAAAATGTGTCTAAAAATTGCCGACTTTGATGAAAAAGTATTTTTTTATTTGTACTCCGTAATAGAGAAAGAAATTTTACACTTTAGGGCATTTTTCATTTTTTAAAAAAATTTTAAAAAATATTTTAAAATTTAAATTATTCGGGAAAAAAATTGGTATGGTGTGTTTTAAACGCTCATAAATTCCTTTGGTGTTTGAAATTTATAAAATGAATCCAGTTGCAAGGTGCAGAAAAGTTCAGGCTATCTGAAAAATACCATTTTTATTGGACTATCCGCATTTATGTAGCTGTAAATAGTAGACAAATTTTCTCCATAGGTTAACATTGAAGTGGCCGAATCCAATAGGGTTCTCAGTACACAGCAAATGTCCTTGTTGGAAAATCAAGTTATCTACGTTACCATGAAAATCAAAATTGTGAATCGATCGATATCTATCTTCTATTGCCATTCAATGTGTTAAGCACTGTTTAAAATCACATTGCATGTGACGTCTGCAGAATTACAATAGGAAATCATAACAAACTTTAACCGTCTGCTTTGAAACGTCAAATGCTTGTCTATGGTTCAATAAAAATTAATGATGTAAAAGGCCATTGAAATTTATAGATATTAATATAATGATATAAAAAAACTATGTTAAAACTGTGAAAAAAATAGCAGAAAATATGGATGTTAATGTCAATTTTTTTGCACTTAGTTGCAATTTTGAATAAATACATAAATAACTGCCTTTATCCTAAAAAAATCCTGCTTTTACTTTCAACTAAAAGACTTTTTCAAGTTGATGAAAAGAAATACAGACCTTATTTTCCTTTTTTCGTATATGTATCAAATCCATTATGTTTGAAAAGAAGTAAGAAGCATTAACTTTACGAACGAAAAAAAAATGAATTTCGGCGAAAGCTGAAAGTATTAACTCCTGTTCTCTTACTTTAAACTCTGATAGTGTTCTCCCTCGAGATTTCCGGAATCAATATCATCCCCTTTCGACATATATTTCAGCTCAACAAAGGATTTTATGCAGCTAATAGAATCTTAAAACGCTTTTATTTGCTAATACATATATTTCTTTACGTTGCTTTCGGACAGCGTCAACAGAAAAAGCGCATATTAGAAAGTTTTGCCATTAGAGTAAAATTTTGCTTTTGTAACAAGAATTAGTTACCCTGCATCCTGTAGCTTTATACATTTAGAGATTTTCTTTTACTATAATAATAAGCGAGAATAATGCAATGCGTTAATGCACTTGTATACACTCTCGCATTCTAGAGCTTTTAGTAGCAGCCAGGTGAAAGTGGAAATTTAGATTTATTTTCAAAACGTTAAAAGCACATAAAGGAATTTATAGCAGTGGATAGCATGACAGCATAATTCTCTTATTATTTCTGATTATTTATTTATGAGTAAATTATTTATAACAAAATAGACCTGGAAGGTATCATTCTTGAGAATGATACTTTTTGTTAACGTCAAACTACTATATGATATCCCTTCAGTAGTACGCATTAGGGTTTTTGACCCGGGTTTCCCCGAACCCTAAAACCCGGGTTTTTCAAAGAATTTACGAACCCGAAACCCGGGGAATTTTTAATGTAAATCCGGGGAATTAGTTATTTATATAATACAGTAGAATACCAATTATATTCTTTAAATCGGAATCAAGACCGAATTTAACAAGTCGGACTCGGTACGGCTCTCAAACAAATGAATAAATAATACAATGAGACATCATTGAAAGTGACATCAGATAGAGCTCATCAGATAGGGACAAATGTCCCTATCGGATGAGCTTAGTGTATTTCTGCAGGAGAATGGTAATAAGGAAAATGATAAAAAAATCAAAATCTGGTTCGTACATCTTAAAAAAAGAAATTGAGTTGTTTCGGGCAACAAAAAGCCGACCTGAAATGTTAGATAAACTTTTCAAGTCTTTAACAACAATTCGACCAACTTTGGTGGAAGCAGAACGAGCATTTTCTATAATGGGTCTCTTTGCTAATAAACTCAGAAGCCGACTCAATGATGATACGTTGGGTGCAATGATGATCGTAAGGCAGTTTTATAAAGAATGAGATATTTGTACCACTTTTATTTATGTTAAACATATATGTATATGTTTATTAACATTAAATTCCTTTACTGTTATTTTTTATATTTGAAATTCTGAAATAAATTAAATGCTTCTAATAAACTATTTATTATTTTAATTCTTTGCTATTAATCCCCTGGAACCAACCAAGTAAACCCGGGAAAACCCGGGTTTTAAATAAAAAAAAAACCGTCAAACCCGAAACCCGGGTTTTAAAAAATTGCTTAAAATCGAAAACCTTAGTACGCGTGTCATAGGGACATGACAGTAGTGTTACGGCCAGGGACAGGAGCATGGAAAAATACAAAATAAAATAAAATAATTGTTAAATGCAATAAAGAAACAGGGCAATAAAAGAGAAGGGAAGAAAGCCATAGACCGAAACGAAAATTAGAGATAATGTTTGTAGCAATAAATAGAAGATAAAAGTGGAAGAGAGTGAGTTTCAAGAAGAGAATAAAAGAAAATTTATGATGGCTATAAAACGGCCCACCCTACTTGAAGCCAAAGCATGGGAAAAAGTTAAGATTGAGGGAGAATTTATAAATCCCGCCCTCGACGCGCATTGGTAAAAGGGGATTGAGGAGAGGCAGCACGGACGAATGGCGATGGCATGATAATTTCCAGATAACCAATGGAAATTATAAGAGGCGGAGACATTAGTAAGAAAATATATGAAATAAAAAATAGTGTGAAGGCAGAGAGATAACCTGAGAAGTGAGAGTCAGTCAGAAGTTGTCGAGCGCCCAGTGTCCCATGCCGAGTGTCTGCAATAAACGACGGAGTCGTGTTCGAGTGCAGTAAAGGTTTGGTGATAGAAGTTTTCGAGCGCCCAGTGTCCCATGCCGAGTGTCTGCAATGAACGACGGAGCCGTATTCCAGATAAAGAGATGCCCGAATTCCGTTTCATGATAAAGACGACGAATTCATCATTACGAGTGCCAGCTGCCCAGAGGGATTCAACCGTCATCTGCTGAGGTACCGACTTTGCATTTCCCTTTTATATTTTATCATTGCTTCTCAGTGTATAGCCATAATGATTAAGATAGAGCGCGATGAATATAGTTTTTGAATATAAGATGTTGAGTAATAGACCGATAATTCGTACCAACAATTTAATATAATGTTTTGCATATATATATGAATTAATTTAGTAGGAGTAAAATTGAAAATAATATGTATACAGGCAGTATGAAATATTGTTATAATAAGTGAATGAATCAAACATAGGTGTTGTAAAGAATAATTTAGTAGGAATGAAGTTATAATAATGTGTAAATGCCGGAGGAAATATTGAGTAATTTTGGAGTGTATTATTTATGTGTGTTAATATTCAATAAATTGATTTGTCAATATAACCAGAGTTAATTTCCATTATTTGGGAAGCACATCAATGTACTAGCCACAATCATGAACCAATAAGTTACTAAATCAAAATCATAATTAATAAATATAATTAATATAAGAATAATATAATAAACTCTCCTTCCCAATCAGTTAAAATAATATAAACAATCACGGTTACAACGCGTACATAATATACTTTTACATATGTACCATAGAACTATACACATACTTTTTGTTATATTCTATAACTCTGAAAAGTCGTAAGAGTTTTAAGAATGGGCTATCTAAGCAAAGTCGACGTAAATCTTTCACGTAAATCTTAAGGGAAAGTCTATCCTTTGAAGTGTTCAACAGACACAAAGGTCCTTTGTACGCCCAGCAAGAGTCCCAGTAACACCCATAAAAAATCGCGAAAAGGATAATGATGCATAAAAATTATTTATATTAAAAGGTTTGCTGCTAAAAGGTTTGAAGGCCAAGGCAACGCATGTATAATCATCGCCTGTGTTATAATATGACAGTGAATCTATAAACGTCTGATTAGGTTTAACTTATTAAGACTGATGTGTACGAACCCTATTAGATTCACTCATCTCAATAATAACATATGAAGAAAATTTGTCCAAGGATTACCGACTTGAATTTAAAGTTTTTTTTTAAATTGTACTCGGTAACAGAGAAAGAAATTTTACACCTTGGGGCGTTATTTATTTTTAATAAAAATGCAAATTAATTTTTTTAATTTAAAATTTTTTGGGGGGAAAATCTGGTATGGTGTGTTTTAAACGCTCATAAATTCCTTTGGTCTACGAAATTTATAAATCAAATCCTGTTGCAAGGGGCAGAAAAGTTCAGGCTATCTTAAAAATACCATTTTCACTGGATTATCAGCATTGATGTAGCTGTAAATAGTAGACACATATTCTCCAAAGGTTAACATTGAGGTTAACGAATCCTATAGGGTTAGTACACAGAAGCCTTAACTAATGCCGTCCAAGACATCTGCTGATCATATAATAACTCCTCTTAAAAGTTGGTAAATTATTATCTGATGTTTTGTTTCATTTTCAATGCAGGAATATAAAGAAAAAGAAACTTCATGGAAACCAAAACTGAAATATTAAGTTTTATATTAGGAATTATTAAGCAGGTTCAAAAATATTCTGATAATTAACATGATTTTCAATGTAAAACTTTTAATAAACATACAGTCTCTTACTATCACTGATGTATTGATCATCCACTTTTTTGTCTTAAAATATATACAGAAGCCTTTACCCCACAGCAGGTACTTAATGAACACTTCTATTCCACAATAAATTTAAAAAAGAGGGGTGGATTCTTGTTTCGAACTATTTAATTGTTCATCATCATGCCGAGTAGTTTTGGTAGGATTGTCGTAATGAACAATTCACAAATAGCATTTACGACAAATGGGGAAATCACAAGCGGCAAAATCACAAATTAGCTAAATAACAAGTGACACTTGTAAATTGTTAATTAGCATTTAAAGCAAATGATGAAATCACAAACGATAAAATCACAAAATAGCTAAATAACAAATGACATTTGTAAATTGTTCATTAGCATTTAAAGAAAATGATGAAATCACAAACGACAAAATCACAAAATAACTAAATAACAAATGACATTTGTAAATTGTTCATTAGCATTTAAAGCAAATGATGAAATCACAAACGACAAAATCCCAAAATTGCTAAATAACAAATGACATTTGTAAATTGTTCATTAGCATTTAAAGCAAATGATGAAATCACAAACGACAAAATCACAAGAGGCCAAAATCACAAATGGCACTAATGAACAATAACAGTTCGAATAATGTATCAACCCCCTAATAGTTCAAAAAATTATTAAATAAATTACTAAAATAGTTCAAAACATATATCCACTACCTTTTTTTAAATTCATTGTAGAAGTACAGATACGTTCATTACGTAATTTGTCATCCGCAAGTATGCTATAACACACAGCATGTGGCGCTAAAATTTTTACAACAGCCAATACCGGAAATGAATGTTGCCAAAAAAGGGGTTAAATTTTGGAAGAATCATTTTGTACCAGATATATTTCCTCCCTTTGTTAGATATCAGTCTGGGTGACAATGCAACTACGGGAAACGAAGCAATAGTTAATCACATTCACGTTATCACATTCACGTTCCGGCGTTCAGAAACTGGGGGAGAATGGAGTGAAAAATCAAATGCATTGCTGGGGAATAAGAGAATGCCTGAATAAATTGTTACTAAACACTGACATTGTGACAGATGAATCATCTGTTCAAACTTGATGAATTCTGTTCTTCCGAGAACATTACTCGCCAGGGATTTCGATTGTTTGGACAGATTGATTATCTGGGAGAAGAAAGGGGGAAGTAAATAAGAATTATTAATGGTGGTCCCTGAGTATTTTTTGGTATTTTTTTACCACATTATTAGGTCTATCGATTCAGCATATCGATTCATGGGGCTATAGTTAAAGCTGCTGTGTACAAACCCTATTGGATACGCTCAGCTCAATGTTAACCTACGGAGAAAAGGTGTCCAAGGATTGCTGACTTGTATTTAAAGGGTTTTTTTTTGGAACGAAGTTCTTTTACGCGGCTTACAGTAGAGTGAACTGGCAGGAATCATCACGTAACGAAAAAGCGTTATGCCCCCTTCATAAGAGCTTTTTCTCATGGATTCTGTGGCTGAATAGTTATCGCATAGGACATCGGACTGCAGTCTGATGCTCCGCAGAACTGCAGAGGTTCCCGGTTCAAATCCCCGCACAAGCGCTACGGGTAATTTTAAAACCCTTCACTGCACACTGTATCAAATTTGATACATAAGTTAATTTTTCCTCTTTATATTCAAAAGCAATATTTTTTATCCCTTTGTGTACCTTAGATTAATTTTGAAACATCATAGCAAAGCTTTTAATCACTGTTAGTTACATTTTCGTAGTATAGATGGCAGCAGGAATACAACTGCGATCTCAGTAAAAGATAGCAGTTCAATTCATACCAGACCTGCCTTAGTATTTGCTATATTTTCAGTATTTTAAATTCAGTTTACATCTTTGAAAGTTTTATAAATATATTTTACAGGTACGTAGCTTTATAATTATTAAAAAAATACTTTTTTAATCTTTTATAAAAAATTCAAGTATGATTTCAATTTTATGTATAAAAAATGATACATGGTGTGCTTACGCCATTTTTTTTAAGGAAATGGTGGGAAGAAAGTTTTTAACACAGCAAGAAATTGAGGAAATTATGAAGAGATCATGGAGTGATCATAGTAAAGATGGATCTTATTCAGAAAGCAATGGCAGCACAGGTGATCCTAATTATAAACCAAACAAAGTTTGTGATAAAATTTTTGATGGTAGTAGTGATTCGGAAGATGAGGTATCATTACTTGATAATAGCGATGATCTTGATCTGCCTAATGGTGGGATCATGCCAAAAACTAATAGAAATAATATAGGGAGAACAAAGCCTGCACTCAACTGGAAGAAAACTAATTTACTTCTAAATGATGATCAAATTTTATTCCGAGGTGACGAGAATCTCGCTCCTGAAATTATGAATTTAAACACACCTCCAAATTTTTTTAGATATCTTTTTACAGAAGATTCGATTGAGCATATAGTTCAAAAAACAAATTTATTCAGTGTGCAAAAAAAACCAGAAAAGTGTGTCAATGTAACGAATTTAGAAATTAAACAACACATTGTTATTTGTATAATGATGTCTATTGTACATGTACCAAACACTAGGGCATATTGGTCACCTGCCATAGGCAATGATGTAATAAAAGAATGTATGTCATTAAAACGCTTTGAAAAGATAAGAGAATTTCTACATTTTAATGACAACAGTAAACAACCACCACATGATGACCCTCAGCATGATCGTTTATATAAACTTCTACCAGTTGTAAATGCTTTACTTGAAAGATTTTACACCGTCCCTATGGAATCGCGTCTTTCTGTTTAAACTTATTGTTTGTTATTGTTTTAATTCAAGCGGGATTTATATTGTGTCATTAATTTATTTTTGTTCGTGATTAGATAATAAAATTAATCCGATTAAAAATTATGCTATGTAAGATCTAAATCAAAATAATTAATTTATACATTAAAATTTTAATTTTAATAAAAATAATTAATTTATATATTAAAATTTTTAATTTTAATAAAATAGAGAGAGAGAGAGTTGGTTGAATAAAAGAGGGCTGCGCTTTTTGGCGTGACAAAAATACACTAATATAATCAATAGAAATCTACATATTAAATCACGTTTACAGTTGAAAAAATAACGTAAGAAACTTCGTTCCTCACGGGGTCACCCGACCGCACAATTTTTTTTTAATTGTACTCCATAATAGAGAAAGAAATTTTATACCTTGGGGCATTTTTCGTTTTTTTTATTTGGAAATAATATTTAAAATTTTAAATTATTCGGGGAAAAATCTGGTATAATGTGTTTTAAACGCTCATAAATTCCTTTGGTAGACAAAATCCATAAAAGGAATCCTGTTGCAGGGTGCAGAAAAGTTCAGGTTATCTAAAAATACCATTTAAATTGGGTTATCAACATTTATGTAGCTGTAAGTAGACAAATTTTCCCCATAAGTTAACACTGAGGTGAGCGAATCCAGTAACGTTTAGTACACAGCAGCCTTAAAAATTAGATTTAAAAAGAATGTAAAAGAACTATTTAGGGACGTAGAAAATACCTCGAAAAATACAGACACCATCCGACTTACGAAAATTCAGAGACACAAACAGACAGGGGTGCATCTCAAATTTTGTTCGGAGCTCACTCCTTATTTCATAAATACAATACTGTACAAAGTATTATGATTTAGGATGAAAAAACCTACAGTATTGTATTGACAAAACAGTCTATCATACTTAAATAGGAGTGAAGAATACGGAAATTTTAAAATGACGTTCAATAGCGTCTTACGAATAATTCAAGATACGAACGGCCGCCTGGAATGTAACTCGTTCGTAAACAGGGTAGTGCCTGTACTGTAAAATTATCAAAGTCTCAGGTCTTTGTACAGTAATGAAAACACATCCAAGAAGTAGACGTACTCAATTTTTTTAAACACGAAGGAACTACTTTAAACCGATGCCCCTTGCGTGACAGACTACATACAAGGTGCGGCCATTAATTTCCAAGACTGATCTAATAACTACAGAAAATATTACATGAATTACATACCCATTTAATATGTTTCGAAGAAACTCTCACCTGACGCAATGCACTTCTGTGCTCGGCTGTATAAGTCTCGGAAACAACTTTTAAAGTCTTCTTTCGGAATGCTCTTTAATGTGGACGTCGCCGTTTTCTTGATGGCTTCGACATCCTCAAATCTTGTTCCCTTCAGCAAATCTTTCAGTTTTGGAAACAAGAAAAAGTCTTCTGGTGCTAAGTTTGGAGAGTATGGATGCTGCTGCATCTCCGTGACCTCCTGTTGGGCCAATTTACTGAAGGGAACAAGATTTGAGGATGTCGAAGCCATCAAGAAAACGGTGACGCCCACATTAAAGAGCATTCCGAAAGAGGACTTTTAAAAGTTGTTTCCGAAACTTATACAGCCGAGCACAGAAGTGCATTATGGCAGGTGGGAGTTACTTCGAAACATTTTAAATGGGTATGTGTTTCATGTAATATTTTCTGGAGTAATTAGATCAGTCCTTGAAATTAATGGCCGCACCTTGTATTACGTAAATGGCTTATCCAATGTCTTTAAACCCTGAGTCTAAGTATTAGCAAGAAAAGTTATTCTTACGCCATTATTTCAAAACAAAATATATTTATTTAGAGTTTATAAATAATATAAGTTGAATATATTAATGCATTAAATTGAAATATTATATATTGCCTTCGAGTTACCGCCTGTTCATTATCGTAAGAAATTTTGCCATGTAATGGTTTTACTTTAAAGTAATTTTAAAACACAGGAGAAGAATAACAAAATGAGCAAGGCCTCTTCATCCATTTTATATTCCAATGTATTTTTAACTCGTTTCATCTTCGTAGAAAAGATACTGAAAGACTGACTTGCATCTCTTTAGCATGCAGAGTTAAAAGTTTTTTATGCAAATTATTTGAATACAGTGCATTCATCCAATATTCTCAATTTAAAAAAAAAAAGTTTGTTGTTACTGCTCTAGATCTTACCTTACGCTATTGCACGTTTTTGAACTTTGTTTAAAGTCTCTCAGTTGTGTAAAATTTATTCTAAACCTTCCAAAATATTCCAGTTGCAGCCTAAATACTCTCTTTCCAGATTGTTAGAATTCAATATCGATATATCCTTATCTAATATCAGTATTATTTTGTACATATAAATGGTTCATTCTAATAAATGCGCGGCATACTATGTAAATAAAAACTTAAAATATGTGATACAATGATATTACATAATTTCTGATTTCTTTTTGAATATTTTAAAAAATAAATACACTCTATTGCTGCTAGAGGAATATATATATATATATATATATATATATATATATATATATATATATATATATATATATATATAAATATATAAATATATATAAATATATAAATATATATATATATATATAAATATATATATATATATATATATATATATATATATATATATATATATATATATATATATATATATATATTTATATTTATGTGTGTGTGTGTGTTTGTGTGTGTGTGTGGATTTTATACAGGACAGAGTTATTGGTTTACCTGTGCTACAATTGAAGACATTTAAAGCAACTGTATTAGAAAACTGTCACTATAAGTAAAAATTTTTGTTTTGCTGAGAATAGACTGGACCGCGGAAAGCTTGGATACTGTTCAAAGATTTTCAAATATTGAGAATTTTCAAAATTTTAAAATAAAGACGAGAAGGAGATTAAAAAGAAATTTCAAATGCTGTTGTAGCATTAGTATCAAATTACTTATTTTAATATCAAAGGTTTTTTTATTAAATCTCAATACTGCAAATGTGCTCGTATGATAGATTGCTACGACATAAAAAGCAGAGAAATTTTACACGCAATTTAAAAAATTGTTAACTTTCATGTTAATTATTTTAAAGTAACAGTTATTTTTAATGCGGCAGGCAGTTGTCTCTTACAGTGGGTACTTCTTGACATTGTCCTATGAAGACCCCGCGACATTTCGCTGGCTACTTCATTATGTTCATTCCATACAGCTAAGCAGCATTGCTCAGTATGAGGACCAAGCTTTATTCAGGATTTGAACCCAAGCCCAGCTCAGACTGCTAACCACTATACTAGTAGGTGGGCGGGATTTTACAGTAAAGTAAACAAATTGGAAATTATTTTATATAAAAATAATTTTCAATTTGTTTACTTTACTGTAATTTGTTTACTTTGCAGATCCAAGACTGAGTCTCGGATAACAGACTGAGTCTCGGTCTGACAGTAAAGTAGACAAATTGAAAATTATTTTTTATAAAAATAATTTTCAATTTGTTTACATTACTGTAATTTGTTTACTCTGCAGATCCAAGATTGAGTATCGGGATTTGCATGAAATATTCCTCACCTTTTCTGTCCGTTATTTATCTTCAAGGTAAGTAAATTAAGAAAAAAGCCTTTTTGGTCCCTTTTTTTACTGAGCGGTCTACTTTGTTAAATAGTACGTAATTTCAATATTCATAAATACTTTTACTCGCATATAGAGATACTCCCGTTTTTACTTTGCTTATGTTCTTGAAATACTAAGTCTTGAGAACAGCATACCATGCCTTAATATACCTTCTAAGACTCCTTACTTGTCTAAACCATCAAGCCTGATAAAAATAAATGCTTTAATAATTTGAATAATTTTGCACTTACTGCCGATCTACTCAACTGACACATTTACTTTCAGATTGTATGCTGGCTTCCTATTTCGATAACAAGTACAAGCAAACATTTAGCGCTCAAGAATTGTGGTTACTGGTGATTTATGGAGGTTAGAGCAAAGTATCTAGAGCAGTCATGAAGAAAGCCATTAAGTGAATATATGAATAAATTTCCTCGTATTAAGAAAATCCTTTTTTTTAATGTATCGCAGTATAAAAATTTCTTGTAAACCTGTAATGTGTATCACTTAAAGGTGGATGTCAATATTTACGTTGCTTTCTTGGACATGAAGCAAAGATTTAGTACAATTTATAAGTTATCTTTTGGTTTTTACTTGTAGATACTAAAACTTGCAGCAGTTTAGGTGCTGAGAGTTTGGAAAATTTTAGGCTCACTTCACTATACAAAGCATCTTAATCTCGAAAACAGAAGGATTAATTCTTGTACATATTAGATTTGGGGCTGGTTGAGTTACTCATGGTTTAGAATTCCTTCTTTGTGATACCAAGCATTTCAATCTCTGAAACGCAAAGATTTGAAATTTAGCCGAATATGCATCAGTATTAAGTGTTCTTGAGTAACCATGGTTATTTCAACAAAACGTACCGGGTAATATGTAAAATGGACAACTGATAATTTAACTAGCAAAAAATCTTGCAAGGTGATATGCGGGGGAAAATGTTTGATGCTTCTTGAAAGGTATTCTGCATTTAAGCCTTATAAGTAAATTTAAAACCGGTTAAGAACTAAACTAGAGGCCACTACCTCACACTGTAACAATAAAACTTGTTAGCGAAATCTGCAGAAACTGAAACCTCGTGGGATTTATTTTCTTCCTATAGAATTTTCAAAAAAATATTTTTTAACAATCTTATACTACACAATTATACAGGGTGTCTCAAAAAACCTTGACAAATTTTAAAAATTTGTATTAAAAAAAGTACTCATGGTAGGAACTAGAAATTCCCATACGTGTTACCTTATATATTAGAGGGTTTTTTAGTATAGTCAATAAATTTCAATATGTGCTCATTTTGTGGCACGAAGAATACGCAGTTGGTAATCCATTTCAGCTCATGTGTGTTCCAAAATGGATTCCGTAACACATGAAATTGCAGCAATTATGCATTTTTGAGTTCTTTAAGACTGTTCACTTTTGTTGAATGAACTTTGTCTTTCGCAAATCCCCAAAGAAAAAAGTCAAGAGGTTTAATGTCTGGAGATCGAGGCAGCCATTGGATGGAACCATCTCGTCCAATCCACCTGTTTGAAAATTCCTCATTTAAAAAGTCTCGTACAATCATACCCCAATGAGATGATGCACTGTCTTATTGACAAATGATTTTGGGATGTAAATACGAAATTTGTGGGACAGCAAAATAGCCATTTACAACTTCAGCCATTTTACAACTCTCTCTTTCACGGAACAACTAGTACCCTCTGTTGAACTTTTTTGACACAGAAAAAAATACTGCGGTAACACATCTGTGAATTTCCAGTTCCTACCTTGTATACTTTTTTTTATAAATTTTCAAAATATGTCAAGGTTTTTTGAGACACCCGGTATATAACACAAAGATGTAAATTTTTACTGAACATGCATCATTGTTTCGGGGTGTTGTGTAGTACAAACATTTCATCCGCAAAAGTAGCGGATAATATGCAAAATAAATGATAATTTAATTAGCCAAAAATTTTGCAATGTGGATGAGAAAATTTGATGCTTTGCGTGAAGTTTGTTACAGCTCAGTCTCATGAGTAAATTTAAAATTAGTTCAGAAGTAAAATATAAGCGAATACATCCTTCCCAACCTAAGAACAAAATCTGGTTGAGAGCGGAATCTGAAATAAATGAAACCTTGTGAGATTTATCTTCTTCCTAGAGGATATTAAAAAACAAACTTTAAGCAATCTCATAATATATATTTATTTTGAAAATTGACTACTAAATATCAAAAACACTCGCGAACGCTTAACAATTTTTCTTCCCTATGAGATAATTTATCATAATAATATTTTTACGAAAAAACTTCGAGTTCGTTGGTAAGCTAATGAGTAAAAACGCTATCTAAAAAGTCGAAACATAAACATCTCCATTACAGTGGTTCTTAATCATGACGAATCGCACCCAATTTGCGTCATATAGTAATGCAATTCGCCTACGAGCGATCCATCTTCATCAAATTCGAATTTGGACCGTTTCCAGCCCCCTCCTCTGCAATGGGCGTAAAAGATGATAATGTTTACATCCTGCACTTAAAGGTTTTGAATTGCTACCGTTTACTTTCTTTTTTCAACAGTTTTTTAGCGGTATTTCAAGGAATAAACGCTTAAATCGTGATAAATGTCAGTTAGGGCTGACCCAAATGTGCGCGCATTAATCTAATAGTTTAAAAATTCTGCGAAATATTCTAAAAACCTGTTAAATTAATAGCCGTTCATTTTTTTTAGGCTCAAAGCTTTTCATTCGAAAAATGACTGATTTTGTAAAATTCAGTAAAGTTCCTAAGTTAAAGGGGGGGGGGATGCTCAAAACGCAAAAATTATAAATAAACTTATTGTATTTTAATGCTGGTTAACGGTCCTTTTCCTCGGTGAACAAGGTAAAATAAATCACAGTTTTTTTGGGAAATTTATCTAGGCTTATTTTACCACAATACGTGATTTATCCTCAATGCACAGAACTCCCAATTATCCGAGATGATTAATTATCGGGATAGCAGAAAAAACCGGAAAAGCTGCAATCCAAAAAAAGGGGTTTTTGAAAAGCAGAAATATTCAGAGGTTTTTAAATAAACATTCTTTTTAACGTGTTCTATTAAAATGACCAAAAAGTTTTCCAAAATAATTCTTTAAAAAATAAGGTGTGTTCTTTTTTTACCGAACTATATTTGAATTCTTCAGCAAAATTTTTTTTAACCTTCTTCATTTGCCGATCGTACTGATAGATATCGGTACGTTATATTTATATATATATATATATATACATATATATATATATATATATATATATGTGTGTGTGTGTGTGTGTGTGTGTGTGTGTGTGTGTGTGTGTGTGTGTGTGTGTATACAGGGTGATTTTTACTCAGAGACATCTGTAGCTCGATCTATCCGTACGAAAGTGCGAAAGAGTTTCCGTAAAAAAGAAAGAAAGCTAGTTCCAAAAGTCGCCAGTAGGGGAAGATATGGCGCTTTTGTTGGTGGCACACCCGAGAATTTGCATAAAAGGCAAGTAAAACATCAAAATACAAATTCACGACTATGTAGTCGATAGCAGCGCCAGTATTTCGGGCTATAAAGTGCGGAATCTGTTGCGCCTTCGCTTTACAGAAGAAAGGGTCATCAGTCGCTTTTTTCCACTTACAGGGCCACCTCGCTCCCCGGACCTAACCCATGTGACATTTTTCTATGGGGTTATTTAAAGTCTAAGGTCTATCTTGGTAGAGTCTCGAACTTGGCCCCCTAAAGAACAACATATCCCAGACTTTGATGAACATTCCTGGTGACATGTTACGCTCCGTCGTTGAGAACGTATTGTTCAGGATGCAATGTGTCGTCCACCAGGACTGTGGTCACAATGAAGGAGGGAGAAGTGAATTTGTTGCATAAAGTGGTGTTGCAGTGAAATTTCTTTGTTATTCATTTGTCTGCTTACAACTTTTTCGGTACTCATCCCTTATTTTTATAGCTCGAAATACTGGCGCTGCTGTCGAGTACATAGTCGTGAATTTGTATTTTGATATTTTACTTGCCTTTTATGCAAATTCATGGGTGCGCCGACAACAAGAGCGCCATATCTTCCCCCATCGGCGAAGTTTGGAGCTAATTTTTTTTTTTTTTACGGAAAACTCTTTCCCATGTTATCCTAAGTCCCTCTATCAATTTTGTGGAATTTCGGCTGATAGATCGCGCTACAGATGTCTCAGAGTACTGTCAGTTTTAAAAAAATCACCCTGTATATATATATATATATTTATACTCGTACAGTCAATAAATTCGGAGACTTTATTTACTACAACAACGAATATACTTACAAAGTTTTCTGAACACAACCACTTTCAAAATAATGTCCTTCCGCAACTATACACTTCTGCCAGCGTTGATACAGCTTCTGGAAACAGTCCTGGAAACCGTTTTGTGAGAGCTATCGTAAAGCGATTGTCGCTGTTGACATCACTTCCTCGGCATTTGCAAACCGCTTGCCCTTGATGCGATCTTTCAGTTTCGGGAACAGGAAGAAATCGCAAGGAGCGAGGTCTGGGGAATACGGGGGATATGGTAGAACTTTGGTGCCTTGTTTAGCAAGGGCTTGTTGCACCATCAGGGATCGGTGCGCCGGGACATTGTCATGCAACAAGATCCACATGTTGAATTTCCAAACGCGTGCACGTTTACCACGGATTGCCGCCCGGAGACGACGAAACCTGTACATACCATTTGATGATGATGTTGCCTTGTGTTTGGCGCAGCTTGTCCTTTCTGCAACTTGCGCCAATAAACTTCAACTAACCAAACAACCACTGCTCCTACCCGTTGGATGTTCGCCTCCATTTGTGGGGTCACTGACCACCCACTTCGCGGATCATCTGCAACAGCGTCTCTCCCATTTTTAAACAAGCTGTACCATTTGAAAATATCTGCACATAGCTTCGTCTCGATCCGCTTTTTGCAGTAACCGTAACGTTTCTGCAGTGGGTTTTCCTAATTTGTAGCAGAATTTAATGTTGGAACGTTGCTCCAAAAAGGACATTTTGCTACATCGACATCATAGGCTGACAGTCTGCAGTCAAATGGTGAACTGTGCGCCTTCTCAGTTGTTCAAAGCGTTATGTGACGTCTCACGCGTACACAGATAACCAGACTTGCAAACCACATCGCTATTTCGGTTCCCCCACACACCGGGCATGAGGGGGGAGGGTAGTCCCCGAACTTATTAACTATACTGGTATATATATATATATATATATATATATATATATATATATATATATATATATATATATATATATATATATATATATATATATATATATATATATATATATTTATATATATATATATTTATATATATATATTTATACATATATATATATATTTATATATATATTTATTTATATATATATATATATTTATATTTATATATATATATATATATATATATATATATATATATATATATATATATATGTAAAAAATACTGGGCTGCACTCCCCGCTCTTCATGTTCATCTGGCCAGACAGAATGCGCTTTGCGCGTTTCTACTGAAATGTTATACAAACAATAAGAAAGAAAGAAACTTTGAGCCTGTGGACCTTCGTCTGTTTATACATCTGATTTTATTGAGAATTAATAACACAGTGTTGCGTGATTAGCACGTTTGGATAGAATAAGTTCACTGTTTAATTATATTTGTTAGATACTGTTAATTAGATTTAATTAGATTTGTTTTATCCACTGTTTAATTAGAAATAAGTTTTAAAATTTTCATTTGCCTTTGTTATTTATTTTTCCCTTAAAAACGCAGTTTATTTCCTCATCACCCAAGAGACGCACTTTTTTCCACATCACCCAAGAGGTAAAGTGCAAGATGCGTCATCCCCTTCATTTAATGAAAGTAAGGCGGAATTCCACATGAAGCCTATTTTCCTTACTTTAGAGATTCGGTTTTTATTGTCGACAGGCCGAAAACCGTATAAAAAACAAATTATAAGTCGATTTTTAATTTTTCCAAGGCCAAAAACCGTTGAAATAGCGAATTGCAATTCGGTTTTTAATTTTCCTAAGGCCAAAAACCGTAGAAAAAGCAAATTGTATTTCGGTTCAAGCGATGAGAAAAACTGCAAATAACAAAGAACATAAAGCAGAGCTGGGAAAGTTGTGTTATTGTCCACCCCTCTTCTCCCCCGCGCATCGGGTTTGACTGATGACGCAGCTCCCAGATTTTAGCGTGCAGAAATGCTCTTCTTGGTGAATAAAGTGTTGTGGTGAAGGGGCTGTAACCACATTTACGTGGTTCGCACACCTCTTAGTGGCACAAAAAATCATAAAAAAATAAATTTTAAAAAACTAATTGAGCCCCAAATTTTGTTTTTACTACGTTACCTTTCTCGGGTCCTAAGCATTAACTGTGTCCAGGTAGGTAAAACAGTCTAGGATTCTATAGCTGACAAACAAACAAACAGACGAGCTCTTATATTTATATATATATATATATATATATATATATATGGTGATTTTTATTAAACTGACACTACTTAGAGCCACCTGTAGCGCGATCTATCGGACGGAATTCCACCAAAATTGATAGGGACTAAGGACGACATGGGAAAGGGTTTCCATGAAAAAATGTTCCAAATGACGCCGATAGGGGAAAATATGGCGTTGTTGTTGTCGGCGCAAAAGAAAATTTTCTTAAAACGTAAGTAAAACATCAAAATGCAAATTCAGGACTATATAGTCCACAGCAGCGCAAGTATTTTGGGCTATAAAGATCGGTGCAGAACCTGTTTCGCCATCGCTTTACAGAAGAAAGGGTCATCAGTCGCTATTTTTCACTTGAATTTCCTCCTCGCTCCCCGGACCTAACCCAAGTGACTTCTTTCTATGGGGTTATTTAAAGGCCAAGGTGTATCTTGGTGGAGTCTCTAACTTGGCCCTAAAGGTCAACATACGCTGTACTGTGATGAACATTCCTGGTGATATGTTACGCTCGGCCGTTGAGAACTTAGTGTTCAGGATGCAATGTGCCGTCCACCAGAGTGGTGGTCACATTGAAGGAGGGAGAAGTGGATTTGCTGCATAAAGCGGTGTTCCAGTGAATTTTTTTTTGTTTTCCATTTGTCTGGTAATTACAACTTTTTCGGTTTTCACCTCTTATCTTTACAGCCCGAAATACTGGCGCTGCTGTCGACTACGTAGATGTAAATTTGCATTTTTATGTTTTACTTGCATTTTGTGCAAATTCTCGGGTGCACTGACAACATCAGGGCCATATCTACCCCTATCGGCGACATTCGGAACTTTTTATTTTTCAAGGAAACTGTTTCCCATGTCGTCCTTCGTCCCTCTGTCAATTTTGGGGAAATTCTGGTTGATATACCGTGCAACAGATGGCTCTGAGTAGCGTCAGTTTAATAAATATTACCCTGTATGTATATATATATATATATATATATATATATATATATATATATGTATATATATATATATATATATATATATATATATATATATATATATATGTATATATATATATATATATATATATATATATATATGTATATATATAGATATATATATATATATATATGTATATATATATATGTATATATATATATATATATATATGTATATGTATATATATATATATATATATATATATATATATATATATATATATATATATATATATGTGTGTGTGGATATATTTCCAAGTATATATTTAGCCATACTTACACACTTAAATATTTTTTACTCAAACCGAACATTCAGCCAGATATTACTTCTTTTATCATCCAAAATAAACCATTTTCCTAATGGGGGAGAAGCAAAGAAAGCATCAGTTCTCTTTTTTGTTCTACGGAATCTCGTTCTGATATTTTCATCCCTTCGGATGGGGAGGATAGACAGAAAGGGGAAAATATCCAAACAATTGCGCAGATCACAATCTGACACTCAGGAACTACCGGAATGAAGCAGAAGATCAAATAGGAAGGATTGATTACAAAAGCAAAAGAAATAGCAGATATTTAGGGAACATGGTCGCGAGTAAAAAGATGTTTTTTCTTATTTCATTTTTGTTATCTATCCGTGAACGAGCACGGTAAAGGTAATTTCGGTATTTCGGGTTACACTAAATAGACCTAGTCTACATCCTTGAACATGACATATATATATATATATATATATGTATATGTGTATGCGCGTGCGTGTGTGTGTGTGTGTGTATGTGTGTGTGTGTGTGTGTGTGTGTGTCCCTCTTTAATTATCTTCATAACTCACCAATATATTTCTGAATCTAAATTTTATGCATATCAGAACGCACACAAGCCCTTTTCTTCATACGTATATGACATACATTTTTAATTACCAATTTTTATCCTTGTTTAGATCACAAAATACCTTATGATTTAACCTTTCTCCCTGATCATCCCTTTATTTGCTTCAGCATTTTATACATACATATACATATGCATATACATACATTTGCTTCAGCATATATATACATGCATACACATACATTGAAACTGATAGATACACAGACAGATCTTTTAGAAGGGGAATACAGTTCCGCAAAACACGCAAAATAAACAGACTGACATATTCGCAGGTATATGTATTCCCATGCTTGCATACTTAAATATTTTTTTCTTAAACCAAATATGCAACCAGATATTACAGCTTTTATCATCATAAATAAACCACTTTTCTCATGGGGAGAAAATACAAGGAAAGTATCCGATTTCTTTTTGTTCTACGGAATCTCGTTCTGATATTTTTATCCCTTCGGATGGTTAAGGATAGACAGAAAGGGGGAAAATATCCAAACAATTGCGCAGATCACAATCTGCCACTCAGGAACTACCGGAATGAAGCAGAAGATCAAATAGAAGAGATTGATGACAAAAACAAAAGAAATCGCAAATATTTCGGGAACACAGTCGCGAATAAAAAGATATTTGGTTATTTTCATATCTGTTATTTATCCAGGAGAGAGCACGGTAAAGGTAATTTCGGTACCCATGGGATGCAGATGCGTATTCTCGGAATTCGTTTTGCTGTAGTAAAATTTAAAAAGGCTCAATTTGAAAATCCTGGTAACCACATAACGTCAAATATCTATGTTTTGTAGGAATAGTCCGTATGTATAAACATTAAATGATATTTATTACTATATATGTGTAGGAATACGTTAATACCTGATTCAATTGTCTCTATTTGTTTTCATTCATAACCACATATGCTTCAAATAAGATAATTAAAAGCATTTATATATATATATATATATATATATATATATATATATATATATATATATATATATATATATATATACATATACATATATATATACAGTGGCGCACCCAGGGGTGGACCGAGGGGCCCAGACTCCCCCCGAAGAAATATAAATTGCATTATGAATATTGATTTTGCATTATAAATATTTTTATCCGTTCATCTCCGCACCCCGAAGAAACAATTCTGGGTGCACCACTGTATATATATATATATATATATATATATATATATGTCATGTCCAGGGGCGTAAACTATAATTAAGACTAATTATGTTAATTGAGGTAATTTTAAGTAAATTTGTACGATATAATCATTAAATAACTAAGAATTGGCAAGATAGTGGGAATAAAAGTCGACAGATGGCGACACTTGCCAGCGTCTCAAAGTAAGATCTCATGCGAATAAGAGCGGAAGTCGGGGAAAAGTACGGTCTTAGATGCTACCAAGCACTCGAGGAAATGATATGGAATTATCTCCTCCCTCATGAAGAGCACAAGAGGTAAACCTTTCTGTCTCACTCAAAATCAAAGTCTGTGGGTTTGAGTCCCACTCTTGGCATGGATGTTTGTAGCCTTTCAGAATCGGCTTTAAGCAGTTGGTGCTGGTGTAATCAGCCCTCGTGTAGAAAAATATGACCGTAGCGCTCACAACCAACCCTATAAAAATCATGACTCTTGTAAGTCTGGTTCTTAGGCCTGCAACTAGCAATAGTCCGGTGTCTTGATGAAATTACCGTTACCTGGTGGATAAAAGCATCAAATTTGGTATGAAGGTACCTTAGGGTTTACCATTAAATGTTAGCCTAGGAGCCCTCTGGAATTTCTAAAAATTTTCATGTACGGCACTAAAATCCAAAATGGCCGACAAATATGACAAAATATCACTTTTAACACAATCTATTTTACTATTAATTTTCAATTACAGCTTTAAGCCAATTAAGTACACTACAAATCTAACTTACGATAGTCTACATATTATATAAAATATAATAAAATATATCCATATACACTCATGAACAAAAAAATTAGCGCACCAAGAAGGAGTCGTCAAAATGAAACGAAATTTTACATACGTAATGACTACTTTGATATAAGTAAATGATAAGAAAATCAATGAAAAAGGATAATTTATTTCAGAGAAAAAGGCAAAAGAACGGAGGAGTTAATACTCCGTTGGATCCCCTCTAGCGCGAATGCACGATGCGATACGATCGGGCATTGAGTCATACAAGTTCTGTATGATGTCTTGAGACATTTCGTTCCATATTTGCTGTAACCTTGCCTCTAGTTCGCTCAAACTCGTGGGATGCCCAACTCGTCGTCCCAAATGATCCCAGATATGCTCGATTGGAGACAAATATGGGGATCGGGCAGGCCAAGGAAGGGTAGTAACAGTGCAGAGACAGACTTGTGACACCCTTTCCGTATGAGGCCGAGCATTGTCTTGTTGAAAAATGGCTCCTGGGAGCCGTTGCATGAGTGGCAACACATGTGGTTGCAGGATTTCATGAACATACCGCTGGGCTGTCATGGTGCCACGGAACAATACTAGGGGTGACCGTGTATTGTAGGCAATGGCACCCCATACCATCACACCAGCTGTGGGAGCGATGTGTCGCTGTACAGCAAAGGCATGATTGAAGCGTTCACCACGGGCTCTCCACACACGAACACGATTGTCATCACTGCCGAGATTGAATCTGGATTCGTCGCTAAAGACGACCTGGTTTCATTCCGCTGCAGTCCAGTTTCCTCGTGCGCGGCAAAACTCCAAACGGAGGCGTCGATGGGTGCGCGTCAAGGGCAGCACACGTAATGGGCGCCGCGATACCAACTGTCCTTCAGCCAGGCGCCTTCGTATGGTTCGAGAAGACACAGAGGCCCCTAGTGAAGGTGCTACCTGTGCCTGGATGGCGGCCGATGAAGCAGTTGGCTGTACGCGTGCATTTCTTACGATGTGGCGGTCTTCTCGACGACTGGTCTGTCGAGGGCGTCCTGAGCCTGGTCTTCGTGTACATGACATCTCTCGGGTCCACTGGTCCTAACACCTCCTCACAACACAATCAGAGCGACCTAATTGGCGAGCTACTCGCCTAGCTGACCACCCAGCTTCCATCATCCCGACGATTCTCCCCCTCTCAAACTGCGACAACTGCTTATATTGTCTTCGAATACGGCGTAATGTCATGTCTATCTCAGCTCTTCCTTTGTAAATGATTCAGCACACTCAAACAAGCTTTGGTTACCTGTTTTATACTCCACAGAGTACGATGTTCAACGCCCTCTACCGGCTATACGTAATGCGCAATCACGCTGCATTTCTAATCATTTGCATATCTCCCCGACATGTACCTTTATTGCAAGTTTCGTTACGATCCCTCAATTATTTCTTGGTGCGCTAATTTTTTTGTCCATGAGTGTAATTTATTACAGTAATTTATAAGTACAAATATAACGCTAATAAGTGTTCCCAAAGCCAAAAAAAAATTATATCTATTCATTCAATGGAATTCAGTATGCAACAGTCATAATAAATTGCATTTGCACTTGGAAAGTGGTGAGAAGTCCAGATGGGCTTTCCTACATTTGTAGTTGTTGCAGTTTCGTTTGCAGGAATATTTAATAAATTTCCTGCATGATCGGGAAACCTGAAATTTTCATCCAAACAGGTATCCATGACTCTGAAACCTTATTCCAAGAAAAATCCTGCGGAAAAGGAATCACTTGCTGTGTTTGTGTGCTGGTCGTCCAAAAACCTGCTTGATAAACGGCCCTTCAGATATGTTGTAGAAGAACATCCTCAGTCGGTGGAAGTTTGTACATTGCTCGATTCTTCTGACAGAGAAGCTCCTTTCTTATCAGCTTGATACTTCTGAGAGGAGTGGTTTTATCATATAGAAAAACAGTCAGTCGTATGGAATAAGGACAATGATGTAGTTGAGCTTGGGTTGTGGTCTATATTGTCAAGGGCACCAACAGTAAACAACCCTTTACGGAGACAAGTAGGAGATACCACTCCATTATCTTCAAAGCGTTCACAGGAAGAAGTGTCTATCCAGTCTTCTATCTCAAGAGTCCTGTCACATGGAATACAAATGCCCGTGTGACATAACTTCTGGATGAGTTTCTTACTTTTGGTAGCTGTATTAACATTGATGCCAACATAGAACGGGAAGGGTGACTCACATTCCTTACTGTGTCATGTCCTTCAACATATTCCTCATACCTTCATCGAATATGATTACAGTGTATCTCCTATCAAATTGCTCTTGGGCTTCTGGGAAATGCTCTAGCAATTGATTCTTCAGTCTTGTTGATTTGTTTCTTGATGCCTAGTTCCTCAAGACGATTTATATACATAAAGTGGATCTCAGATACTTTGAAAAGAGGAATACCAGACTTCACTGATGTACTAATGTAACTGGTAAGTTCTACGAATGACCGACACTCATACATTTTGTCATCTGTGTTTTCTTCTTTTACGCTTGCCTTACAAGTGAGGCTTCTGTAGCGATTTCTAAGCTGGATCAAACATGCAAGATGGTATTTTGCCTCCATTGCTATAAGATTTCTTACAGTTCTCCTTGTCATGAGGTGTATTTCATTGAACTATGTGATCATGGATCGAATATTGCTGTCGGTATCAAGTGTTGAAACTTCATGTAGTGGACCTTCATCTTTGCTGTTTTCGCAAAACAAGCAACATTGCACCTCCAATGCTGCGCGTTTACTAGGTCGTTACGTTTGATCAACACCAGTTTGTTTTATCTTGACTGCCTTTGCCAGCTTCGAATTATTAAACTTAAGATGACAAGATTTGTGCCATGAAGCAGAATGAGAAGTAAAGTTTGTAGCAGTTTCATTAATTCTGAAAGACAATTCAACTGGGAGAGCATCAATGCAACGGAACTGTTCTACATTTTTCAGGAATGTTGTGTAGGCATCTGTTTTACCACCACTTGTCAGAAAAGGACATTTCAAACTTTCACCAGTGTCATGCAGGCAAATCACGCATCGACCCCAGTTCACATCCATGTTAAATTATTCTGGTAAAAATAATGGTAATATAATTAGAATTTAGTCTATGAGAAACACTACGTAAACTGGAATGAAATCCACGATGGTCAAAATCTGCAACACAACATCATAAATCCCATTTTTTATGGTTTTTGCAGTAGTGGTGCCTTGAAAAGAAAGATTATTCACATGTGATATTTGGTCGTAGTCGGCCATTTTGGATTTTAGTGCTGTACAGGAAAATTTTTAGAAATTCCAGAGGGCTCCTAGGCTAAATTTTATTAGTATACTCTAAGGTACCTCCATACCAAATTTGGTGCTTTTATCCACCATGTAACAGTAATTTTAAAATACAGCTGTAAGCCACCAGACTACAACCCCATGGAAGAACTTGGAGTATAAGAGAATGTCAGGTTTTCAAGGTATATAACCTTCTGTGTATATATATATACAATAACCACCGCTTATAGTGATCAGTGGTTATAAGAATCAACCGTTTATAAGAATCAATATCGCAAAAACAAAAACTTATGTATTATTTCCATGTTAAAATTTTCGCTTTAAAGAATCAATCCACCGGTTTTAAGAATCAGTTCACACTCTTCGCTTTCCTTTCATTCTTCAAAAAGAAGCCACTTAAACCCTCAAGGTACGAAGTTCTTTCTTTATTCTTTAAAAAAAAGAGTGATAAGATGGGATGGAATACAGTCGTAAAATGCATCCCTTTCTTTGTTAGACATAACATTATAGTTTCCCCTTAAACACTTTAGCTAAACTATGTCCTATTAGCTTGACCCAGGGGCATCCTACCCGTGCGGATCCGATTTCACTTTCCTCCACTGACAAACATAGACAGGGAATCTTTTTTTCCCACCTCTCACATCCTGGTTGCGGCTTCCTGGATTCTGAAACACATAAATCGTCGGGGAAGTGTCCACTATCACTTAGGAAAACGTGACATTATTAGATTCAGCAAGTTATCAAACCGTGAAACGTAAGCTAGAAGGTGAATCTTGGTCTGAGACTATTGGTATTGAAAGGGATATAAACAGCCTCCTGAAAACTTCATTACGTCAAACTACCATAGACTTTTTCTTCCACCCTTCCTGTGGTTGAAATGTTAAACTGTTAAGCAGGTAATGTTTTAACAAATATTGTATTTTTTCTTCTCTTACTATAATCATGTGTATCTACTTATAAGTCTAGAAATTAAATTGTATTTTTAAAATTATGAAAATAATTTTAATAAAAGATAATTAACGTAAATTAAAGAGTATTTTATAGCAAATTATATAATATATGTCTATGTAGGTGTGTGTGTTCCTGTCCAAAAACCTAAATTTCGGCTATAAGAATCAACTGCTTATAAGAATCAAAAACAGTAATAACAAGCGTGATTCTTATAAGCGGAAATCACTGTATATATATATATATATATATATATATATATATATATATATATATATATATATATATATATATACACAGAAGTTTGTTCAAACTTTATGAAAACACGATTATGATAGTTACATTTTATGTACAAATGCCATATTTTTTGAGCCGATTTGCTTCTGCTTGATAGCCATGGTTCTTGACAATAGCTCTAGCTCCAATTTTCCCATGAAAGTAAGCTTTTTCTTAGCACTGTCATGTCAATTTTACACCATTCCCCTTGGACCGCTTTCCAAAGTCCGTTCAGTGTTCTAGAATGTCGTTTTCGTAAGAATCGCTTTAATAAACTGAAAGCACAAAAGTCCCTCGGAGAAGCGTCAGGTGATTTTACAGGTATTTCATTAAATGGGATACACTTTATTCCTGTTTCTGATTCTTTCTTTCATAAATAAGCGACAGTTGATTTAAGGGTGTGACAAGAGGCTTTGCGCATATGAAGCTGAACTTTATCAATGTCCTTTCCATATAATACTGTAATTTTTTCTTCAAAAAAATGGTTCTAAAATATTCTGCTGATAATAGAGTGAATTAATTTTGCTTCACTTCAGACTTTTTTTTATTCTTAATTTGCCGTTGTAACAAAATCCTGCAACTATCATGAATCCCTTTGGGAACTTTTCTGTACACTTACGAGGCCATTTTGTACTGTCATCCCCGCCAGTTGAGCAATAGAAAATTTCTTTTTTTATTACAGTCACTTAAATGCACGCATGCCTTATCGAGTGTTACCACAAATTTTCATTTTTCAGCAGCTAGGTGTTTCTCATATAATTTCCTACGATTTGTTTTTCTTTCAGCAATATGCTTTGGCAAAAGCAGATGAACTTTAGATTTAAACATCTTTTTAATTTCAAATCTTTATGAATGATTTTACTTATAGAGCCGGAAGACATTCCTAGTTTCGATGCAAATGATTTTTGAGTCGGCAGATTTTCTTTTTGGGTCAGAGACTTCACTTTCTTGATATTTGCCTGCGTTCGAACAGTCTTAGGATGAGGTTTCGCTGTCATGTTTTCATTTTTACTTTCAGTTATATATATATATATATATATATATATATATATACAGAAGATCGTTCGCACTTTATGGAAACAATTTTGAAATTTGTTGTTGGCGTTTGCATTTTGAGATAAAAATTTGGCAACTTCAGAAAAATCGTCTGCTATTGGTTTCTTTTGATTGGAGTGTAAGATAAAAGATTTATTTCGAAAATGACTCCTAAAATTGATAGATGGCTCGAAGGTTACGTAACTGCGCTTTCCGAGTATAAATATTCATTGCAACAAATTATAAAACGGTGTAAAAATCACGATTAGGGCATTTCTAAAAAAGGTATATATAGTATATTAAATTTGAAAGGGAAGAAACGTCTAACTGAAAGTAAAAATCAAAACATGACTGCTAAACCTCATCCTAAGACTGTTTGAACGCAGGTAAATATCACGAAAGGGAAGTCTCTGATCCTGAAAGAAAATACTCCGACTCAAAGATCCATTGCATCGAAACTAGGCATGACTTTTGGCTCTGAAAGCAAAATCATTCATAAAATCTGAAGTTAAAAAAATGTTTAAACGTGAAGTTCATCTGCTTTTGCCAAAGCATATTGCTGAAAGAAAAACAAATTGTAGAAAATTATATGAAAAACAACTAGCTGCTGAAAAATGAAAATTTGTGGTAAAACTCGATGGGGCATGGGTGTATTAAGTGACTGTAATTAAAAAATATCAATTTTCTATTGCTCAACTAATGGGAATGACCGTACGAAATGGCTACGTCAGTGTACAGAAAAGTTCTCAGAGGAGTTCATGATAGTAGCAGGATTTTGTTACAACGGCAAATTAAAAATAAAAAAAGTTTGATGTAAAGCCAAAATTAAATCACTCTACTATCAGCAGAATATTTTAGAACCAATTTTTGAAGAAGAAATTCCAGCCTTATATGGAAAGTACATAGCTAAATTTGAGCTCCATATCGACAAAGCCTCTAGTCTCACGTCTAAATCAACTGCCGCTTATTTAGCAAAGAAATAATCAGAAACAGGAATAAAATGTATCGCATTTAATGAAATACCTGTAACATTACCTGACTCTTCTCCAATGGACTTTTGCGATTTCTGTTTTTTAATACGAGCCTTAGGAAAACGACATCAAAGAACATTGAACGGACTTTGGAAAACGGTCCAAGAGGAATGAGGTAAAACTGACATAACAGTACTAAGCAAAAATTTACTTTCATGGAAAATTCGAGCTAGAGCTATTGTCAAGAACCATGGCTATCAGATAGAAGGAAATCACAGCATAAAATAATGCATTTATACATAAAACTTAACTATCAAAATCATTTCCATAAAGTGTGAACGACCTTCTGTATATATACCAGTGATGGGAAAACAAAGAATCCATTATATTGTCTTTAAGGCTTTTGCACTGTATTAAGTCAAAAAATTCAAAGTCAATGGGTGAATCCTTATATCATTATCCGTTAAATGTAGTAACTCCTTAAGACTGTTGTGTACTAACCGTATTAGATTAGTTGATCTCAATGTTAACCTATGGAGAAAAATTGTGTACTATTTACAGATACATAAATTCTGATAATCAAATAAAAATGGTATTTTCAGATAGCCTGAACTTTTCTGCACCTTGAAAGATTCATTTTATAAATTTCGTCCACCAAACAAATTTATGAGCCTTTAAAACACACTAAACCATAGTTTTCTCCGAATAATTTAAATTTAGAGATAATATAATTGCATTTTTTTATAAAACAAAAAATACCCCAAAGTTGTAAAATTCCTTTCTCTAGTACGGAGTATAATTTTTAAAAACAATTCTTTAAATCCAAGTCGGTAATCCATAGACAATTATTTCCATAGGTTAACATTTAGGTGAGCGAATCCAATAGGGTTAGTACACAGCAGCATTAACATCAAAACGGTACATACGAATATGAGAACTGCTATAACTCCGCTCGAACGTCTAACTGTAAACGCTGAACCTCTATTTGGTTTGAGGTTCGAAGTGACGCATGATAGTTTTTTCATTACACATCATATCGAAACTCACATCACATCTAGTTTCATATTTTCCTGTTTACACGATCATTTGGCATGATGTTATATGTGAAACTAGCTGAAAACCCGCGCTTCGCTACGGAGTACATTCAAATTAAATACAACGGTCAACGTATGCAATTTGTGCCAAAAAATAAATATATATATTTATAATAAATGCGATGATCAATGTATAGAATTGATGTAAAATATATATCTATCTATCTAATATATAAAAATGAATGTTTGTATCTCTGTAATTGTATAGAAATCCACAGTTTAGGAGCAACGATCGTGAAATTTTACATACAGGCGTCTTTAAAAACAGCCGAGGGTCTGAAGAACTTCAAAAATCGAAATTAATTACCGTTGATTTTTAATTAATAAAAAACCAAAAATTTTGAAACTAAATGTAAGATGTTACACTTTGTGGAATCACCACTCTGAATATGGCGTCCACGTTAGGCGTAGCTGGCAAACAGCGAGCGAAAAGATAAAAATAAATAAAATCAAAAAGTTTCAAGTTATATATTAAACCAGAATAATAAATGAAAATAATAATCTTTCAAGTCAGATTTTATACTCTAAAATAAATCGGATCCAACGGCATATTGACACTATCACACGCGATGGAAAATTCGAATCAACCACGCTAAGTGTCACAAGATCATTTTTAATCGCTACTGCAACCCCCCTCGCTTATGTCTTTGTGTCTATTGAAGAGTTAAAGACTAAGCTTCTATCCTGCTAACTTATTTCTAACTTAAAACTCCTCTTACTCCATAAATACATGTATATTCACCAACCCATAGCAACTTTCCAGTAATTTTAATACAAATATTCTCCTATTTACACAATACACCAGCATGTTATTGTGGCGCATTCGGTAAGAGCGTTAATTTACTATACAACATGACGCGGGTTCGAATACGGATCGTACAGATTTTGCTAAACCTGTATTTTCAGCTTTTTTATGGAGGCTTTTTTGTTTCAGCTTTTATTTTATTATTTTTTAAATTATTATTATTATTATTTTTATTTATTATTTTTTTTAATTATTTTTATTTTATTTTATTATTTTTAAAAATTATTATTTTTATTTTATTTTATTTTTCATATTATTAATGTGTATAACATTTCGTATACTTTTTTTTCTATGTTATTTATACTGTGTTTATTTTTTTAATGGATTTTGGTAGGTTTATTATAAATTTATGTATTTTATGTTTTACTTTTCAGGAATTTTTGCTCCAATGATAAAGGCTAAATCTTTTCTATGTTATTTATACTGTATTTAGTTTTTAAATTGATTTTGGTTAACAAACATTCGACAATTTGACATTTTTACTTTTCAGCTTTACTTTCCTAAAGACAATTTGACATTTTTCCTTTTCAGCTTTTAGTGGTTTATTATAAATGTATATATTTTATGCTTTACTTTTCAGGGTTTTTTTGCTCCAATGATGAAACGCTAAATCTAGCTGAATTCTGAAGATATTATTGTAAATTTATGGTTTTTTATGTTGGGTTTTCTTTTTATTCATGTGTATAACATTTCACATGCTTTTTATTCTATGATATTTATACTGTGTTTAGTTTTTAAATTGATTTTGGTTAACAAACATTCTTAAAATCCCCGGCAACGGCGGATAAATTATCACCTGTGTAGGTTGATAATTTATAAATTTTAAAACTGTTACCACATGTATATTTACAGATCCACAAGAACTTTCCAATATTTTTAATTAATAAATAACCAACAACTTTCGATTCACAAACGTACAGTAGATGGCGCCACTATTTTAATTTTTTGTGTGTCTATTTCGTTGTTATGTGACGATAAATTTATTTAAAGTACCAGATAAAGAAATCACATGATCAGCGTTTAATAAATTAAATTGTAAAAATTAATCTTTAAAAATTCACCAAAAATTAGAAAATGGAGGTAAAGATGCGAAAAGAATTTCATTTTAAAGGAATTTTTATGATCTTTTTCGTGATATAAATTTTACAACCCTCAAATTATTATTTTAAATGCAAACTTGAAAAAAGTTACAAAAACAGATTAAAAATTTAATTTAAAAAAATCTAAGAAGAATTTTTAAAAAATCTTTCTTAGTGCACCCCTACATTATAAGAAGAATCGCCATGCAAAATTTCAGTCCTTTAGGCTATGTACACATGAGAGCGTTGCAACGCGCGCTCTGGGGCAGTTGACTACTGTTTTTTGACAGGCATATTTCTATTTTTTTACAAAGTGCAGAATAAATAAGATATATATGAAATACATGAATTTTTCAAAATGAACTTATGCGAAATTTTCAAATGTTATTATTTTTAAATTTTTTTAAACATTTGAATTAAAATAAGGGAGTTTGATGTTACATGAAAGATACGCAACTTCGTGCCCAATATGCTAATGTATATTTTTTATTTTATGATTTATGTATTTTATTATTTTTCTGATATAGAACCACAATAATACATTCCCTGAGTACATTATAAATTTACATTTCTTTAAATTTTCTCTCCCCTTTCTATCTACAGATGATATTTTTTGAATGTAATATTTTTTGAATGTTTTTCGTGATATAAATTTTACAACCCTCAAATTATTATTTTAAATGCAAACTTGAAAAAAGTTTCAAAAACAGATTAAAAATTTAATTTAAAAAAATCTAAGAAGAATTTTTCAAAAATCTTTCTTAGTGCACCCCTACATTATAAGAAGAATCGCCATGCAAAATTTCAGTCCTTTAGGTTCAACGGTTTGGTCTGTACTTTGTATGTCAGTCAGTCAATCAGTCAGTTAGTCAGTTACGGAACTGTTTTATATATATATAGATTTTTATTACTATCTCTATATCGTAACGTTAACTTCATGCGCACACATTATTTTTAACTGGCATTCAATTGGCTGTTAAAACTTTATATTTACATCCTATTTAAAAGAAGTAGGGTGTAAATTGTAGGGTGGAAAGTTGGTAAAATTAAAATTTTGTGCAATGTATTTTAATTTCTCGATTAAAAGTAGTTTTTTTCTAAAAATCAATTTATTTCGCTTGAAAAGCTAAATATTTTATGCACGCGGTTTATATTATTATTACTATCTTTATATCGTAACGTTAACTTCATGCGCGAGCATTATTTTCTTATGCTTTTTTTATTATTATCATCTTTATAATAGCTTTATTTTCATACGGTTTTAAGCAACTATCGTTGTTATTCATATTATGTTGGTTTTTTATTAATTAAAAATTAAGGGTAATTAATTTCGATTCCGGAAGTTCTTATCTTTATTTTCATATGCTTTTTCATTTACGAATTATTCAAATGTTGGTTAAAAAACTTTTGCGCAATTTATATATTTGTGTGTGTTTAATTATTGAAATTAATAAATTTATATTTCTGGAGAGGATGTTTCAGATTTTAGTGGTACTATGATGAAAGGCTGAATATACCAAAATTCTGAGGAGTTTATTATGGAGAGAAAAGGAATTTAATATGTAGAGGATGTTTATAGGAGTTAAATGTGGAGAGGAGTTGAATGGTTTGCAGCCCTCAATCAAACACTTCATTTTTTTAAGAGGCAACGCTGCAGTCATATCATTGTTCTATTGGAAATTTCTGCTGAACCTGTAATTGCAGCTTTTTTTTACCCCAATGATGAAAGGCTAATTCTAGCTGAATTCTGAGGAGTTTATTATAAATTTATATATTTATAGATTTCACAAGGTTTTTTTTCTATGTTATTTATACTGTGCTTAGTTTTAAATTAATTTTGGTTAACAAACATTAGAGAATTTGACATTTTTACTTTTCAGATTTTAGTATTAAAATGATGAAAGGCTGAAATTCTGAGACGTGTATAACATTTCACATATATTTTTATGTTATTTATACTGTGTTAATTTTTAAATTGATTTTGGTTAACAACAAACATTCTTAAAATCCCGGGCATCGTCGGGTACTTCAGCTAGTATATATATATTTATAAAAAAATCGTAAGGGATATGCATTTTTTTGGATAATATCCAATCGTCTGCTGCATTAGAAAGAGAAAAAAATATTTTTTTTGTCTATTTAGTTGTTACGCACGTGACGATATATTTATTGAAAGTACCAGAAAAAGAAATCACGTGATCGGCATTTAATAAATTAAATTCTAAAAATTAATCTTTAAAAATTCACTAAAAATCAGGAAATGGAGGTAAAGATTCGAAAAAAATTTCATTTTGAAGGAATTTTTATGATCTTTCTCGTGATATAAATTTTATAACCCTCAATGTATTATTTTAAATGCAAACATAAAAAAAGTTTAAAAAACAGCTTAAAAATTTAATTAAAAAAAATCTAAGAAGAATTTTTGAAAAATCTTTCTTAGTGCACCCCTACACTATTAGAAGAATCGCCATGCAAAATTTCAGCCCTTTAGGTCCAGCGGTTTGGTCTGTGCGTTGTATGTCAGTCAGTCAGTCAGTCAGTGAATGAATGAGTCAGTTACGGAACTGTTTTATATATATAGATGACGCATGCTACGTCTAAAGCAGCTTTAAAAGAGGACCCAAAAGTATCACAAAAACCATTCTTTGTTGATCTCATAACAGTTACATCTCAAAATAATAACAAATTGTTAATTACAATCATTCCATGAATAATAAAATTAATAAATTAAAATATTAACCTTATAGCTTCGTTTTTCCGATTCCCTCTTTAGAACGGATATTTCATACCCCCTTTTTAAGAACAACCATTAAGGGGATTATATATGTATGTGTGTACTTTATATATATATATATATATATATATATATATATATATATATATATATATATATATTCATTCTTGGGCCCATAATTTTGGGATACATACTATCCCACCCCGTAAGGAAAAGGTTAAAGGAAATTAACTGTAACTTAAACCTCACTTTGGTCAATATCGAAATTAGGCTTTTATTCATCATACCTTATGAAATAGCGGATAACCTGATGGATTTTCGCTTATCTAGTATCTTCATAAAATTGAATTTCAGATTTCTAAAATTCCAGAAATGATAAGCCTCTTAATTTCCCAAACAAGATATGAACTCTTCAATCTTAATCTACCCTCAAACAATTTCCTTTTTCTCGGAAAAACCCTTAAAATTATGCGTCATTATTGATTGAGTTATCTAAAAATCCACCCTCCCCCCACCCTCATTCAGAAAACGTAATTCCATCAACACACGTGTTATAAACCCACATCCGATAATAACTTCCATGCAGCCTTCAAACCCGGCAAAGTAATAATTTATTGATTACCTCATCAAAATTCTCAGGGAAACCTTTTATAAATTGTCATATACGTGCTAAATTACCTCAATCACAAAAGCAACCCTTATCGCTATCCCGACAGGGGACCAATTTGAGATTACCAAGAATTTTACCAAGAATGTTTCCCATTGAAAAGAATTCGGGTCTGAGTGGAAAAGAGGGAGGGGGGAAGAGTACGAATACCTCCGTCTTGATTATTTTTCAGGAAAAAGATGAATGAAACCAATTTATGCCTGGAAACTTGATAAGACTGGGAATTTGTATATTTTTTATACATATCAAGAGCTTTTAGCAATGCTGAAGGGGGAAGTCAATATGAACTTGATAGGGATTATTACTTCCGATTGGATTATATAGTAAAAGGATTATTGATAAGAAATTAATTGCCAATTTGTTCGCTTCGTGGTAGAAAGGATAGAGATGACATACTTCTATGCAGACGTTTAATTTAGTGTTATGTAAACCTATGATGTCAGATCTAGATAAATAATTTTTTTTAAATAATCGCAATTGTAACTGAGAGTTATTCGATGCGATAACGGGAACTTCAGTAATGTAATCAATGGGTGTAAAGAGAAATCATAAAGTATTTTTTTTAAATGCATGGAGAAAAGTTGTTGGATGTAATTAATTTCTGATTGCGTAACCCTAAAAATAATGCTTAAAATATTAAATAAATGGCTAAAAATAATGCTTTATTTGGGTGGTTAACGTGAAAAAACATATACCGGACTCTATAAAATACCCAGTCTAAAAAGATATGCTTTAATGTCATCTCTAATGCTATTTTTTGCCAGTGAGGTACCGAAAAAACGATAACTCGTCAGACTGGCGGCATCGCTTTCACGAGTAACTTGAAACCTGCGACCCTCGTTCATTTTTGGGATGCATTTGGCAGCGTATAGTTCTTCAGAACTAAAAAAGCTTTGGGAAGGACTTTCATGAAATCTTCAGGTGTGGAATGTGGAGGAGACCGTATCGCCCCTTTCTCCTCGGGATTTTAAAAATCTCGGAAATTCGAGTATCCTTGCTGCTCTGGGACAGCCGACGTGTGAGGAGCACGTGTGATCGTCCCGATAGCACCGTAATTCTTCGATCGGTAGCGGGGGAATCGGCAATTTCTATAATCTGACGTCACCGCTTTCACGATGTATACGGAATCGGAGCCAACGCTATTTTTGTCAGCTTTCTGGAAAGAATTTTTTTTCGAGTAATAGACCTTTAGGATGAATTAATGGCGTCTCTAGAGCTACTTCTTTACCAGTAAGAAGTCTGAAAAACAATAGGGTGGTGGGAAACTCGTAGGGTGGTTTCGGTGATGACATCGCTTTCACGATTAACTTGAATCCTGCTCCCCCGTGTTCGTTCTTGGGATGCATTTGGTACAGAATAGTTGCCTAGGACTAAATAAAGCTTTAGGAAAGACTCTCAGGAAGTCTTCAGGGGTATGACGTCATATGGCGAGATCGCTAGTTTCGCGGACGTAGCGGAGACCCTATCGCCCCATTCTCCTTGGGATTTTAAAAATCTTCGAAATTCGAGTATTCTTGCAGTTCTGGGACACCCGACGCGTGAGGAGCACGTGGGATAGTCTCTTATTACGCGTCTCTTTTTACATCTCCTTATGGTCTGTTCCTTTTCGGACATATTTTATGGGTTTTATGTTGTAATTTGTATCGAAAACTAACTTGAATACTGAGCACAAAACATACGACCGTTAGCTGTCACCTGACGCCACGATTGGCGCCAAACCTACATGCAGGGCTGCCACTCATTCGGGGCCGGCAACGTCATAGAACTGTATACGCGCGAAACGACTGACGTCTACGACTAAAAAGAAAGTTGAAAATTACAACCGCGTATCTACGAATCCACGTAACTCAAGGACTTACTATGAAATTACTATAAGTGAATGAAATATGAATTTGCTAGAAAATATTGTCATAGAATTAAATGGTTATACACGTGTCCACAACGCAATGAATGATTCCAGCGACATTTTCTAAATATACGCCCATCGTTGTTTATATCGGTGGAACACTATGCTGCCTCTGGACTGTGAACATAGACGTAGCGTCGGTGGGGCACGTACCCCCCCCCCCCAACTTAACTTGTAATAAATTAAAACGTTAATAGAAGTTCAGTTAAAAACGGTAAATTGTAGAAAACTTTTATGAAAGTTGGTTTTTTTTCCTTCTTTTTCAAACTGTGAAACTGAAGATTCCGATTATGTCTTTGCGTTAACATAGTTTTTAACAATAATATGATCCATTACAAAAATTCGATGCTATTATTTTTTTCTCATTTCATTTATATTAAATTTAATTTTCTCATTGTATAACTTTTGAATACTACTCAAACATCAATTCTATCGTTATTCAATTTTTAAAAAATCATAATATTTCGTATTTTAAGGACCGCCCGGCAGTCAATGTGCGGAGAAGGACCCTAACTGAATTCAGTCCGTCCCTCCCCCCCCCCCCCCCGCCAAAAAAAAAAGAAAAGTTAGAAGTACGCTACGTATATGACTGTGAATTACTAACAAATGGTATTGTGGGAGTAATAGATAAATCACGAGGCTTTCTTTTGCACTCTAGTGGGTGAATATTGATCCTGGTTCCATTTTGGCAAACGGTATTAAAGGTCTGTCCGAAAGAATCATATTCAAACGAATTCGAGAAGCTCTGTTATATTTGAACAATTTATCTTTAATTAATGACAATTGATCTTTTTTTTATAGTTTAATATAAAACTCAAGTGGGGAGTTCATTAATAAAAGAGCTATATATTCATAGTAAAAACATATAAAGAGATTCACTTATCATTCAACATTATTGTATTTTGACCAAACAATACCATAAAGGAAAACCAATCGCAAATGCAGACCCAGTGGAAAAAATCCAAACCTTTTACTAATGAACCAATAAATGAATCTCAAATAATTAAAACAGCTGCAAAATACCAACAAAATTAAAAGCTAATTATTGAGAACCAGAAATAATACATGTAAAAACAATATTATTAATACTATCTTTTGTTAAATCAGACTTTGAAATAATCTATAATAGTTAAATTAAATTCCATTCTCTGACACAAAATAAGTTTTGTTTTGTTTAGATATTATTTAAAATGATATAGTCTGTCTTTGGCTTCTTTTATTGTTTATAAAGTACGAATGAGAAAACTGCGTTATCAGGTATCTTACAGTTTCTATTCTGATATTTGAATGGAAGAAGGTGAAGTCTAGTTTTTATGTTGAATGATGCATTAAACAAATAATAAGAATCATATTTATGTGCCTATAACGATAACAAGAAATAAAAAATAAGGGAAGCAAATTGCAAAGAAGTTTCGATACATACTTTTGCCGCGGTAACAATGTAATTAGTTTCCAGTATCATTACGCTAATGAAGTTGAGAGCTCATAAACTAAGAAGAGAATTTCAACCTTAAAGTATCTTCCATCCAAAAAAAAAATAATAATTTTATCTCAATATTGTAGTTTGATGCTTTGGAAGTGAAATTTTATCGATAGAAAGGCAATTAAACTTACTAAAATTCTTCACATACGGAAAAGCCATTTTAATGGGTTAAGAAAAAGGACGCTGAAAAGCTGTGATAATTGAAAGCAAACATTGAAATTTCGCCTCCCTTTCAACCTTTTCAAATTAAAACAAAAGTTATTCTTAAATAAAAATGAAGAAAATTATGCATTACATGACAGTCATTAATTTCGAACTTAAAACGCACCGAATTCAAAACTGGAGACGCATTTAAAGGATAAGTCAAATAAGCTGCTTAAAGGGTAATTACAATACGGAAAGTCAAAAGTCATTTTATCCTAGGATTATTCATTTTTCTGTTGAATTGTTTTAAACTAAGTAACTGCAGTTCTCTTTAACAGTTTTAAAGAACATTGAGATTTAAACAATATTTCAAAGAGATATTTGCTCACATAAGGAAAATTATGTTGCTGAAAATATTTTTTTTAATTATTTAATTTAAAGAGATTTATTTTACTTTGTTTTAGTAATTAAGATCAAAATTTAATCATTCGAAAATCTTTTGCGAAATTCCATTTTTATAACTCAATTAAAATTACATATTTTTGAACTGGTTACGAATATTTTAAATTTTCAATATATTATTCTTTGCTTTGCAAAGGAAAACATGTTTCATACAAAAACTATCTGTTAGAAAAATGTTATAACAGGAAAGAAGGAGATCCGAGAAGTTTTTTCGGTAGCGTAAGGGGGAAAAAGCCTCTTAATTTATTTAACACTATCACATTTTGAACTACATAGCTAAATTTTTAGAAAAATCAATGCTACATTTTATCTCGTAAAAAGTCTTATCTTAAGTAAAAATCGGGCTCTAAGAATTTTTTTAAAAAATTTAATTGCTTTTCACGAAAAGTTTTTGTAACATAAGTTAAATTTCCTTTTAGAATTTAGAATTATCTTCAGTTCTTGCTGGACACTTTTTATAAAATATTAACTTTTTATGGCTGCCGAAAGCATATTCGAGTAATTTTTTTTTTACATTTTAGAACGTTAAATATGAAAGGAAAATTAATTTTTATCTCTGAACGCAAAACTGTAATTCCACACAGAGGAAACTTACTAATTGCTCTCAGAAAGTTCCCAGAGATAACTTAATTAAAGTACACAAATTAAAAACCATTGCCAACTTCATTACGACAGAATGCCATTTTTCTACTCCGTAGTCAGCATTAAATGTCCGACAACAGTAGATGTTAAAAGGAAAACAATTCAGTCTCGGCCTCTTAACGTAATGCATTGAAGACTGCATTGTATACTATCAAAAGGAGTGTCAAAATATAGTTAACTTCTTTTAGGGGAGTCAAGCGGTAAATTGAAGTAAACAGCAGTCGACAATCTTCTTCTTTCAAATACTTCTGTCAATTACCCTAATTAGAAATTATACGGGAAGTTAATTATAATAAATGTAATTCACTCCAGATTAACTTAAGTAGAATCGCTTGCGATATCTGGCTAAAAGCAGTTTAAGGAAATTCATTAATACTTTGAACGGAGATACATAATATTTTTATCTAAGCCAAGCATTTTCATGATTAGGATAACATTCTCAAAGGGTAGCGTAATTAATCTTCGATGCTGAGCAAAAGAAATGGGTATTCCCAAACAAGAATCGCAAAGAAGTATTTAAGATATTTTCGTTATCGGAACAGAAGATATATTTTAGAACGTAATTTGAAAGAAATTTTTCAGTGTTAAAATATGACGGGATAATATAATTTAGGATAAAATAAAACTTTACTCGTTGGTATATTGTGTGGATATAACATGAAAAATGTGTGCACTGATCTTAAATATTTACATATTCAAATTCATGTATGCATAAGTGAGGCAGTGTGAGTGTTTTGTTTGTATATAGTAAGAAATTACAGGGGTTGCTAAACTATGGTTCGCGAACCGCGTACGGCTATTTTCAAAATTAGTTGCAAATCAAGTGCATCTTCACTAGAATTTTGGAGACTTGTTCCAGAATTAAAATACTTAAAATTGAGAGGGCCAAGTGAAAAAATCTCTATATTTTATACAACTTAAAGCTGTAAATACTTATATTCTACTATGAGGTTAGCAAAAAAATATACAATGTTAAGTGTTGACAAATCAACTGAACATTTAACTGAATTGCCGCGAACGACAACAACTAAAAATATGCCATAATTAAATAACTTGCTAAATCAACTAAAAGAAAAATAATTATTACAGCTATTAAACTACACTGCTGGTCATTAAAATTGCAACAGCATGAAGGAGGAGTGATGCAAACTTCAAATTCGCATTAAAGGAAGGAAATGCTGGGATATACAAATAATTAGCATTTAAGCGCAATCGAACGACGCTGAAGGGAGAAACGGCATCTCAAACTCTCTATAAAATCAAAGGTACGCAGCGGGTTTCTCATTCGGAAATCACATTTGAATGTTGGTTGTTGGTGAAAAGATGGTGTTATTCGTCCTATAAGAAAGGGAAACGGCTACTAGCATGTGACGAAATTCGAAAGCGGCAGGATCGTGGCCTATCGAGAGTGCCGTTTATCGTTCCGCGATTTTGCTACTCCTATTGGTCAGAATCCGACGACTGCCATGCAAATATGGAATCGATGGTTTCAGGAGAGTCATACTGAATGCCATGCAGGATATCAACGGCCTTCGACCACTAACGCCCGAGAGGGCAGACATGTTGACAGGTCAGCCTTGCAAGATCGAACAGCCACATCACGGACCTTGAGTCAGGAAATGGGCTTGTTTGCAGCACGGCAAGTATCCGCACGGACAGTGCGACGACGTCTAGAGCACCACAGACTGTCTGCACCGCGACCATTATTGCGGCTTCCCTTGACAATGCAGCACAGAGAAGCGTGGCAACAGTGGTGCGTCCAACGACAAAACTGGATACAGGAGTGGCCCCACGTCATTTTTTCAGACGATTCCCGGTTCTCCGTGCAGCATCATGATGGACGTATCCGTGTCTGAAGGCACCGAAGAAAACGCACGTGGCCTGCTTGCACTCGATATCGTCATACGGGCCCTGCACATGGTGTGATGGTATGGGCAGCCATGTGTAGCCACGCGGACCAACAGGTAGACGTCCAACCTCTTTCGGGGCAATGGCACCCCTCTTTTTTGGATAGTGTATCCTTTTTTTCTTCTGCACTATTCCTGGACACTACAAAAACAATAAGAATTTAGTAATATTAATTATTTCAGCATTAAGATAATTAATATAAAAAACATATTTGAAAAAGCAAAGGTTGAAATTTCATATGAAACACAATATTTTCCTTTTTTTTTTGGCTCTTCTAAATATGTAGACGCTCCCAAATGGCTCTTAACACTGTTTATGTTGACCACCCCTGGTATATATAAATCAACTTAGGAATAAAGCAGGTTAGCTTCTGCTCAACAACTAAGGCTACGAACTCGCACAAACTTTGTAATTGTAATAATATAGTGACAGATTTGGACGTTCAGTAGTAATGTTGTGTTGTGATAGATTTCTTAATAAATAAATTCACCATGCATTCTCATTTGTTTGTGGCCGTTTCATTCTGAGAATGATCCGATGTTATCAAGAAATGGATATGCTTTTTGATATCCTTTAAGCCAGTTGATGCTAGTGACACTGCACACTAAAATTAAGAGATTCAGGCCAATCCCTAACTTTTGGAAGGGGAGTTTCCTAAGACCATGAGCATTTTCGCATAAAACAATCAACTACATCATTAGGAATAAAATATGTTACAACAATTTTTTCCTCCTTGGTCAGTTCCTTTAACTTGAACCAGGTAGCCTTGCCTTTTTTGAGATAGGTGAGCCACACACGTACATTTTAGTTCAAGAAACTGGATCTTTTAGATTTAAACAATATTTACAGTCGGACCTCTATTTAACGAACCTCTATTTTGCGAATTTCTCTATTTTGCGAACTTTTCCTTGGAACCAAGAACATTTTGCGAATTTCTTTGTAAAATAACCTCCAAATAGCGAAATGCATTCTCTGTTTAACGAACTTTTTCTTGTGATCCATTCTTTTTTTTTTCCATCTTTCTCAAAATATTTCTGATCATTTCAAACTTATTCTTTCATTTAACACATTTTATGGTGATCAATGACATTTAACTGGTTTTACCAGTAACCTAACTCAATGTCATTAAAATTCATTAATTTTAATATATACAATTATTTTTTAATTGAAAATACAGTGTATTCCTGGACAATGTTTTGTTTTATTCTTGTTTTCCTTTCAGATTTCTTTTTTATGGGTAAGATATATAAAACAAATAGATATTAATTTATAAAATAAAGGTGTGATTAATCACTTTTTTTAATAATATTTAGTGTTTATGAATTTAAAATCTGTTTTGTGTAGTTTAAAGTATTTTAAAAGGGGAACCTCTGTTTAACGAATTTTCCATATAACGAATTTTTTGGGGGGATTTAGCGACTTCGTTAAATAGAGGTCCGACTGTATTTCGCAAGCTATACAATTTGCGGGCAGCGTATCCAGCAAAGTACCAATACTAACAACCCTTTTTTGTACTGATTCGAACACAACTACAAAAGACGCCAGCAACCAGCGCCGCCTATTGGGTGATATTTTTAATTCCAATGACAGTCGTTATACATTAAGTCTGACTACTCTACACCAAACAGAAAACACATGCTATTGTGGATGGAATACAATTTAAATTTCTAGGGCTTACTAAGTGCAGTTCAAACCTTGATAGATTTTTCTCTTTCCCTTGCTCAAGAATCAGTGATAAACTTAACTGATAGGCTTCAATAATAAAGTTAAAGTGGTGGTGAGTTGTTGGTGTTCACGAAATTTCCAGATATGTTATTCAACTGCCTGTGACAGCCTATTCACAATTGTCGCATGTTCTTGGTAGTTCAAGAATACTTCGCGAGGAAATACGAATAAATGCATTTTTTATAGAGATACTCGTAAGGACTTTACGAAACCACTCACCTCTGCCTCAAGTTCCAGTGATATTTTATGTAGTTAGACGACATATTTTTTGAAGGCGTTTTCGAATGTATATAGGCATGTCAAATTATTTCATCTGTTTCATGAAAAAACTTATTTACAAACTGAACATTTTTCAAAAATCTTCGTATTTATGTGTAACTGAACTTCAAACTACCGTATTTTTCGGACCATAAGTCGTAACTTTTTACATAAAAAATACACTTGAAATTGGGAAGCGTGTTATGGTCCGAAGGTAACATTAAAATAAATGAATGTATTTTTAAATATATACACTACCTTACAATAATGAACCGGATGCCAGCAGATTTGCATAGAATCCGACTGCATGTTGGATTTTATGCAAATCCAGTGCTCGCACGTGACCTGTAAAGGTTAAATACGATACGCGAAATGGTAACGTCATTAGTTCTGCGGGAAATTGCGAAATATGTCGAAACGAAAGGAACTTGGTGACTTTGAAAGAGATGTTATTGTTGATTGTCACATTAGTGGAAAGACTATTCGAGCAATTTGCGGTAAAATTATCACAGCCACGGTCAACTGTTGGTGATGTCGTGAAGAAGTGAAAGACTACTTGAGTTGGGACACGAACTGCACACTTTTGTCCTCCCCGTAAACTGACCGAAAAGGATTGGCGTGTCCTGAACCGCAATATCATAAGAACCGCAAGAAACCACTCCAAATCATCAACAGCGAGTTTAAACAGGCAGTAGGGGTTACGGTGCACCACAATACTTAGCGAAAAGAACTGTACATCCTCAATATCCACGGATGTGTTGCTGCACAGAAACCAAACATCACCCCATCCAACAAAGGCGGAAGACTCGCCTGGTGTTTGCAGCGTCGCAACTTGACTGTGAACCACTGGAAAACTGTATAATGGAGCGGCGAGTCATGCTACAAACTCTTCCAGTCGGATGAGCGTGCTTGGGTGTGGCGAATGCCAGACGAACGTCTGTTACCCGAGTGCCCCGTTCCAACTCTCAAGTTCGGTGGTGGTGGTGGTGGTGGTGGTGTACTTGTTTGGGGTTGTTTTTCGTGGTATGACCTTTGCATGTTGTTCCTGGTAAATTGAACGCCGACGCCTACATGAACATTTTGGACAATCGGGTTCTTCCTACGCTCTGGCAATTTTATGGAATGGATTTTTTTAATTCTAAGATAATTTTTAAGTCTTCGTTTTATTAACAGTGTATTACGGTGTGTAAAGTTAGGTTTTACTCGGAGTGTATGAAATGGGTTGACATTTCGTCAATTCCTTTTGTGATGTTACGGGTAGAAAGCAAATAAAGCTATTTAATCTTAAATCTAGAGGCTCGCATCATTTAAATTAAAAGTTTTCTAATGCATGCTGGCAGCACTTCTCTTCAGGCTATTTTGTTACAGCTGCTTCTCTTGTCTGTTAATAATTTATCGGAACAACCAAACTCTTTTTGAATTTTAAACCCACAAACTGGCTCAAATATATAAAATTGGTTAAATAAGTTCTCCATTTAATTAAAGAAAGTATAATTCTAAATTTACTCGAAAAAGAGCTAAAATGCCTCCCCTTGGCCAAACGCTTACAACAGCTTGAATGCCACATTTGAGTATCCGACACAAAATACTGTAGTTCAAATAAAACATTTTAAAATTTCCTGGAGGATCTTATCTCATTTTTACGTTTAAACAAAAGAATTTTTTTTAAATCGCACCGTATCTTTATCTTAAAAATTTGCGAAAGAACTAAAATCCTCAATACTAATTACTTTTTAAAGACATTTGTTGAATTGATCCTTTTTGAAGATTAAAAGAACATAATGCCCTTGTGACATAATCCACAGCCATCAAATTCAAATTTGGAATCCTTCCAAACTGCAATCTGCAATGCAGTCACTTAAAAATGCTGAGGATTCTTTCGCTAATATTTATTTTTCCCTGCAGCTAAACTTTTAAGACAGATCGTGTATGTAAACCCTGGAGAGCTAAATTATGTAATTAAACTGCTAAAATTTTAGTACTTTAAATAAAAAAAAGCTGTAACAAAAATGCATTGATTCTTACTTAAATAATTTCAGATTTCTTATGAACCATGTCCAATTACTTTTTAGGCATATTTTAGGCATTTTTCGTGGAACATTATATTGCATCATTTCTGTAAAAATGATGTTTCAAATATATTTAAAGCGGGTATTATAGAATCAGTCATTACTTGAAAAATCTGCTGTCGTTGTTAAGAATGCCCCCTGGGCGGAATTTACTCTAGAACAAGTCCGTATAGATTAGCGGGGATTAGCAGAGGGGTGTGGCTACAGTTTATGATAGCACCACAAGGGTCGGAGTCCGATTTAGCCAGCTTCCACCGCAATTTCGACTGAGCAATCCTAAGGGCGGCATCTGGAAGATCGTACCTTCTCCCACCCTCTTTGACCTCATAGAGGGACTCTCCGGTCCACGGATACAACATGCCCATATTCCGCCTAGACACATGAGTATTCAACGGTACTTGTCGGGATTCTATCCGAGCACCCTCACCACCGAAAGCCGACGCGTTACCTCTAGACTACCTCGAGTCCGTGAAAACGTGTAATTAAGTAGGATAATGTTTACAAAAAATATTTTTTGTACTCAGTTATCTAAAAAATTAAAAGGTTGATCCTCATCAATCTAGTGTTGAATTTTGTTTACGAAATTTTAAACACTAAAACTACATTGAAGATTTTGAGCAGCTGATATTATTAAAGTTTTAGGGGGAAAAATGCATGAAATCAAAAGGCAACTCAAATTCTCCAAAGATATAGATTGTTTAACTAATAAATTTATTGATAATGAGTACGCAAATTCTTCAGAAAAAAAATTATTCTTAATAGTATAATTAATTCTTAATTATATTATTAAGAATTTTTCCATTTGAAGTGAATTTGTGCCTTTAATTAGGACTGGCTATACTGTAGATAAAGATGGAGGTACATTCAGTCTCTTCAGTAAAGGGGAAAAGATGTAGTTGTTCGTTAACGTGAAGACGGTGATTAAAAAAAAGGTTCACTGCATCTATCTATTGTAGTGAAGGAAGTAGAACAGTTCGCTAAAGGGATGAGAAAGTTCTCCAGGAAGGAGGAGGCTAAAAGTTCGCTAGGATCGTAATAGGTGAACTGGAATGTAGATTCTAGATCACCACTGTAGCAGTCCTAAACGTTCTGCAGTAACAAAACAGCACAGGTGGTAGATGATGGTTCCTCGATGATATCCTTCCGTCCTTCGGATAACTAATTACAAACTTACTATCGGCCAGATCGTTGCAGGAGCGTAGTGGAGTAGGCTGTGTTAATAACCTCAAGAAATGACACTGTCAACATGCCGGTTGGGAATGCGTATGTAGGAGCCATAAAAAACTAAGCATGAAGCCAAATCTTTGTTACAAAAAAATCATTTATTCTTCATCAGAAATCAATTCATCTATTACTTGAGTACAACTTAGGAAAATGTTCTATATACAAATGGAAGGTGAGCTTGAGTCAACATGAGCCAAAAAATAATGGTGACCGTTCCGGTCAAAAGTCAGAAGCATAACTAACAAATATTGCAAGTTGAACATATAAAAAAGGGGCCCCCAAAAACAGAATTGGCAGAGCCAAAACTGATGGGGTGCTTAAACGTAAATATCTAAGAGACAACTCTCTCTCCAAAAAAATGGCTCTTTACTATTTCTTTTTTATTACTGGACAGGCGTGCAAAAAAGCGGAAAGCGAGGGTTACTATAGCGAGAAATGCGCCAATTAAACAAAAAGCGGATACACGTCCAAGGCGTAGGCAATATTTCCTCAGCACGGAGGAAAATAGACAGTAATAACAACGCGAGCGCTTAATGGCCAACAAAAGGAACCCGGCCTTGCCGAAACCTCGCCAAGAGGAGAAAAAGTCTAGCGCGCCGCAAAATTGAGGCCCGTGAATGGTTTAGACCCGATATTGCGAACTTCGCGCCTCTGCTCGATTGGTCGGACCAGAGGAGAAAGACCTATTCGGAGAGCGCTTTCACGCCAAGCTGACGCCAAGTTCATTCGTGGGAAAAATCTTTCGAACAAATGGGGGCGAGAGAGACACAACTTTTATCTCTACCTTAAACTGATTTTATGGTCCAATTTAGGGAGCAAACGTAAAACGGCATGCGTGGACAAAAGGCTCGTTGGATGTTCACAAGACACACCCTGCAATTACCAGCCATAAATGTGCATTTTAGACAAACTTAACAAGGGAATCCTGAGACTAACACCTGGCTAAGCAAATTACGGTTGAAGCTTTTACGGTTTAAATGGGCAACGGCTAAATTCTCAAGAACACACTCGTCGAGGGAATGGTATAGAAATTACATTATTTTATTTTAAGGAACAACTATTCAGAATTAGAGATTTTATATTAATTTAACGTGCGTTACCAGCTCAACCAAATTAATTATTTCTGGAACGAATTCCTCGTTACGCTGGCATTGAATCAAATATATATTTTTTTACGAAAACATTGTAATATCAACTTTTCAGGGATGCACTCGCGCCATTACAAAGTTTTTACCATAAGGCTAATGGATTGCCTTAATTTCTAATTTAGAGTGAAATTGTTGCCTCCATTGCTGGAGTTGAAACAAAATAGAAAATGCAAGTTCTGCTTCATCTAAACATTCTTTACCAATCAGAGTAATCCAGGTAAAAAACAGTATGTGAAAAAAATCAATTTTATAACAAAACTCTAAAAAAAAATAGAATCTTTCGAATATTTTCCTATGCTACAATTTTTGGGTTCCGCACTGATATACAACGGCCCAGTTTTATAACTAACCAATCACAAGTCATGTCAACCATCTCTGCGCCAACAGAGGAACGCAACACTATGCTCCGGAAACAATGTGAGCAATGTCTTATGTTTGATGTCAGAACTCAAAGAATCTTCCCTATTCTAAAAAAAAGTAACTCCTGCTGCCGCTGTCAAAAGCTTTTCACGCTATTTCCTTCGAAACCGTTGGGGGTATGGGGTCGATATCGATACCAATGCATGCAGAAAAAGGGGGGGACCAAAGTAAGACATGTCTCATCTACGTCGGACTTTAAGTTTTTTTTATGTTTTGTGGGAAAATACTGACTTTTTCATCTTCAGATTACGATAACTCGCCAAAAAATTATCATAGAATTTTTATCTTTTTACAATCTAAGACTACAGACATTTCTCTTTCAAACTAGACCTCATTTGTTTAAAAATATTTTAAAACGGACTAATAATTTCATCAAAAAATGAAACACAGTTTTTCAAGAAATATCGTCCCCTATGTGGATGTAATATCGATGCTCCTCGAGTTTTTATCTTACAAAGAAAATATTTACATTATCTGGAAGCTGAAAGCTTTCTTATTCATATAAACCTCATTTCAAGTCTATATCTTAAATTTTCGATTTTTAATTAAATTTTAAAACTGATAATTCAACAGTGTTGAAACGCCCTTCACATTAAGGGTGACAACAGTAAATGGATGGAAGCTGTTACATTGCCCGAGAATCACCCCTATGTATCTCGCTATTGGCCATAACAGAGGAACGAGCGTAGCGAGCCTAGGGCAAAGCCTCTAGTAAGTGGGAAAAAAAGAAAAAATAGTGCAAATTAAGATTACAACTAAAACAGTCACATATTAACTATCCACTTTTTATGAGTTCATTGGCTATAACTTTATGAAGAATTTGCGTAAAAGTTTTCCCCAGAATTATCTATAGGGGTTTTTTTTAATTAAAAGTCTTTTATGTTAATATTTCAAATCTTTTGTCTATAACAGTGGTTCTCAAACTTTTGTTGATCAGGGGCCATATGTCAAAAACATTCGTTGGGGGACCTCTCTCAGTTAAGAACAATGGACTATAATCTTTTAATTTAGTCAGAAGCTTATTTCCTTTCCTATGAGACAAGGAAAAGACATGTCAATAAAAAAATTAGGCTGTCTTCCATAAAATTCACAGAAATCAACATCTCATTACCGAAAACAATCTAGAGTTTAAAATAAGGCTTTTAAAGGGATAATTATATTGGTTTATTATTTTATTTCTGTCAAACACTTGTCTGTGAAAGCTTTTGTTTGTAATTTCGTTGAGCAGTTTTACTTTTAGATTAATACTCTCATATTTAGTTCATTGCAAAGAACAAGCTGCATATTTTCTCCATAAACATAATTTTCAATTTACTAACACCACACATTCATTATGCCATGAACAAAACAACGAGCGAAATCGAAGTTGCTTTTTTATACTTCTTTAATTTTCCGAAAGCAGAATCTTCAGGATCCTATATTTGGTTCCATTCCGCGAGACGGGAGATTTCTTGTCGCTGTCCAAAATCGCGTAGCGAACAAGTACCATCTCCCAAAAGAACAGCTAATTACATCCTTTAACTGTAAAAAGCCCTTCATTATTCCAAAGCAGCCAGAGCAACCAATCAGTTTTCATGAGTCAAACTCGTGCCTTGACCTTTTATACCAAGCAGTCAATATACTTATTTTCAACTTCATCTTTCTGGTCTGCTGCACATGAATTAGCTTTAATTAACGTTTAAAAGAATAGAAAATACTTAACTGTTAGTGTAAAAATACATTGATTCTTACAGTCAAAACAGCAAGTAAATTTTAAGGTTACACACTGATTTCCCTTTTATAATCTCTCTGTGTATATATTATATATATATATGTGTGTGTGTGTGTGTGTGTGTGTGTAAGTAAGTCAGTAAGTAAGTTTGAGCGAGCGTATTTAGACATAGAAAATCAAGGAAAAGAAATTTTTGACCTATACGCGAGGGAGTAAATTTTTGTTTAAAATGTAATGTTTTGCTGTTATTATACTTGCTTTTCTCTTTGTAATTTGTTACCACTACTTTTCTGTCAAATATAATTTTGTAAGTTCTTTTACATTTTCTGTACTCGTTGTATAAATTCTTGGGTTGCCTATACTGGCTGTATAGGACGTTTGTAATATGTTATGTAAGTTTGATTTTGAATAATTAAGTTGAAAGTGATGTAGATGGCAGGTGGTGGCTGCGTTAAGACTAGAAATTTTGAAATTAAATTAATAGTTACTGGCTCTTGGATGGTCTGATCGTGAGACAGTGAGCGAATGGTATTTGTTAGCAGAACTTAGTTTTGTGATAATGTACTTTGCCCTGTTGGACACAAGGGCTTGGATAGTGCGGGTGTTGGAGCCTGTGGTTGCTTGAAGACGAGCTGTTTGCCGTCGCAGCGACCGGTCATTGGTAGTTTTTTCCTTCTGTATACGCTAGCACGGTGGTCAGCTTAATTTCTTGAATGTTGTTTAAAATAATGTATGTTTCTCTTTTTCTCTCTCTATTATATATATATATATATATATATATATATATATATATATATATATATATATATATATATATATATATATATATATATATATATACGAGTGTCATTTTTTTAAGTAAGAACCGTTTTGTAATGGAGTAAGAGAAACTTTAGTTATGAACGTAAATTGTATCACAAACTAAAATATAAACATTTGTCATGTCATGTTACCAGCTTTTGGATCCCATCATCAAAGAACTCTGCCGCCTGACCGTTAAACCAGTTATTAACAGTTTCTTTCAACATGTCATCATTTTCCAAGCGCTTTTCACCAAGAAATTCCTTAAGTTTTAGAAACAGATGAGAGTCTGATGGCGCTAAGTCAGGGATGTATGGTGGATGATCCAGTAATTCCTAATGAAAATTGTCCAGTTGCGTCTTTGTTCTTGCCGCAACGTGAGGTCGAGCTTTGTCGTGAAGCCGAACGACGCCGCTAGAGAGCAGTACCCGCCGTCGATTTTCACAATTTTCATTGGGAATTACTGGATCATCCACCATACAGCCCTGACTTAGCACCATCAGACTCTCATCTGTTTCCAAAACTTAAGGAATTTCTTCGTGGAAAGCGCTTGGAAAATGATGACATGTTGAAAGAAACTGTTACTAACTGGTTTAACGGTCCGGCGGCAGAGTTCTTTGATGATGGGATCCAAAAGCTGGTGACAAGACAAATGTTTAAATGTTAATGGTGACTATGTTGAAAAGTGAAAAAATTTTCAGATTTTAGTTTGTGATACAATTTGCGTTCATAACTAAAGTTTCTCTTTCTCCATTACAAAACGGTTCTTACTTAAAAAATTACCCTCGTATATATCGGGGGTGTTTGTGCGTTCGTGTATACACAGAGGAAGACAAGGAAAAGGAATTCTTAAAGTATATGTGTGGGGAAATAAATTTTTGTTTAAAATGCAATAGACAGAGAACAGTAAAGTGATTTAATTTCAAGAAAATATTAAACGCATTGAAGTATAAGTAAAATAAGCAAAAATTAGCGTTTTCAGCCAAGTATAATTACCTTTGATTTTAACACATTGACTGCCAATCATTAGAGTTACATTGATAGTTAGTGCCCTGACATGGAAGTTGATTGTACCAAGATGCCAACGTATTTTTTTACGGAATATGATTTAAAAATAGTAATAAAATATAATGTGATACCTAAGTATTATTTAAGCCTTTCATTAAAGAATTTTTTAACTACGCGCCAGCACGTGATTGGCACTGCATGTCAAAATTTCCCCCTTATTTCCACATTACGTGCTGGCGCGTGGCATGTAAAAAGTGAATCAAAATAAGAAAAATAAGTGACAGTACGCATTATTTTTATATAAATCTGTTTTACAAACAAATATACATAATACAAATGAATTTATTACAAGAAAAGGCCCTGCATTATTATCTGTATAACTCATATCACAAGATTATTTTTCAATAAAAAATAAAATATTAATTCTGGCAGTTGGGGGGGGGGGGGTATCAATCGGAGTACCTTGGTCTCTGTAGACTTTATCTCCAATTAGTACGATGATATTCATGAAGGTAACAGTATCAGTGAAGAAATATTAATTTCTAAACCACGATTATTTATATAGCTAGTTTCTAATCATCCATCCATGCCAATACTACCAGAAATACCCTTAATGCAGTGCCAAATGATCTAGAGAATGCACAATCAGAGGAGGATTTTCCCGCGCCAGCGCGTGACTGACTACTGAGACATGACCCCACATAACGCGCCAGTGCGTGATTGGCTCCTTGTTGATGACACTGCGTCCCGCGCTAGCGCGTGTTTGGCAGTCAATGTGTTTTAAATGAAGAAACATATCCAAATTGCCTCGTTACTCTTTAAATCATCATTTATATAATTCAATTAAGTATATATATCTTCATTTGTGAGTTATTGGGTCAGCCAGTCAAGAAGTGGCGTTTACAGACTGAGAAATATTTACATTAAGAGAACAAGGGACATTCAGCTTCGAATTTTTTGATTGACAATTTTTAACTCTATATGCAAAATGAGAATAATTTGTATTCTGTTTTACTACATTTAAAACCCTTAGAATCCAAAATAAGGATTTTTTGTCAGAATAGTGCCTTTTTTCAAAATGCTTTTCAAAAATACTAGCATTTTGCAAACTGCTCTATGCGCATTCCAAATCATTAAATAACCTTAGATTTTTTTAACATAAATTTACCTTACGTATATAAATATAATTGTGCTATGAATTTTTTTTGTAGGAATCTAAAGCCATAAATATTTTTTTTTTATTTGGCTGTTGTTTTTATGCTTTTTTACGTTTTTGCTTTATATCATGGTCTACAAATTTGAAATATATTTGTGGTTTCAAAGAATTATGCACAGGTTTGTGGGAAAACACTTCAATTCACAATCCTGGGAAATTTGAAAGAAATCAAATGAAAAGTAATGCGCATGGAACATTTTGAAAAATGCTATAATTTTTGAAAACCTTTTTGATAAACAGGTCTTATTCTTAAACGAAATACTTATGTGTGAATTCTAAGTGTTTTAAATAAAGTAAAAAAGAATATTAATTATTCTTATTTAATATAAAGAGTAAAGTAGTATTGAAAACTTAAAACAAACGAAGCTGAAGGTCCCTTGTCCCCTTAAAACAATCAGTGAAAAATATCTCTCAGACAGACACAGGTTAGAAAAAAATTAGGGATGTTCTACGCCATGACATTGAAAAACAACCCAGTCAGTCAGCATCTGTATGAGGTGACTAGCTGAAAACCCGCGCTTCGCTATGGAGTACATTCAAATTAAATACAACGATCAACGTATGCAATTTATGCCAAAAAATAAATATATATATTTATAATAAATGCGATGATCAATGTATACAATTGATGTAAAATATATATCTATCTATATATATATATATTTATAAAAAAATCGTAAGTGATATGCATTTTTTTTTGGATAATATCCAATCGTCTGCTGCATTAGAAAGAGAAAAAAATATTTTTTTTGTCTATTTAGTTGTTACGCACGTGACGATAAATTTATTGAAAGTACCAGAAAAAGAAATCACGTGATCAGCATTTAATAAATTAAATTCTAAAAATTAATCTTTAAAAATTCACCAAAAATCAGGAAAGGGAGGTAAAAATTTGAAAAAAAATTTCATTTTGAAGGAATTTTTATGATCTTTCTCGTGATATAAATTTTATAACCCTCAATGTATTATTTTAAATGCAAACGTAAAAAAAGTTTAAAAAACAGATTAAAAATTTAATTTAAAAAAATCTAAGAAGAATTTTTGAAAAATCTTTCTTAGTGCACCCCTACACTATTAGAAGAATCGCCATGCAAAATTTCAGCCCTTTAGGTCCAGCGGTTTGGTCTGTGCGTTGTATGTCAGTCAGTCAGTCAGTCAGTGAATGAATGAGTCAGTTACGGAACTGTTTTATATATATATATATAATAAATTCTATTCATTTGACACCTCGATGCATGTCAGGATAAGAAACCCATTTCGGGTCTTTATCCAATAAAATTCCAGTTTTAATTCAATGTGTGTTAACACTGAAATTGCCGCAGCATACTGGGACCCGCTGCTGATTGAATTAACCCAGACAAAGGCAATAAAACGATCAAATGTTTGTCATATCTTTAAACATCTTGACTGATTCCTCCCTGCAGAATTAAAGAGTCGTTCCCATCTGTAATAAATATTAATTCAATATAATTAAATAACTATGAATAATGTGTTTACTTGTCAGACATAGATAACAAGTAGAAGAGTGCAAAACTTAATTTGAATTAATTACTCTGCATGACTTTCTGTAGTGAGATAGAGAACTTTTCAAAAGTTCTATTCTTGTAATGATAGGACAGCGTTATAATTTAAAGCAACAGATCATACGGTGTTTATGAATTGCAATAATATGTAAAATTTATTAAAGTTAATTCTGTTGTTTTTATTTTTACCATTTTTTTATTAACTTGCTTTCTTGTTTGTGTGTGTGTTTGTGTGTTTGTCCAGTACAAATCTTGCAATCCGACTTCCCGACTAGCTAGACATTTGAAACTTTTAAAATAGCTTAGAACACGATGTGAATACATTTTTTAATATTTTTAGCCATCTTTAAGCATATATTTACCATGTTTTTATTATTCTCAGTTAATTTTGTTTTGTAGACTGGTGCAGCCATCTGTCGGCCGGGACGGGAAAGAAAAGTTAAACGCAAGTTAACTTCCAATTAGCTTCATTTCCTTACAAGTGGATGGGATAATTCATCAAAAAAAATTTAAAAAGTATTTATTAATACATAGAATTGTCAAGTTTATATGATTCAACAGAAAATTTAAAAACATGGTGTATATATCTATAAATATATAAAGTTCTTTTTATCTTGTAATTATTAAATTTTTTAAACTAAGATTCAGTGGGGATTTTTTAGGTATGGCTGCTATATTACATATCATGCAGTGGAACCAAGAAAGAAATACAGCCATATGGAAATTATTTAATGCTTAACATTTTGTTGTGTAAAACTGTTTTAAATTGTCTTTCCAAGAAAATAATAAACATGTACGTCCCTCATTTTATTCTTTTTTTTTTCAAACATGAAATGCGCTCAATTATTTTCTTTTATTGCATCTTTATTGTTGTTGTTGTTGTACCTAATGTCCTCTCGCCAAAAGTTCCAGACCAGGTGTGAATAGGCTTCGGACTGAGTAGTACGGCTCCGATTAATAATAGCACAAGGGTCGAAGTCCAGCTTGGCTAGATTTCGCCACAATTTTAACCGAGTATCTCTAGGGGCGACATCTGGGGGATCGTACCTTCCCCACCCATTGACAACATTGAAGGACTTTTCGGTCTACGGATTTAACACGCACATATCCGGCCTAGACATGAAAGTATTTAACGGCGCTTGTCAGGATTCGATCCGAGCACGCTCAGTACAGACAGCCGATTCGTTACCGATAGGCTACCTCAGGCACATCTTTGAATTTGGTAAAGAGATTTAACCACTTAATACTGAAGAAATTAATTAATTTTTCGCGAGAAAGAGGTTCTTTATATAAAGTTAGAAAATCTTACATCAGAGTGAATATAACAGATGGGACCAAATTGCGGGTCTTTATCAATTTCTTAACGGCTCTTTTCCATTTTTGTGGCTCTTGGTTCGATGACCTATTTCTCAAACAATTTATATTAGACTAGCTGAAAATCCGCACTTCGCTACGGAGTACATTCAAATTAAATACAACGGTCAATGTATGCAGTTAATACCAATATATATATATATATATATATATATATATATATATATATATATATATATTTATAATAAATACGATGATCAATATATACAATTGATGTACAAAAAAAATATATATTTATAAAAAAATTTTTATAGACAAAATAAAGTCCAATCGTCTGCCGTATTAGCAAGAAAAAAAATATTTTTTGTCTATTTAGTTGCTATGCACGTGACGATAAATTTATTTAAAGTTGTAAGGTATACACAAGATTCGATTCACAAGAATCGAACTTTTGAGTGAATGAATTAAAGAAGCTGCTTGAGATATGCTAATTTCGGCATACGCGCTTAGTACAAATACCATGCAGCGTCATTAATAAAAAAGGTTGTTAGGGTTGAAAAGGGTTGTTAAGGTTGATAGATAAGCGAGAGGGAGCTACGAGGGTATGCAACTCGAGTACTATCCTGAGCTAGTGCTTAGGGGGCCCAAAGTTTACGTGGCAGTACTGCTGGTTTGACTCTCTGCTGGTTTGTGAGTATTGAAATGTGTATTTCTATTGAATGTTAATATATATATTCCGTACAAGTAGTACGTATGCTTTTTGTTGTAAAAGCAAATTCTATATGTGCAACGAATTCAATAAACATTGTTTCACGTATAAACCGTGTTTGTATCAAATTCATTTAGAGTGCCACTTCAAATTATATACACCCAAGTCTGGGTAGAAGTGAGCTATTTACTCTAAAAAGTACCAGAAAAAGAAATCACGTGATCAGCATTTAATAAATTAAATTCTAAAAATTAATCTTTAAAAATTCACCAAAAATCAGAAAATGGAGGTAAATATTCGAAAAAGATCTCATTCTAAAGGAATTTTATGATCTTTCTCGTGGTATAAATTTTATAACGCTCAATTTATTATTTTAAATGCAAACTTTAAAAAAAATACTAAAACAGCTTAAAAATTTAATTTTAAAAAATCTAAGAAGAATTTTTCAAAACTCTTTCTTAGTGCACCCCTACACTATAAGAAGAATCCCCATGCAAAATTTCAGCCCTTTAGGTCCAGCGGTTTGGTCTGTGCGTTGTATGTCAGTCAGTGAATGAGTCAGTTACGGAACTGTTATATATATATAGATTATATATATAGATTGTATTCTTAATCGTTCTCTGAATTTATATATATATATAAATATATCTCTTTTTTCACGCTTTTTCCTTAAGCTATAATCAACATTTAACTAAATTGATATGAACTGCAACAACGTAATATATTCCAGATCTGAATACTTTCGCAAAATTATTAAACAAAAATTAATCATTAAGGGGACCGTGGACCTATTTATAAACAAATTTTTTATTGTAATATTGATTGTGTTATTGTATAAAATATATATATATATATATCTGTAGAATAATAGTACCAAAATAATTTTTTTTTCAAGTAAAAAATCATTTATCAGGCTTCTACAAAGTAAATAATATATGTAAGTGTAGTAATAAGCTTTAAATATGTTTTTCTCAAAACAGATTTTTCAAGGTTTTCAGACATTTTAAATGCTCCATGCGACTGAATATTTTTTCAAAATTCATCAAATTGATAAGAAATAATCCTGATACTGTTTGCAAAGAAACTGGGTATGCATTTTACAATTCGACATCATTAAGGTAATTAAATTTTATTTATAACTTATTAAAAGGCAAAATTTTGATGAAAATCGGATTTGAATTCAGAAAAAAAAATCTCAAAAATTAAGTATTCAAGAGATTAAATAATTGATTCCCAGATTTGTATGTAATACAGTTTTATGTGACTAAAATGCAAAATCGAGGAAATATTTAAAAAATTAAGTCGCAAGGTGCATTTTAAAATTTTGTTTGTAAGTTTTAATTTTTAAAAATAATCTTAAAATTATAATAAGATTGGAAATTTCTTTTAAGGTATTCTACATACTTATGGGAAAATGTACATAGGTACAAAATTTCATATCTCTATGATAAAAAGTAAAAAACATAAATTTTAACGTTCCCTTAAAGATTAAAACTACTATTATTATTAATTATTATAGTAGTTTATTACTATTAATTAACTACTATTATAATAATAAACCACTATTATTATAATAGCACTTTATTATTATATTAACTACTATAATAATAATATTATTAATGAATTTAGAATAATTATTATTATTCTAAATTTAGAAATATTATTAGATTAATTTAGAAATATTTATAGTTTTAACAGTTGGGGAATGGTGTATTTAATTAAAACAGAAAAGACAATGCTTTAAATTGATTTCATATCAAATATAACCTTTTCCTGTTTTCGGCCCTTCTGAGCGTTCAGTCAATCTCAAATGTCCCTTAACGCTGTTTATCTTGGCCAGAAATGTAAAACACTTCCTCTCATAAAAGTTTTACCCATTATCAGTTTAAGGTGAAACCGTAGACAAGATAGTTGTCACAACTTTCAACTTTCCACAATTACAAATAGCCCAACACTTCAGCCTTTATTTGGAAAAGACGGCCCCTTTTTCTAATCTGGTACTTTTCCGCATACCGCCAACCGTCCTCTGTTGCTGTCAAAGTCAGAATTCGGATCCAATACAGCTCCACAAAAGAACAGGCTAATTGCGTCTATTAATTTGGAAAAGTCCCGTCTCGTCCAAAAGCCGCGACACTGCCGAAACAATTTTCATCAGTCACCAGTGTTCAACCCCTTTTGTTGCTCGGCTAACTTTTCCAGGCCGCACAATAAATTACAAAAGATAAGGCTCGGGAAAAGTTCGACGCAAACATTATGTCGGGCGATAAACGATGGGTGTAAAAATTTTCAGAAGTCAATGGAGAATTAATGATATTGCTTCCTGTAGAAATTATTCTTCCTGCTCTGTTACGGATGATATAAAGGGAAATTTGCGCATTCCTCTTTTTTTGTGTTTACTCATTTGGTCGGTTGTTTGAGAGCGCTACGGTCACCTTTCGCAACATCTTTTTTTTTTATTAACTTCTTTTCCTCTAAATAATAAAGTTAATTTCTGAATTCACAACCATTTGGTGGTGATATCTTGGAATTATTTCATTATCTACTAATAGCATTCATTTAATGTTATACCTGAGTTTGTTTATTGGTGACTGAATTCAGCAAGCGACAAAAATTTAATAATGCGACACCTCTGAGATTACTCCACCTGCTGTGTTACAGACAACATAAAGAAAAAGTTGTGCATTATCTTTTATGTTTACTTATTTGGTTGGGAGCGGTACGGTCACCTATTGCTACTTTTTTTAATTAACTTTTTCCGATTATTTTCTCTAATTAATAAAGTTAATTTTTGAATTCAAAACTATTCGGCGATGATCTTTTGGAATTATTTCCTTATCTACTAATAACATTCCATTAGTGTTATATCTGAATTTATTTATCGGTTATTCGGGGCTTGGGGTGCCTTGAGTGGATGACATATCTGTACTGTTTGTCCGGCATCCTCGAGCTCCGCAGCAATGAAAAATGTCACCGAACTTGGGAAATTAACCCTCGGCTGCGTATTTAGGTATTGCTACGTAGCGACTGGTCTTCAGTGATTCATGGGCCGATACGCGAAAGCGGAGGGGGCCGGGGGTGTCAATGAGGGTTATCGGTTATTCAGTGCAGCAAAAAACACTATCATGTCAAGTATTTAAATAATGATACACCTCTAAAATTACTCTACCTGCTCTTTTGCAGACGACAAAAATTTGGGCATTCTCTTTTATGTTTACTTATTTGGTCGGTTGTTTGGGAGCCCTACGGTCATCTTTAGCAACATTTTTTTAAATTAACATTTTCCGATTATTTTCCTCTAAATATTAAAGTTAATTTTTGAATTTCCGACCATTTGGCGGTGGTATTTTGAAATTATTTCCCTATCTACTAATAACATTCCTTTTATGTTGTATCTGAGATTGTTTATTGGTGATTAAATGTAGCAAGCAATAAAAATTCAATAATGTGACACCTCTGAAATTACTCCACCTGCTGTGTTACAGACAACATAAAGAAAAAATTGTTCATTCTCTTTTATGTTTACTTATGGGGTTGGTTGGTTGGGAGCGTTACGGTCACCTATTGCTAGTATTTTAATTAACTTTTTTCGATTATTTCCTCTAATTAATAAAGTTAATTTTGGAATTCAAAACTATTCCGCGATGATCTTTTGGAATTACTTCCTTATCTATTAATAACATTCCTTTAGTGTTATATCTGAGTTTATTTATCGGTAATTCAATGCAGCAATAAACTCTATCGTATCAAGTATTTAAATAATGAGACACCTCTGAAATTACTCTACCTGCTCTGTTGCAGACAACAAAAAATTGGCCATTCTCTTTTATGTTTGCTTTAAAGGAAAACATTGGGAATTCTCTTTTATGATTACTTAGTTGTTTGGGAGCGCTACGGTCACCTATTGCTACTTTTTTTAATTAACTTTTTCTGATTATATTCATCTAAATAGTAAATTTAATTTTTGAATTCAAAACCATTGATGACCATTTGAATTCAAATCCAGCGATGATCTGTTGGAATTATTTCCTTATCTACTAATAACATTAATTTAGTGTTACATCTGAGTTTATTTATCGGTAATTCAATGCAGCAAAAAACACTATCCTATCAAGTATTTAAGTAATGATACACCTCTAAAATTACTCTGTCTGCTCTGTTGCAGACAACAAAAAATTGGCCAGTCTCTGTTATGTTTGCATTAAAGGAAAAAAATTGGGCCCCTATCTACTAATAATATTCATTTAATGTTATATCTGAGTTTGTTTATTGGTGATTCAATGCAGCAAGCAACAAAAATTCAAAAATTGGACACCTCTGAAATTACTCCACCTGCTCTGTAACAGACAACATAAAGAAAAGAATTGTGCATTCTCTTTTATGTTTAATTATTTGGTTGAATGGTTAGGAGCGCTAGGGTCACCTATTGCTACATTTTTTTAATTAACGCTTTCCGTTTATTTTCCTTTAAACAATAAAGTTAATTTTTGAATTGAAAACTGTCTTTTGGAATATTTCATTATCTACTAATAACATTCATTTGTTTATCGGTAATTCTATGCAGCAAAAAAAACTATCGTATCGAGTATTTAAATAATGATATACCTCTGAAATTACTCTACCTGCTCTATTTCAGACAACATAAAGGAAACAATTGGGCATTCTCTTTATGTTTACTTATTTTGTCGGTTGTTTGGGAGTGCTACGATCACCTTTCGCAAAATTTTTTTAATTAACTTTTCCGATTATTTTTCTCTAAATAATATAGTTAATTCCAAAATACCACAACCCTTCGGTGGTGGTATTTTGGAATTAATTCCCTATCTACTAATAACATTCATTTAATGTTATATTTGAGTTTATTTATTCGTAATTCAATGAAGCGCGTATCAAAAATTCAATATCGCGACACCTCAGTAATTAACTCTAACTGCTCTGTTACAGACAACATAAAGAAAGGAACTGTCAATTCTCTTTTATGTTTACTTATTTGGAGTACTACAGTCACCTTTCGCAACATCTTTTTTCTTTATTTTAATTCACTTTTTTCGATTATTTTTCTCGAAATAAAGTTAATTTCTGAATTCACAACCATCTGGTGATGATCTTTAGGAATTATTTCATTATCTACTGATATAAATTATTTAATGTTATATCTGCGTTTATTTATCGGCAATTCAATGCTGCAAAAAACACTATCGTATCAAATATTTAAATAATGCGACACCTCTGAAATTACACTTCCTGCTCTGATACAGACGATATGAAGAAAAAAAAAATTAGCATTCTCTTTCAGTTGGTTGTTTGGATGAGCTATGGTCACCTCTTCCTCCCCCTTTTTTAGTTAATTATTTTCCGATTATTTTCCTTGAAATAATAAAGTTTATTTCCGAATTCAAAACCATAGGAGACGATCTTAAAAAATTGCTGGAATCTGAAACAATACAGCGTATGGAATGGCCAGCGTGCTCTCCTGACCTGAATCCAATCGAGCATGTTTCGGACATGCTCGGACGATGCATTGCTGCGAGACCAAGGCCTCCTTTTACTCTCCGAGACTTGGAGATTGCACTTCTTGAGGAGTGGAACAGTATACCCCAAAGTCTTATCGATAAGATCATCGCATCCATTGAAAACAGGTGTGCAGCAGTTTTAGCTGTTCGAGGAGACCACACGCCATATTAAAATTCTTGCATCGTTTCTAAACAATACTTTTTTTTATCGTTTACATGTAACCAAATTGTTGCCCTAAATCTTCTTTTCGTGTTTTTTCCATATTTTCAAAGAATTAAAGCTTAATTACAAATTTTTTGCGTCTTTTTTTCTGTATTGCGCATTGATACGCGTGTACTATCCATTTTATGCCAATACGTGGCTGTCTCGCATGGTTTTCTTAACTTCTGCGCTTGATCCCCTAATTTTTTTGAGCAGTGTAGATGTTCCTTCATAGGAAGAAATGTTGGTTCACCCTTATGGTGTTCCGATAATAAAATAGCCAACAAATTCACGGTGTGGATGGGTCTATGTTCTTAGGACAAAAGTACCTACCGCGTTGAATAATTAAGGTACATTATACTATACAAAGCTTCCATTATAATGAAGATGTGACTTTTTTGCCCTTTTTTCAGCAAATTCCATTATTAGAAATATTTATGCATTAACTTACACCTCTGCTGTAGCATTAAGAGACAAATTATAACAATATCTACTGCTATTTTTAGAAATTTCTATGCATTACCAAAGAAACATATTTGCAAAGGCTTAAAAAGTAAATCTCGTGTTGTTCATAGAAATTTGCATGTATAACCAAACTATCCCCTTTGAAAAAAACATGAAAAGAGAAAAAGCATGGAAAATTTTCATCTCATCTATTGTACTTTGCATGAATTACCGAATTTAGAAGGAGCAAAAATGAAGGTATAAATATATCCCATATGATCTACTGACATTATAAAAAAAACACCTCTGAAGAAGTATTTAGAAAAGACATATATTGAACACTCGACAGTCTTGCAGTTATTCTTTCACAAAAAATGTTTGAAATTAAAATTTTGTAAAAATTTAGCAATCTTCTAAAACATGTTGTAAATATGAAGCAAAGAGCAAAGAAGTTTTGAGTATTGAAATAAAATAATTTCACTAATGACAAAGAAATGTATACGAAGTGATCAAATGTATTATCACATGAAGAGATAGGTCTATAACGGATACAACAGTTACCCTTTTCGTTACATTAAATAACACCACACCAATTTCCAGAGAAAAGCTCGGTAGACAGAGTTTCGGGACAAATTCAATCACCTTCATAGATACATGTTTTTTGTTTATATAAGTGTCTACAAAAATTTACTAAACCCTTATTTTACCCAACGAAAATATTCAGTAATATATATATATGTGTATATATATATATATATATATATAGAGAGAGAGAGAGAGAGAGAGATTATATACTAAGACGCTTTCAGTATTGAATTAAAATAATCATTACTCTTAAGACAAGGAAATGTCTACATAGTGATAAATTGTTCTATTACCTAAAGAGATAGGCCTATAATGGGTACAACAGTTACCCTTTTCGTAACATGAAATAACATTACTCTCCAATTTCTGTGAAGAGTTTCGATGTCAAAGTTGATAAAGTTCGGTAGACAGAGTTTCGAGGAAAAGTCAATCACCTTCATAGATACAAGTTTTATGTTTACGTAGGTGTCGACAAAAATTTACTATACACTTATTTTACCCATGAAAAATATCCAGTTTCGGGAAGCAACACTGAGTTGAAATTTTTTCTTGTTTTCTTCTCACATCAGTTTAATGAATGCAGAAAAGTGTTAGGCAGACATTTTTTTACCTTTAACCTTCTAGATGAGCAGTTTGATTTTTTAAATAAGAAGTGTAATTCTGAAATGTATGTCTTTAGTGAAATGTTTTCTTCCTTGATTTTCCTCTTTTTAAAGCTTGTTTTGTATGAAACAGTGTATTTAAGAGTTACAGTTTAGGAAAATAAAAAAATATTTTCTGATGTGATTGAGAAGTTGATCTTTGAGCTGAAACAAAGACACTATCTCATGCGAGTATAGTTTCGAACCAAATAGTGAAAAATTATGTTCTCAGGCAGCCATGTTAACATTTCCCTTACACGGAGTTGTATAGTATGTATCCCAAGAATACGGACACAAGAATAAATATATATATATATATATATATATATATATATATATATTGTTCTGTTTTCCTGGGTTTGAAAGGATTGAATAAAATCTCTTCAGAAACTGCACACAAAATGAAATTTATTATTCTGTAAATTCTTCAGGCGCATACACAAATTCAAACAGAAAACACGTAACAACTATCTTCTATATTATATATATAATACAGAGGCTGTTCGCACATTTTTTAGACGATTTTGGTAATAAAAAATCGTTTGCTGCAAAAGAAATAATTGCAATTGTACTATGTTTTTAAAAGTCAAAAATATCGTCTGCGGCTTGAAAGTTTTGTTTTTATTCAAAATGCCGTTTTTAACAAAGCAGTGGTTCGAAGGCTACATTTATGCTCTTTCCGAAGAGAAATATGCATACTCCGTTATCCAAAAACGATGTGAGAGTCATGGTTTTGTGATATCTAAAGCGTCGATAGGTAATATCGTCAACAAGAAAGGGAAAAAACGTCAAATTGGAGCCTCAAGTGGGACAAAAATTCCAAACAAGTATCCAAGAAAAAAACGGACATCTTCGACTATTGCAAAGGTACGTTGTTTAATGTTAAAAGAAAATCCCCCTAGTCAAAGGACAGTTGCAAAATCATTAAAATGCTCGGTGTCCACTGTAAACAAAATGATAAACGTTGATTTAAATCTTAAGAAAGCGAAAAAACGCAATGTGCATCGTCTTCTTCCAAATCATATCGCTGAACGTAGGACACGCTGCAGAATTCTATATGAGAAACACTTATCCAAAGAAAAATGGAATACAATTGTCACAATAGATGAATCATGGATGTATTTAAATGATTGCAACAAAAAAAAAGAGCCATTTATTATCATAAAAGGAGAGAAAAAATTTAATTACATGGTTCAAAGAATCGAAAGAAAGTTTTTCTAAGGGATTCATGATTGTTGCTGGTTTTTCTTATAATGGCAAGTTAAAAATAAAGAGAGTGGAAACAAATGTCAAGATTAACTCCAAATACTATCAGGAACATATTTTATCGCCAATTTTTCTGAATGAAATACCATCGCTTTACCCACAGTGCCATCAATCTGTGAGACTCCATCAGGACAAAGCTAGCAGTCACACATCAAAATCCCCTGTAAATTTCCTAAAAGAAATGGAACAAAAAACTGGTATCAAGGCCATACCCTTCACTGATATCCCTACTAAATCTCTCAATGTATCACCTATGGATTTTTTTGCTTTCGGACTTTTAAAATCTGCATTATCCAAACGTCGTCCCAAAACCCTTACAGGACTCTGGAAATCTGTTCAGGAGGAATGGGATAGAATACCTCTTCTGACACTTCAAAAGGCATTAATATCCTGGAAATTGCGGGGTCGAAAGATAGTTCAGAATAAGGGATGTCAAATAGAACATTTAAAACACAAGAATTTTATGTAATTTAGTTTTGTGAATACAATATACATCGCCTAAAAAATGTGTGAACAGCCTCTGTAGTATATAATGGCCCCTTAATGGCCGTTCTTACAAAGGGGGTATGAAATTTCCCGTTCTAAAGAGGGGATCGGTAAAATAGGCCCCGTAAGCTAAAGGTTAATATAAAAAAACCATGTCAAGTAGATACACCAATAAAATCCTTTCACAACAGCAGAGAGGGAAATTCTCTATAGTTCCAAGTATAGTTTTTTTCAAGATGCTTTCCTGTAATATTTTGTATTTTAAAAAAAATAATTAAAAAAACACCTCTCCACCGAGGCTTATGCTAGTTTCATTAGTTGAGGTTTAGCAATCAATAAATAGTAATTCATGCATTTGAAAAAACTTCTCCCATGCATGTATGATACATCCTTATTGTTTACATACTAATCAGATAGCTATTGATCCAATTATATTTCGCTTCCTGCTCTTTCAAGCATTTCGCAGAGCCTCTTATCAGTTCTTATCAGAAAAATATGAGTTGGAAATTTTTAACGTATCATACTGTTCAAATCAATAGTAAGACCCTCTAAGCTCTGAAATTTTGATTATAAATTATAGTTAAAATTCCTGATGTGTATTTCCGTTATAAAAGATATATTGTCTAAAAATACATAAATATATTACTTCCAAACTTAAGTTGAGTCCACTGGAATGCGGGACATAAAATTTTAGGTTTTAACGTAGATTACGTTCCTCCATTACGGTCCTCTGGAAATGAAAATTTCAGACGATAAAACCATCCGTCCGCCCGTCTGTCCTCGCGAGTTATAATTTTGGCAGAGTGCCAGACCTAATCTATCGCTTGGACAAGTTAAACAGAAAAGTACTAAGATGCATCAAAATTTTGACATACATATGTTTATATATATATACATACGTACATATATATAGATACATATATACATACAAAAGCGGAACCTGGTAGTTTCGTTAGAAGAGGCTGCCTGAATTAATTTTTTTTATTTATGAGCACATCATAATGTTTTTCCCTCAAATTCTTCATTATATAACTATAACTATGCAAATAAGATTTTTTTAACTCTTGTAAATTTCGTCTTTAGAAAATTTAGAATTCAAAGTATAAAATTTGCTTGGTGTTTACTAGATACGCCGTAAAAATAGCTGTATTTGCTGATTTTTTTTTTTTCCGTTTGCACATATAAAAGGTTTCAAAGCATTTTTTTTTTAATTTATCAAAAATTTTATTTATAAAATTTTAAAGATCTCTGTAAAGAGTATAAAGATAATTTCTTTCGGAATAATATTTTCTTCAAGGTAAATATTTACTTGAAGTTTTACACTAAAGGAAATATTCTGAGCGAAGTTTAAGAAAAATAGTCTCTCCAAACAAACTCTGCACATAGTCTCTTGGAGATACCTAACAAGGAATTTTAGATATATCCTTTTTAAGATGGAAAATCAGGAAAAAATTTATTCTGACATAAATGGACTTAAAAGTATCTTGTATAGAAAAATAAAATAGACAGTAAAGCATAAAAATGTTATATGTTGTCACCAAAGGATACATACAGCTGTAAATAACATTAAACATTTCTAAACACTTACAAATATTCTTTATTTATCTTCAATTTGTGTCTATTTTGTGTTAAACACCGCTTTTTTCTGTCATTGAGCGCTATATATGACTCTTTGGCGATAATTTCGAGAATTTTGGTGACTTTTGAGGTATTCTGAGAAGTAATCAAATTTCACCTCGGTGGTCTGTTTCTGGAATGTTCGACCTCTAAAACAATCGGGAATTGTCGATTAAGGTATATAAGCATTCCCAACTCGTCACCAAAAGTTCATTCATTTATTTCTCATGTGATTATCGGCTGATCTGTGTGTTTTGTAGGCCTGTTTTTGTACCTGCGATTATTGTCTCAAATCTGAAGTTTTTTTGCTAAACTTCGTTGAAGTCCTCAGAGACTACTTGTTATCCTTCTGATCTGTTTAAGACTAAAAATCGCCAATGACAAATATCGTCGAACGAAACGCCACAATAGGTTTCAATCCTTTAAATCTGAAAATTCTACACCATGTTTTACAGCAAGAAAATAAATACGTGTTTTAAAATTTTTATGTCCCGAACTCCTTTGATGAATAGTTTGTTAATTCAAAGCTTTTAATAACTTTAATGATTAAACTTTCAAATTAGAAGCCCGTGGTAGCCTAGTGGTAGCGCATTGGTCTACGGGCTGGAATTTTCTCAATTCGAATCCCGAGGAACACTATTAAATACCTTTGTGTATAGGCCGGAAAAGGGTCCGTTAAAACCGTTTACCGGAAATTCCTTCTACGACGGCAGTGGGTAGGTGAAGGTACGAGCCCTCAAGGAGTCGCCCCTGGGAGTGCCCGATCAAATTTGAGGTAACATGAAGGAAACAATGTTGACTCCCCTACATATTGCCCCCAGGTAAAAAATATTCAACATTTTCAACGGTATGCAGTGCGAATGACTCATGCGGCTCCGGTTCTGTGGTGCGAGTTCCGTGGGCCCACCGTGTGGGCAACTTGCGTGGGTAAGTGCGCAGAGTAGTAACCCGCTGCGGTCTGTTCCACCCGTCAGAAACTCCCCCTGGAGTAACCTTAAAGTGACTGCTTACGTTGAAAATGTCGTTTTTTGACTATTTTGGTCAATTTTATTTTCTGCAAGAATCGTGAAATTCAATCTTTTCTCTTTTCAAAACCGTTTTGATTTTCCTTCTACATCAATTAGAATCAGAGTTATAGCTATTTTAAATAAAACATCGGCTGCTACAAAATTGAAGTGACAAACAACTTTAAACGCGTGTAACTCAGAATTATGTTTTTTAGCACAAATCTCTACCGTTATCATGATATTTCAGATAATAATGCATATAATTTGATAGCATTTTCATGAAATGTTTTAGATGCTATTGTTAATGAAATGACGCACAATAATTGATGTATAATAAACAGTTTTTTATTTGGGGCTGTTTTTATGAGGAAAGGAATGACGAATCGGGGAAAATTTTCATACTGGAACATAAAATTGTCTGAATTTTTTTTTTTTGCATTTTAAAATTTTCCTTAGATTCTTGGTCATTTTGAAGATAACTGTCATATGTATCATGTGTGAGAAGGAAATTAAAATAGTAGCATTAGAATTTTGTGCAGTGATAGGTGTTTTAGCTAAATTTCATTAAAAATTACTTCAAATTGACCAATTTATAAAAATGTATGGTATTTACAGGTAAGTTTTTGTTTATTTTTTAATTTTGAGTACTATTTTACCATGAAAGACCAAAAAATCCTTAAAAAATTATTTTTTTTAAAATTGGCTCCGAACGTAGGCAGTCACTTTAAGGCCTGTTCCCATAGAATCAGCATCAGCGTTCCTCTTATTAACATATTTCAAACCAATCACAGACCTTGACAATTTCGTTGCTAATCGTTTGGACGTTTGTAATTGGTTAAATATATTTCAATACGAGTAACGCTAACGCTGACGGATTCTATGTGAACAGGCCCTTAGTTGCTTGGTCTGGTCCTGTTTGGTGCCTCGGAAGAGCTTCTGCATATGAACAGAGAACTTTAACCCCTTAACGATGGCATAATTTTCAAAAAATAAAAGTGCCTATTAATAAATGTGTAATAAAAGTGCCTATTTTTACCGGAGGATTCCATTTATTTCTTGATCTGCCACATCTAGTTAAACAAAATCCCCAATTACATTATAATAAGTCTGGTGCTGCCATCTGGTATGTAAAATAAGAAATAAAAAATTTTCAGGGTAAATGAAGTGGATTGTTTTAATCTTTTTGTGCGTTGCTTTTAAACATTCCAGCCCGGAAATATAACGGGCACAAGAAATAGAAGGCGAAACCTCACCCCGTGATTTTGACGGGAGCGAGAAGGAAGGGGTTAAAAGTATTTAAAGCAGTTATGCAGCAATGTAATCACAAGAAAAAAACACAATTTTGCGTTGCAAGTTTTAACACATTTTCTTAGAGTTCTAGTGTAGCACATCCAATCAAAATAAACACTTAAAATCCACGTTGCCCCCATTCTCATTCTGAGACCAAATTCATACACTATCTTCGGGTACTTAATGGATATTGTCTAAACACCAGTTTCTTAATCAAGTGTTTCCTTTCGTGATACAATGTGTCTGTAATAAATATGTGTATTTAAGCCCTATTCCGCTAAAAACATGTTTTATCCTTTGAATGTTCCCCCAACTAACTCTACTGAAATATACACAATCGATTTATTCAATATGATACCTCAGAAATCACTTTGTGAATTATTTATACTGTCGGATAAAATATACATAACTTCACAAACAATTTCTCCAGTCCGCAACTGAAACGGAGAATGTTGATCTATTATGCATCGCCCTTGGATTTGAGAGCTGCCATTTCACGTTCGGGGATTATAAATCGAACTCATTTTTTATACAATCTCCTTATTCATCCGATCTCATATATTTTAAATCCTTCAGTCTTTCTTTTTTGTTTCAAAATTTGCTTTTTCCATTGTAATTCCTTAAAATAAGGAGTAAAGACTCAATAAATAGAAAGAATTTGACGCTTCCAAGTTTTTTCAGGGATTCTTTCGACAGGGAAGATAACTTTTGACAGATATCACATAGTTTTGAAACGCTTAAAGACATTTCACGAGAGTTACTGGTATTCACTTCTAACATTTGTGGACTATTGTTTTAGTAGTTTCGATGGTGTAGTTTAAACAAAAGCCGTAATTTAAACAGATGTAAGAAATATTGGGTTGGAATTTCCCTGACCAGCTTTGAAAGCAGAGATGAAAAATGTCTTTTAAAAGATTAAATGTAATAAGAGAAAATATTTTTTTTTAAATGAAAAAGTTTCAATATATCTAAGGATATTGACACTTTAAAATTTATTCAAAGATTCTTTTGACAGAGGAAATTAAACGTTGACAGGTAACTCATAGTTTTGAAACGCTTGAGGGGATTCCATGAGAGTTACTGGTATTCACTCTTAAAATTTGTGGATTTGTGTATTAAAAGTTTTTATGGTAGTTTAAACAAAAGCTGTTATTTAAAGAGGGGCAAACAATATAGAATGTAGAATTCTGTGGGCACATTTGAGAACGAAAAGAGATGTAGAATCTCTTTTAATATATTAAAAAAATAAAAGGAATTTTTTAAAGTGTAAAGTTTATGTAAATCTAAAGAATTTGACGCTTTGAAGTTTTTTCGAAGATTCTTTCGACAGGGGAAGATAACTTTTGACAGATATCACATAGTTTTGAAACGCTTAAAGAAATTTCACGAGAGTTACTGGTATTCACTTCTAACATTTGTGGACTATTGTTTTAGTAGTTTCGATGGTGTAGTTAAAACAAAAGCCGTAATTTACAGAGATGTAAAGAATACAGGGGGTGAAATTCTCTGAACAGATTTGAGAACAAAGAGAGATGAAAAATTTCTTTTAAGAGGTTAAATGTAATAAGAGTAAATATTTTTTAAAAATGAAAAAAGTTTCAATATATCTAAGGATATTGACACTTTAAAATTTATTCAAAGATCCTTTTGACAGAGGAAATTAAATGTTGACAGGTAACTCATAGTTTTGAAACGCTTGAGGAAATTTCATGAGAGTTACTGGTATTCACTTTTAAAATTTGTGGATTTGTGTATTAAAAGTTTCTATGGTAGTTTAAACAAAAGCTGTAATTTAAAGACATGTAAACAATATAGAATGTAAAATTCTCTGGGCTTATTTGAAGACGGAAAGAGAAGTAAAATCGCTTTTAATATATTAAAAAAATAAGAGTAATTATTTTTTTTTATTTTGTTTTTAAAAAAAGGTGTAAAGTTAATGTAAATCTAAAGAATTTGACGCTTTAAAGTTTTTCCGAAGATTCTTTCGATAGGGGAAAATAACTTTTGACAGATATCACATAGTTTTGAAACGCTTAAAATAATTTCATGGGAGTTACTGGCCTAACATTTGTAGACTCATGTTTTAGTAGTTTCGATGGTGTGGTTTAAACAAAAGCCGAGATTTAAAGAGATGCAAAGAATATAGGCTGTGAAATTCTATGGCCAACTTTGAGAACAGAGAAACATGTAAAATGTCTTTTAAAAGTTTACATGTAATAAGAGTAATTCCTTTTTAAAAATGGGAAAAGTCTTAATAAATCTAAGGAAATTTATACTTTAAAATTTACTCAAAGATTCTTTTGACACAGGAAATTATCTGTTGACAGGTATAGCTTTGAAACGTTCAAGAAATTTCATTACTGGTATTCACTTTTAAAATTTGTGGATTAATGCATTAAAATTTTCTGTGGTAGTTTAAACAAAATCCGTAATTTAAAGAGATGTATAGAGAATTTAAGCTACTTTTACCCACACTTGGGTGTATATAATTTGAAGTGGCACTCTAAATGAATTGGATACAAACACAGTTTATACATGAAACAATGTTTATTTTAAATGTTTGCACATATAGATTTTGCTTTTCAACAATGAGCATACGTACTACTTGTACGGATATATAAATACAGCTTTCAAGAACAATATATTTTTCAATACTCACGAACAGTAAGTCGACCAGCAATTCTGCCACGTAAACTTTGGGCCCCCTAAGCACTAGCGCAGGATAGCACCTGGAGCTCCTTACCTCGTAGCTCCCTTAATTCGCTTATCTATCAACTTTTTTAATCGAGCTGCTTGGTATTTATACCAAGCGCGTATGCCGAAATTAGCATATCTCAAGCAGCTTCTTTAATTTATTCACTCAAAAGTTCGATTCTTGTGAATCGAATCTTATGTATACCTTACATTGGCCTCCCTCGAAAGAAAAATTAGGTAACTGAGGTCTGAACGGCTTCAGTTAACTAATTGAAAACGAGTGCTGGTCTGACTTTTTACATAATGGGTGGCAAAGCCAAAAAACCTTCCACACGTTGTGTGGGGGAAAAACTCCACTCCTATTTTACAAAACTAACCCCGAAGGTTCCAGGTGACACCAACACACAGTGGATTTGCAGAGTTGCGGATACTGGGCTGGCCAACTGCGCCCTAGAAAATATATTTTAGTTAAAAGTGTCAAGACAATTGCACAGCATGACATTTCTTGACTGTTTGTTTGTAGCTGCTCTCCCACAATTCATAATGCACATGTGTTATGTTTTGTGAAGTTAGTACATTAGTTAGTTAATTATTATATTATGCAGTATGTATTTTTTTCTATTCACTACATGTCCCCTTCAAAAATTTATAAAACAACAGTATGCAGATTTTTTTTTCAGTGGCTCACCCCTTCCCCTCAAAATGTTTACACAGTATATACAATGGGGAATTTCAAACCAGTTTGGTTCGATTTTATTAAAGGGTGGGAGTTAGAATAAGAGAATTCATACAAGGCTTGTTCAGGAAGGCAGCAACTTCGTTGCCCCAGTCTCTCCATTCCGTGGAATCTCTCTTGATGGTCGCAGTCCTAGTAAAGGGATTCGTAGACCATGTGGGCATTCTTCGTGCAGCAGGGCGTTGATCCTGTGGCGCTGATCTGGCTTGACGAGGGACAGGAGGTCTCTTGGTAGGAGGCTAGTCTTGATGGGCAGCTGATATCTTCCGCTTCCTGTACTTATGCAAAGGACCTTTAGAATTGTAATTCTTCCTTTTGATAACCTTGTGGCCCTTATGTGTGCCACGTTCATCCTTTGATGGAGGTTTAGCAGTACACGCTTTATCTTTCTCCGTACTTTTGAGAGTATAGTCATTAGATTTTAATGCAGATTCTATTTTTTCAACTTTATACGCCGCACCAACGTGTTCAGTTACTGACTTTATCTCGCCAATTATGATACGTTTACAACTTGGTTCGCCGCTTGTTTCATGTTTTTCAACAACCTGACTCTGTTTTTCGTATTTGTGCTTATACGACTTCTTGTTTACCGCCTTAATTACTTCAGTATTCGCAGTTTTAATGCTGGAACCTGAAAGTGCTTTTTCTCGTTTTTTATCCCCCTTAACTCTAGTTTTATCCTCTTTTGACGAAAAAGTCTCTTTAAAACGTCCTTCTTCAGAATCGCTATCATTTAAATTCTTTAACACTGCTTCAGTTTTAGGAAGATTAGGCTTTTCGGACTCGTGCGTTTTAATGCGAATTACGTCTACAACTTCCGAAGCATCAGTTAAACTACTTACAGTATAATTATGTGTCAAATTTCCTACCTGGTTCTCAGTCTGGTTTTCATGCACTTTATTTAAGACCATATTATAAACCTGGTCTACAGCATCCTCATTCGGCTGGGAACTTGAAATAATATCATCATTACCTAGCGAGTTCCTAATATCGTTTGAAGCATTTTTATTGTCGCCAACTAATAAGTATTCACTAACTTCCTTAACACATACTTCGTCATCTACTAAATTTCCTTCATTAAACAATGTGTGAATGTCATCTAAAATATCAGGTATAGCATTAATAGAAGTTCCAGATGGTTTATTTTCTAAACCACTATCATTAGTATCGGCACTATTTTCAGAAATTTGCACTGGAATTACCGCATTATTCGAGCTAGGCTCACTTTCATTATAAGCCACAAAAATACCCCGACTTCCACTATTCTCAAAATAATGATTACTGCTCGGACAAGTTAATACATTTGACCACACAGTTTCAACAGGTTGAACCATATCATGTGAAACAACTTGCCAATGCACATAAAGTGCTTGCATATTATTTACTTTAAGTGCACTAATTTCATTGTAACGCCGTGAGCTTCTATTATTTCGCCCGCGATACTGGTTTCGCTGTTGGTTTGAAACTCGCGAAAAATTTTGGCGGGGGGTAATAAAACTTCTCGTACCTGATACAAACTCAGTTTATACATGAAACAATGTTTATTTTAAATGTTTGCACATATAGATTTTGCTTTTCAACAATGAGCACACGTACTACTTGTACGTATATATAAATACAGCTTTCAAGAACAATATATTTTTCAATACTCATGAACAGTAAGTCAGCCAGCAGTTCTGCCACCTAAACTTTGGGCCCCCTAAGCACAAGCGCCGGTTAACACCTGGAACTTCTTACCTTGTAGCTCCCTTAACTCGCTTATCTATCAATTTTTTTAATCAAGCTGCTTGGTATTTATACCAAGCGCGTATGCCGAAATTAGCATATCTCAAGCAGCTTCTTCAATTTATTCACTCAAAAGTTCGATTCTTGTCAATCGAATCTTATATATACCTTACAGATGTAAACAATATACAGTCCAGAATTCTCTGGACAACTTCAATGTCAGAGAGAGATGTAAAATCTCTTTTAAAAGTTTAAAAGAAATAAGAGTATTTCCTTTTTTAAGGGAGGGAAGTTTCGAGAAATCTAAAGAATTTGAAGCTTCGAAGTTTTTTCAGAGATTCTTTCGACAAAGGAAGATAACTTTTGGCAGATATCACGCACATACTTTTGAAACGCTTAAATTTCACGAGAGATACTGGTATTCACCTATAACATTTGTGGACTAGTGTTTTAATAGTTTTGATGGTGTAGTTTAAACAAAAGTTGTAATTTAAAGAGATGTATAGAGTATAGAATTCTCTGGACATCTTTATGGACAGAGAGAGAGATGTAAAATCTTTTTTAAATAGTTAAATGTAATAAGAGTAATTATTTTTTTAATGGGAAAAGTTTCAATAAATTTCAGCACGTTGACGCTTTAAAATTTATTAAAAGATTCTTTTGATAGAGGAAATTAACTGTTGACAGGTATCTCATAGTTTTTAAATGCTTCAGGAAATGTCATGAGATTTACTGGTATTCATTTTTTAAATTTGTGGATTGGTCTATTAAAATTTTCTATTGTAGTTTTAACAATAGTTGTAATTTTAAGAGATATAAACAATATAGAGTGTGGAATTCTCTGTACATCTTTGAGGACGGAAAGAGATGTAAAATCGCTTTTAAAGGGTTAAAAGAAATAAGAGTAATTCTATTACAAGGAGTTAATGGTCAATAAATCTAAATAATTTGACACTTTGAAGTTTTTCTGGAGATTCTTTCAACAGAGGAAGATAACTTCTAACAGATATCACATAGTTTTGAAACTCTTATGGAAATTTTAGGAGACTAACTGGTTTTTCCTTTTTGGATTTGGGGATAAGTATTATAATAGCTACAACTGTGTAGTTTGACAAAAAGATTTAATTTAAAGTGGTGTAAATAATATAGGTAGAAATATATAAAAATCTCTTTAATCAATTAAACGAAATAAGTCGTCCTGAAAAGCAAATCATGGATAGCTCAAAACTCAAGTGCTGAAAAAAATTGCCAGTTTTGCGATCAGAAGATTCGGGTTTGATCACCGACAGCCGTTATAACCTAGGCCTTGGAATGGATTAAGATCCGGGTCATATTTCACAATACGAAATGAAACGTTAGTAATTCACTTCTCACACGTATTCAACACTTCTTTAATTCCACAATAAATTAAAAAGCATAGCTACGTATTTCTAACTACAAAACAGTTCATAGTCAGTCTGAGGAACACTAACTGTGAGTGTGTCTATGAACATTTCAGAAATGCCGCTCCCATGGTGTAGTGGTTAACGTTCTGGGCTTCCACACAGTGGGGTTGGGTTGAAATCCCGAATAAGGCTTGGTAGTTTCTTTGTCCACCCCCCCCCCCACCCCTTAAAGGTGTTGGCTCACCTGTATGGTGATCCCATAATAACTTCGTGGTGAATAACATAAAGCGAATGTCTCATGACAAAGTGCCTCCGCGTTACACAAAAGAATATTACAAATGCACAACTTTTTATGCATTGTGGAATTAAAGAAGTTTTGTCAATGTGCGATTTCTTTTTTCAAATTTCCTTAAGGGGCACCGGGACTCAAAAATCTTCAGATTTTCGAAAAAAAATTTTTGCTTTACAAAATTTTCTGTTTTTTTTCCGCTTATAAGGACGTTTAAATCATGTATCCATCTTAATTAGAACAAGGAGATATTAATTTTTTTGTTTTGCAACATTCTATTAGCAGCCAATCTTTGTTTAAACCTTTAAATGCGTTTTTCTGCATGATGGGTTTTTTTCACCATTTCTCGTCGTTAAATTGTTATAAGTCAAGAACCGTTAACTATAAATGGTTCAAACTTGGAACATGTCTTTTTCAATTATGTTACTTTAATTTTGATTCAGGAAATTAGAAAAAAAATATTTATTTTTGAAAATACGATTTTTTTTAAAATAAGTTGTCATTTTTTTCAATTTTTACTTTAAATATGTTTATTTTTTTTAAATCCATATTTTAATAAATAATGAATCAAAATTAAAACTTATATATTTCTGTTCAATTAAATGAAAAAATTTTGTAATTCGGCAAAAAATATTTCCAGTTATAACAATTTTAAATTACCCCACTTTTCAAAAAAAATTTAAATTTTTTTAAAAGCTTGATGAGAAGTTTTATGATGTGATTTTGTTTGCAAATTATATTATTAACAATAACAAAAAAATTTCAAAAGTTCTAACCCAATAAATTTTTAAAAAATTTTAAATGTGTCAAGGATCCCCTTAAGTCATACTTGTTTCTCAATTGATCTGTACGGAAATACAACAAAACCGACTTCTTAGGGGATACAGTACCCTAAATGTCATAAAAATATCGAATTTTTTTTATTATCTCAAATTATTCATATACCATTTCTAAATATATTAACGAAATTTCAAAGCTGTATATTCATTATTAAAGAAGTTATTAAATTTTTTCTGCATGATGACAGAAATTTAAAGGGACAGCTCAGCCGCCATGGATGTAAACACTAGCATCACAGGCAAAAGAAATATCACATTATTTTATTTTATTTCACCACAAACCACGAGTGAAATGAAGTGACGATTCGCTGTAACCAGCTAGTATTGTTTACAAATTCTTGTTTTCGTTTCGCTGTTATTTAGTTAAAATTCTTTTTAAATAGCTGTTTTTGAATTTCCGAGTACTGTATATTTTGCCTTTGGTGTTTTGACATTGGTGTTTTTAAAACTAATAGAATTATTTCTGTTGGAGTAAGATGCATTAAATATTTAAAAAATACTTTCTTTTATACATCATATGTGACTACAAAGGGAATTTACAGCACATATATACACTTAAATTGTTATTTTCACAAATGGAAACTGTAAATTGGTTTTTCTCCATATTCATTTTTTCTCGACTTTGATGAACAAAAATTGCAAAGGCTTTTTGAAAATTAAGATAGAGGTTTTAAATTTTTTGTACATAATTTTGATTATGTGTTTGATAAAATTGTGCATGGGAATCACCATTAGGATTTACAGTTATTTTTTAAAAAAATTTTTAAACTTAGAATTGCTAAGATTTTCCCGTCTTTCACTATACATGACAGCAAAAAAATTATATCAAATCTAAAAATAGAAGCATCTAAAAAATGAATGCACAATTTTATGTAATATATTTCAAGGAATGTATAAAAAAATTTGGAGCATGAATATCAAAAATTAAAAAAGTAGTAGAGTTTTTTAAAAAATAAACTTTTTCAAAAAAATTTAATTTTAATTAAAAATGAAGATTTTTCAGATTTTTAAAAATTTTGCTTATAAATTAATTTTAAAGTATAATACAACCAAAACTTTCACCGTAAAACTTAAAATTAAAAAAAAGTTGAAAAGGTACCGTATCCCCTTCATGTTTACGAGATTTCGATGGCCATAATACACGCACAGTAGGTTTTCGATTCAATTTAAGCTCCTAAACAATATTTACATAGTGAAAAGTAACATAAGATACATTCATCGTAATTATTGACAGGTCTTAAGACAACCTGAAAACCTAGCAAATCGAGCGATTTCCACATTTACTTTATTTCGTTAATTCTGTGTTTACTGTGTAAAGAGTGTCAAGTCCAAAATTGTAGTTTTGAGAAAAACGGAATAGAAAAAAACGACTTTTTTAAAGACAGTTTTTTAAGTATAGTTTTTAATTTTTTTAAGTACATTTTTCCAATTTTATCCTTGTTGAGTAAAGAGTGTTAAGTCTTTGATTGGTACATAACCCCTTTAACACTAACAGGATTTGTGTTTTGTTTCACATATCCCAAATTTTCCCTGATGAATTAAAATATTTATGAGGGGAATTGGACTTTGCTTTCTGTACCCTGCAGTAGCTCTTGATTTTTCAAACATGCCTGGTCTGATAACTCATTTCAGCCCATTTTGGACTTAACATCTCAAAATTTTTCACTGATGAATAAAAAATTTTAAGAGTGGAATTGGGCTTAGCTTTCTGCACCCTGAAGTAGCCCTTGATTTTTCAAACATGCCTGATTTGATAACTCATTTTAGCCCATTTTGGACTTAACATCCCAAATGTTCACTGATGAATAAAAATATTTAAGAATGGAATTGGACTTAACTTTCTGTACCCTGAATTAGCCCTTGATTTTTCAAATATGCCTGGTTTGATAACTCATTTCAGCCCATTTTGGACTAACACCCTTTGCACTGTAAACACACATTAAACATAACATTTCCTCGTCACTTTCCTTCGACTCTTCTCATTTGTCCCATATTTTCTCCTTGTTTTCTGATTTTAAGTTTAGTAATACCCTTTCTTTTCGGGTTTTACTTTTATGATAATAGCAAGTGCTCTCTGTATTAGTTTGGTCGGAATTACCTGCAGTTTATGAATTCTGATATCTGGCCCCTGAAGCATTAACTTGATTTTAAGTTAAAAATTTGAAAAGGGTTTTATTTAATCTTTGTTATGCTGAATTTCTAATGGCGTAGTCTGCAGTATCGGTGTTTTCTAATTCAAGTAACATCATTCACTAATGCTTAGGCTTATATTTTCTGCTTACACAATGCTCTTTAATAGTTTATAAAATGTAACGTAACCTGGGACCACGATGACGCTATAAGATAGAATAGGATTAGCATAAAATTAGAAAATGAATAAGTCTAAGAAGAAAATAAAATGTATAACGGGGATTTGTTGACACTGTAACTTCTACAATAGACATAAATTTAGCGCTTTCTCTATTCTATCAGGTAACTATCATAACAGCATCATTTGAATTTAAATAGAAACTTTGTATAAATAATACTGCATTAAAAAGATTAAATATTTCATGGGACATTGAATGGAATTTTAAAATGTTTGTATGTATGGATAATTTGACAAGAATGTCTTTAAAAACCAGTCTTACATTTACTCAAACACGCAGGATCTATTCATTCTATTGAATTGCCAGTATCTAGTTTCATCAAACGCATACGAAATCAGCTTTCAAACGTGTACCGGCGCACCTCAGAAATACCAGAAAGCTCTAGAAACCTATCATTCTTTCAGAAATATTCATGCTATGTATCATATGCATCCCCGAAAGGAATCTAATAATGCGATGTTTTATTCGGATGCGATTCATATATATATATATATAAAGCATATTTGTGTTTGTAGAATACTGTAAACAGTAGAAATTCAATTTCTTTTATCTTTTGACATAAAACCCTGAATTGCATCGCTCGGGTAAAGAGGCTGGAAGAAGGGAAAAAAAAGAACCTTCAAAGCTTGAAATATCGCTCTGACTTCTCTTGAATTGGAAATAGATACGCCATTTGACGTATCATGTCCTAAGCATGAATAAAAGAATGAATATGATAGAATGAATATCACTATTGATATTTCTTTAGAAAGAAAAGCTGTTTCGTTGAATCTTATGGCGAATACATGCTTAAAAATTTACAGTGTGCAATAATAGAGGAAAAAACGCATGACTTTCCCTACTGATTTACCAACAAATGATACAAAAATTTGTTTTCTGGAACAAAAAGTTTTATTTTTCGAATTATTGAGCATCGTCAAACATGCATTTAAATTAGGAATGAGCTATATTCTTTTCATCTCTGTCACTGGTATTGCGATATTTTTTTCGATAATCAACTTCAGCATATATAATAAAAGTTGAAAAAACAACCCTGCAATCAAATTGGCTGCATTTTTTATACTCCATATTACTGAATTCTTAAAAAACGAAATTGGTTAGATAATTCATGTAACTAATTAGCAAAATTATTCTGCTCGTATATTTTCGCTCTATTTGTACTTAAACTGTTTCTGTAAAATATATGAAACTTTGAAACCTCTAACGCCCTTGGTTACCACGTAACCACTATGGGATACATGCTATGTATAGAGCAAAATACCATGCAGCATCTAGAGCAGGGATATCCTTGAGGGTCGATGGAAGTTTAAAAAGGGTCCACAGTATTCCAGGGGTCTATTAGGAGTCTATGATATTTTTTTCTGTTTTAAAATTTAATTTAATGTTTTTAGGAATGTAAGAATTATTAGATAATAATATCCGTCTTAATATGTATAAATACAGATTTGCATAAGGCGGAGTGATCTACACATCTAAAGTCGAATGGCATAACGCTTTTGCATATGCCTCGAATGCCGCCATCCAGTCTACGGATTTAACGTGCCCATATCCGTCCTAAACACGGAGTATTTAATGGCACATGTTGGGATTCGATCCGAGCACCCTCAGTACCAAAAGCCGACGAGCTACCATTAGGCTACCTTGAGCCCTTTTCTACTCAAATATACTGATTTAAAAAAAAAATAATCATGCTTCTTACTACAGCGGAGTCCCGATAATCCGAACTTCGGTAATCCGGAAGTCCGCTTAATCCAAAGCCAAAAAAAACTAAGGTTTCAATAAAACCACAGTGATACTAAGAAATATAAAGTATGTTTCTGAAAATTACAAGAAAATGCAAAGTTAGACAATGTACTGAACTAATTATTACTGAACTACATTGGTTTGAATAAATCTGTTAAATTTTTTTTTCGAAGAGAAGAATACCTCTCCCTTGTAGTCAAATTATGCCAACGCGTCAGAAAAATGGTGTCCGCTCTGGTCGCGGCGGAGTGTTAGGGCCTGTTCACATAGGAGTCCGTTGCGTTGCGTTAAGGAAAAGATGACGTTGAGACGAAAATAAACCAATCATAGGCCTCCAAACGATTAACAATGAAATTTTTAACGCCTATGATTGGTTTATTTTCGTCTCAATGTCATCTTATCCTTAACGCAACGCAACGGACTCCTATGTGAACAGGCCCTTACTCTACGTAGCGTAGCTCTACATCAAATGCAGCCGCGGCGTCTGATTGGGACACCCTCTGCTCGCTGTCACCGTCTGATTCACCTTCACTCTCGTCTGAGACATTGACAATTTCTTTCAAAACCATTCAAAACTGTCTACTGATCGTCTAAAATCTTACACTCTACTGTATTGTACTAGGCAGCGTTCCGCTCTCTTATCACTCATTTCGTCCAGAGATCTGGTAATATTTAGACAGACCTTATAAAATAAACTGTGTAATCACACGTAGTATGTAATATTTATGTAATTGCACGTTATTATGAAATTTAAGTACATTTTAAGAATGATTTTGCTTAATCCGAAAAATTCGTTAATCCGGATAAGTTTCTGGTCCCAGTCATTTCGGATTATCGGGCCACTGTATAATTTTGATTTATTATGGAGATTGTGACGAATTAAAATAATTCTCACAATTAAAATATACGCAGCACATGGCTGGAATATGTCGCAACTGACCGACACGCCCCCCCCCCCCCCCTTTAACGTATAACAGGTGACAGCGAGCTGGAACGAAAGGAACACAAAGCGGTGGGAAAAACGTGACATCTTGGCGGAACAGAAATTCGCCACGGTGCTCCAGATTAATGACGCGACCACCATGAAATCACTAGAATTTTAACCTTGCCTGCCAGCAAATCGAAAAGTCTAGAATGACATCACGATTAGCAGAGCCAATAGGAGACGAGTTCTCTGGACGGAGCGAGAGAGTCCAAAATTAGACGGGGCGAGAAAAAGTTAGTTAGCGAGCGGCTAAGCTGTGGTAGACTCCTCCGACCATCCAGGGTCGAAAGAAAACGGCTATACGCGGACTTGCGTAGTCGGCGGCTTATTTCTCACGAAGAGAACTTTTAGCTTCGGCTAGGAAGCTTGGGTACAGTTCAACGAAATCATCAGTCCGGATCATCCTGATTCTATAAAGTGCCTCGCAGTCATCCGCCCTGCAGAGAGTGAAAATCGAGGGACTTGCTCTAATTTCAACGAACTATTCGACGATATTGAATTAGCGAAACTCCAGGTGATAACTCCTCCTAACGGACTCAGTCGACATTTTAGAGGACTTTCATTAACTGCGTAACGGATCATCAATCTCCAAATTTTCTCCTCCGAATTGAAATAAATTCGTCGATTTTAATTTATTTGGCTGTGATTTTTTATTGAGTCGATTGCTACCTCGCTCAACGCGTTACAACATACAGGGTACCATTTCAAACGCTTGCGGACAGAATCATATACTTTAAAATTTTTAAAGAATTATTTTAGAAATATTTGAAGAATTTTTTCACAAATAAAAGGGGATAAATTCTTATAAAAATTGATATTCAGAATTTATGTTAAACTGATCACGATTTCCGTAGAGTGAAAGGCTTTCCATTTTTATGTCTGGTAATATGCACGAAAATATATTGCATACATTCACATTTAAATTTCAAAGCTGTGTGAAAATTTCAGTACTTGAAAATCCTGAATTGAAGTATTCACAGCTATGAAAAATGTAATAACTTCTTGAAGAAATTTTATAAAATTTCAAATAGTGGAGCTTATAAAAAAATTTTTTATGGAATCTGTTAAAGAGAAAAGAATTCTCCTGTAAAAGGAAGTATTTCGAAGGAAATTTAATAAAAGTAGGAACATTTCGAATCATAAATATGATAAATGCGCCTGAATATGTAACCGCTAGAATGTAGAAGTGAAAGAATTAAAATTTTACATATTTATATAAGAAAAAATTAAGTCTATTTTTTAATTTAAGACAAGAGCATATTTCTAAGAAGCATTTTATATTCTGAGATTTTTTGTACGTTTAAAGTATTGCTGTCTTTTCATATCGCCCTTTATAATCTATTCATTGCTAAATTAAACATACACATTCTTTTCTGCGTAGACACTCTAAGCTAATATAATTTAATAACTGTTTGACTTTATGCTCAAATTTCTAATCCCTGAGGTGACCAACTTCTAGTCTGATGAAAGAAACGCCCTAAAAAGAGCAAAAGACCAAACGTTTGGTCTTTTGGGAACGGAGGTTTAGTTGTTCTATAATTTTTTTCTGCTTTTCTCTTTTTGATTTCAATTAAGTTTCTTTAAGCAACACAACTGACTTATAAATTCTGTTACCAGTCGATAGAATTAGTTTAACTTGTTCCGGCATTTGATGCAACTCATTTTGACCGCATATTCTTTATCCCTGGCACTCTAGAAATAGTTAAACCTACAGTCATTTTTTAAAGCTTTTTAATGTTTACACTAAAAATTTCTCTTTGAAAACTTGGGAAACGAGTATCACTGAACATTATAGCATGGATTACAACTATCAGCACATTTTATACAGGAAATAGCGATCCTAAAGAGAACATCTAGTTTATAATTTAAGTGAAGTCGTTTGAATTCACCAGATATATTTCGGCGAGAAAGAAAAAAATGATAAAATTAAAAGTATATTAAAGAAAGTTTTCTTTAATAAGACCCATGAGGTTACCTTCTTTAAGTAACAGCAAGTGGTCTTTAATAGTCGAATTATGATCTCAGATTAAAAATATCTTGCCGTTACTGCATTGAGATAGAATTAAAAGAGGACATAATTAGTCTCCTCAATTATCAGAATTGAAAAATATAAACGTGTTTTTTCTAGAAACTTCAATGTTAGTGAAAGCGAAAGAGGATGTTTAGGCATCGAATGTTAAAACTTTTTAATTCTTGCTTTTTGACTACTTTTAATAACCAACTAGTCTCTGATTTCATTTCTATGACTATTTTTTTACCTCCACAATACTTTTTTATACAAAGAAGATATATTTATGTAGCTCATTCTTTAGAAAAGAAATCTAGAAAAAAACTCTTTTGATCAGATATAGTCAAATTATATCTCTTATTGAAAGTCCTTTATAAAATAAATATTCAGCATATTTTGGAAATAGAAAATCTGTTTTTTTTCATAGTAAAAACAATTTTATTTCGCATTCCTGACAAAAATGAGAAAAAAAAGTTTAACGTTTGTACACGCTCTCAGATTTTTAGCAACAATTTTTCAGTATCCCAAAATGAATATTCTCGAAGTGGTGATCAACTGTAAAGCTAATGGTTTGTTTTATACTAATGATTTCTTACTATCGATTTCTTATTATAAATGATATCTTAATGATCTTCTTAGAGCTGGGCGCATTGCATGGTGGTTAATGTCAAGAGCTACCACGTGTATGCGATCCACCATGAATGGACCTGCGTTCAAACTCCTGCTAATTCTTGTATGGTCTAAGCATGAGGAGATTGTTGGTTCACCTACTGGATGATCCTACGGTGACGTAACCAACATATCTCGAGGTCGGAATAAGCAAAACGGTCTGCAGAATAGGAACCTGCCGCACTGTTTCAAAAGAAAATCATTCTTAGAAGAGAATTACTGAATGTGTGATGAAGTGACTCTCATTTAACTGAAACAGTTGTTGTTGTTAATGCCCCCTGGTTGGAGGTTCCCTTCACCAGGTCCTAATAGGCTATTGGGTTGAAAGGGGCGGCTCCTGTTTTGAATTAGCCCCACAAGGGTCGGAGTCCGACTTGACTAAATGACCGGTCCCGTCATTTTGAACCGAGTCAAGTGACGAGACCGGAACACTTGACCCCGCACCTCGAGGTAAATTTGAGAACTTGGAGGACATTGTAGCCACGATCTATTTTACGTGCCCCGGCCATCATTAGTGAACACGGCGGTGGATTTCAGCGACGAGCATCGAACCAGGGACGTTCAGATCACTGTCCTGCAGCTCTTGCCAACTGGGCCACCTCGCCCTTGAAACAGTGAATGAAATAGTGAATGATGAAATATAAAAAAATATATATTTCAGGTAGTGTCTTCTAATGAATCTACCGCACGTTATTAAGGTAGGATTACTTATCGTTGCTTACCTCTTAAATTATAACTCGCGACGGAGTCTGAATTTTATTCTTTCTGGAGGACTGTTATTGAGGAACGTAATCCTACGTTAAAATTCAGTCTCTAATATTTTAATATATAAACATAAAATTATCGTCATTATTTGTACATTTCTATTAATTTTCCCAATATACTAATTACTTCGTTTGTTAGAATTAATTTTACTTGAAATCAATCGAACACATATGATGTCTCAATAAACACAAACCACAATACAGCAAGTTCTCAGGTTCAATGCTTTTCGGAGCTAAATACAAATCGCCATTTACTTTACGCCAAGTGTGATCGCATTAAAGCTGCTGTTCCAGGGGCTGTTTTGAGAGTTTATGATCTTTACAGTAGTCAAGCAAAGCCTCTTGGAAAGCTGACTGTAAAATACAAGTCCAGCACGAATGTCAGAATCAATACTTCCGAGCTGTTACTTTCAAACTCCGAGCGTGGAGCAGTCAATGTGTATATCATCCGCCTACGTGACTGGGGCGGTATTCTTTACTGGGTTCCACATGCAATGAGGGTGTGATAAAATGCTATTACCAGGAATGACTCCTTTTCTTTGATAACAAAAACAAAAAATTAATATAAATAAACAGGAGTTAGAACAACTCTGAGTTCAAACAAACTTTCCATAGTACTAAAACCGACTATGTTCCGCGCGCACAACTGGAGAAATCCCAACCTCTCTCTCACATTTCCAGTTCAGTAATGTCCACTCTAATCCGGTACCGCAACCAGTTTTTCGTTCCTCCCAACTGGGGGTGGTCCTTTCGACACCAGGGTGAAATCCTTTTAGCCCCCTAGCCTCTTGTCGCCCGCCGTCAGATGGGCAGCTGGCTGTTCGATCCCCGACCCCTTTTGTTCGCCGCCAGTATAATACATCGCATCATCAGCGTGGGACGTCAAGTTGTATGGTGCATTGAAAATGCTCTCGCCAATTTCCAATGATGGGCGGGTGTGCTGACCTTTCTTGGAGCTATTCCTTCATAGCTGAAAAAGAAGCTCCCTGAAAAAAAAAAAGAAAATCATTATTCAATGTCTATCGGCGTACATCACAACATTGCGCCCTTTTAGGGGCTCGACTGTGCATGACAATTCCCACACAATGCAGGTAAGTACGTATAAAGTCCCCCTTGCAGGCGCTACACTTTTTATTGTTCAACTGTCTCGCGGGCACGTTCTGGACGTTTCACTGACCTTTCCAAATAGTGTTAAAAATAGTAATATGTGGAAATATTTGTCATATGTTTGAATGTAAAAATTAAGATAAGTCATAATAAGGAAAGAATTTAAAAGATTATATAGTCTGTAGCTTTCAAATTCAGCAGTGGAATATTTACTGTACTAATGACAAACAAAAAGACATAAAGCAGGACAAAGAGCACGATTCTGTAAATCATTGAAATCAAAAATAGAAAAGCATAAAAAATCAGAAAACCAAAAAAACATGTAATTGATCCGTGTTTTCATCAGGGTGGATAACCGAGTCGGTCATCTCCATGTAATCTTTCTGATAGGATGAAGGTCAAGCCAAAAAACATCCCAACGCCTCGAGATCCCTACGTTGAAAACAGAAAGTCAAAAGTATGAGATCAATTGAAATCACAGCACAACATTAAAAACACAAATTTTCAAACAAACTTACCAATACCCCGATCAATTGAAAAGTGACAGTAGAAATGAAGAACCAGCTATTCATTTTTACTGTCACTTTTCTTTTGATTGGGGTATTGATAAGTTTGCCTGTAAATTTGTGTTTTTAATGTCGTGTTGGGATTTCAATTGATCTAGTAATGCTTTTGACTTTCTGTTATCAATGTGGGAATCTCGGGGGCTTGGGGTGTTTTTTACCTTGGGATGAGCCAAAACTAAAAATATGCATCTCCATCGTACAGGTGCCTCTTTGGCATGCTTTATGCAACTTGTCATCTCTTTGCACCGTAAATTTTGTCCACAATTCATGATAGACGATGGCTGCTAACGAAATGAGCTGGTTGACTGCCCTTTGTCAAAAATTTATAGACATTCCACTTTAGGAATTCCTGTTCCCCAGCGCATTCAACGTTTATGCCTCGCTGGGGAGCCTATAACATGGACGAAATACGGGTCAAAGGCCACCTGTACCATGAAGATGTATATTTTTGCTTTTAATGCTATTTTTGCTTTCAGTGCTATCTCTTAGTCTTTGAGGCCCAGGAGACAACAGTTTTTGTATTATCTGATATATAGAAACTAGTTAACCAGTTCACCACTAGAGTGCCATCCTATCAAATCCTCTAAATGGCATTCCTTGATCCTACCTTAGTTTAAAACCAAAACTGAAGTGACAAACAAGTCTCAAAGGGCAGTCTAGGGCTCATAGACCCAAGGTTATCACTCGTGTTAGTTTTTTTCCACATAGAACCATCTGCCTTGAAAAAGGTTTTCAATTTACAGTGTTAAGATGTGTGTATCTGCTTAAAACATGCAACCACATGTCGAAATTGCAGTTGCAATGTTTCGATTTTTTTAGATTTTATTCAAATTTATCTCTTGTATCGGTTCTCTATAAATTTTATTATGTAATCAGTTTTTAGTACATAAAAAAATAAAATAAAATTGGGTTCTTTAATTTCAGACTTTCCATTTATATATTTACTAACTGAAAACCCGCGCTTCGCTACGGAGTACATTCAAATTAAATACAACGGTCAATGTATGCAATCAATGCCAAAATATATATATATATATATATATTTATAATAAATGTGACGATCAATGTATACAATTGATGTAAGAAAAAAAAAATATATATATATATATTTATAAAAAAATCGTAAGGGATATTGACTTTTTTTGGATAATATCCAATCGTCTGCTGCATTAGAAAGACAAAGACTATTTTTTTGTCTATTTAGTTGTTATGCACGTGGCGATAAATTTATTTAAAGTACCAGAAAAGGAAATCACGTGATCAGCATTTAATAAATTAGATTCTAAAAATTAATCTTTAAAAATTCACCAAAAATCAGAAAATCAAGGTACAGGTTCAAAAAAGATTTCATTTTAAAGAAATTTTTATGATCTTTCTTGTGATATAAATTTTATAACCCTCAAGTTATTATTTTAAATGAAACTTAAAATAAGTTACAAAAACAGCTTAAAAATTTAATTTTAAAAAATCTAAGAAGAATTTTTCAAAAATCTTTCTTAGTGCACCCCCTACACCATAAGAAGAATCGCCATGCAAAATTTCAGCCCTTTAGGTCCAGCGGTTTGGTCTGTGCGTTGTATATCAGTGAGTCAGTGAGTCAGTTACGGAACTTTTTTATATATATAGATTACAAATGCCCGGAAGATTGGCTATGACGCCATTTGTTCTCAGTAAAGTGCGAGACTACTGGCCATTCATTTAAGGGGACCCCGTATAAGTGGCCAGCATTACCCTCTACAAGAAGGTCCCGTAAATTAAAACAGAGTCAAATGACGAGACGGAACACTTAACCCCGCACAACCAGAGGTAAATTTCAGGACTTAGAGGACATTGTAACCACGACAAATGTTACGAGCAACGGCCACCATTAGTGAACACGGCGATGGGTTTTGTCAGCGACTGGCATCGAACCCGCAACCCTCAGATCCCTGACTATTAATTTCAGCCTTCGTATGCTTTATTTGATGTCCCAAAACCGTTTTCAATGATTAATTAGCATTTATGTATTTCTGAAATTTTTTGATTTCCTGGGCCTGGCAGACCCAGAGATACCACTAGCGTTTGATAGTTTCCAGGTCACTACTGAAGTGTTAAGGGCCAATGGTATATTTGATAATTTTTCATTCCATTATTGTGTCCTCTGTACCAGTGGTTCTCTACCTAAGAGCTGCTGACCCCTTAGACTGGCGAGAGGGATATTTAAGGGTGGGCGCAGATGTTTAGTAACAAATATGTGCAGATTCGTATTTAACTAGAGTTAGTTACTTTTTTTAGGCCTGGGGTAGGGGGGGGGGGGTCTGATGATCATCCAACGGTTGGGGAGAGCTAGACATAGAAAGGCTGAGGTTTGGTTTGATTCGAAGCGCTACGGTCATTTTGCTACACGAGGGTTGATTAGACCGGGACCTACCGCTTAAAGCCGATTCCAAACGGCTACAAACATCCATGCAAACAGTGGGACTTGAACCCTTAGACTCTAGTACCTAAAGCAAGCTCCCTAGCCATTCGGCCATCATTAGTTTTGTTCTTCCGAAATCCTCAGATGTTTTGGAAAATAGCTCTTTAAATTCTTCAATAACTCTCCCTGCAGCTCTCTGTTTTATGTACTGAAATGAGCTACAGAGGGAGTTATTGAAGAATTTAAAGAGCTATTTTCCAAAACATCTGAGGATTTCTGAATTCGGCCATCGTTAATTTTGTTCTTCCGAAATCCTCAAATGTTTTTGGAAAATAGCTCTTTAAATTCTTCAATAACTCTTCCTGCAGATCTTTTTTTATGTACTGAAAAGAGCTGCAGGGAGAGTTATTAAAGAATTTAAAGAGCTATTTTCCAAAACATCTGAGGATTTCGGAAAAACAAAATTAATACAAAAGGCTGAAAATGACCGCTCTATACATAGTGTGAAATTATGGGCTTGTATATCCCATTTTAAGGGCAGAGAATTAAGCGGCCGAGAAAACAAAGAGATTTTCTTTCCAGAAAATGAATTTTTCATCATATATACACACAGAGTAACATCACTTCATATGCTATCAGAAGAATTGATTTATAATGTTTTAATCAGCTAAATTGCGGACCAACATTTATAAAATGGCATCAGTTTTTTTTCCCCGACATCTAAGTTCTCAAAACAAAGCAACGCGAACAACGAAAGAAACATAAAATTCCAAACGTGAGATCTTTACTTCAACAAATTAAATATTTTATTACATTTATGTTCTAAAAGCCAAAACCAAACCACAATACATTTCACCGCAAACTCAATAATATATATCTCAAAACAAAGCACAATTTTTTACGAAACAAAGAAAAATGTTACTTTTTTACAATCGTGACCTATGAAATTGGATTGCTTTCCATTCTTTGACATGAAAACCAAAAATTCCATTCACTAGAGAAGGAAATAATTTTAAACATTTCTGTCTGTTACATTTTTTTTTTTTTTACAACGCATTAAAATCTATTTTATGTGCATATTAGAATCCTTTTATTGCAAATGTATGAATATCAACACCTTTGTAAAAGGAACATTAACATCATCTTGAAAACTTGAATTTTACATTTAATAGAGTTTACAAAGCACTTCAAACAGAAATTTACATTTCTAAAACAAAAATTTGTAAGTGCTATACTATGCACAATATTAGATTATAAATAATATTCTCTCCCTTTCATCTACGTTTCAAAAATGTTTTTAGTCATCGCTTTGTCTGCTGCTCACGAAAGACGTGAAAATTTTGAATATCATTTGAACAATTTTTTTTTTCGTTCTCTAATTAGTGACAGGTAAATTTTGCAATGCTGTTGAATTTCCCAAAGGGACTTTTCAAAGACGGATTTCTTAGAAAAACACTCTTTTAGATGCTTATATGCAAATTTCTTTAACCACTCGTTCGCGTGCCAGTAAATTACCAACAAATTGATGCAGACAGCCAGAAAATATTGCAGTAACAAAAATTTTAACACTGGGAGTTTATTTTCAGTTTTGTTTTTTCAATGGAAATTAGTAGAAGTTACTTTGGGTACAAATTAATGTCATTTATATTCTATGATTATTTAAAGCATTTTTTTTTTATCAGGGATTCTTTATGTTTGCTCTCGCCGATATTCACTCCAAGAGATGGCGCTCCAGGCGCATATCACGGGATTGACTGTTTTGTTGTTTTGTTGTTGTTGAGGTTTAGCTTTGTAAAGGTGTTACAGTAGCTTCACATTGAATAATCTTTTAAAATTAGTCTCTTTAATTGTCAACGCCTTACTCACAGTGTACGTATACTTTTACATCTCAGTCACTTTATATCAGAGAATGATATTAGAAACTCGGGGTGTCCTTGCCAGAATTTTAGATTTTTCAATTATTTTAAATATTAAATCAAAGCGGAATTTATATATAAGGAATGCGTCAAATTTCAGCTGCAATAAATACTTATTCCTATGGTAATTTTATTTATTTATTGATAGATATAAGTAACAAACACTATAATAGAATATATTAATACAGTTTCAAACATATCCATGGGATTCACTGTAGTATTACACAAGTGGACCACAATGGGAATCACTAACAATACTAGTTTTGTTTTATTAACCATTTCCTTGCTGGGATAGCATGCATCCCAAGAATACGGGCCTAAGAATGAATGAATGAATATATGTATATATGTGTGTGTGTGTGTGTGTGTGTAGTCGAACCCCGTTATAGTGAACCCGGTATATAACGAACTCAGGGATATAACGAAACGAAAATTTTGGTCCCGCCGTTTTCCTATTGTACGTAATTTAATTAGTATTATGTCAGTTTAATGTAATCGACTTTAGTCGATTTAATTCACTAATGATCATTTTTAAAAGATTTTACCATTTTTTAATACATCATTATTGAATACACATTGCCACTAATGAGTTATACATTTTGTGAATTCTAGCATTTTTCTTAATGGTTCGGATATAGCGAACTACCGGATAAAGTGAACAAAACCTTTAGTCCCTTTAAGTTCGTTATAACGGGGTTCGACTGTATATATATATATATATATATATATATATATTTATAACCCCCTTAATGGCTGTTCTTACAAAGGGGGTACGAAATTTCCCGTTCTAGAGAGGGAATCGGGAAAATGGGCCCCCGTAAGCTAAAGGTTAATGTGAGACTTGCGATTAGTGCTTGGAACACCAATACTTGTTATCAACTTAACATTTATTTTAATAGGACCTTACTAATATATCTTGTTTATCACCAAAAATATCTCGCGGCACCCCTGGCCGGTTCTGTGTCACCCTAAAGTGCCGCGGCACACTGGTTGGAAATCACTGCTTTAGATATAGCTAAAGTAGTTTCTCAACCTCTTTCGAGTTCCCCCCCCCCCTTCAATGGTTTCCCCGCATCTCGCGCCCCGCCCCCTTCTCACCTTGCCTGTTTTCATTCAAAAGGCCTTTTAGCCCCTTGACTACCATGCAACCACTATGGGGTACATGCTATGTATAGAGCAAAATACCATGTAACTTCTAGAGGATGCCTTCAATGGTTTCCCCGCATCTCGCACCCCGCCCCCCCTTCTCAATTTGCCTGTTTTCATTCAAAAGGCTTTTTAACCCCTTGACTACCATGCAACCACTATGGGGTACATGCTATGTATAGAGCAAAATACCATGTAACTTCTAGAAGATGCCTTCAATGGTTTCCCCGCATCTCGCGCCCCGCCCCCTTCTCAATTTGCCTGTTTTCATTTAAAAGGCTTTTTAACCCCTTGACTACCATGCAACCACTATGGGGTACATGCTATGTATAGAGCAAAATACCATGTAACTTCTAGAGGATGCATGACTTATTACATTATAAAACCACTGTAACCACTTTAGGAAATATTATAGCGTAGAATCTGATTCAGTCAAAACTTTTACAGACAGTGGAATTACAGTCAAAACATTTTCGAACTATTTTTGCTCTCTATTTATTTTGGAAATTGATAGAAAAAGGTGAAATAAGAGAAAAATGATACTTCAAAATTATCTTGAAAATTACAAATCCTTATGATATTTCTCGAAATGTTCCTTGATACAAAAAGCTTTATCATATGCATTACATGAGTGAATAGTTATTTTAGATTTTTCTTTCTCTCTATTGTAGCACACTCAACACCTGTTCCGCTTTCTCCTGGAACTTTCTAAAATACAGGGTGGTCATAAAAAAACCTTTGCCAATATGTGGACCTCTAGCGACCGTTCCGTTCAACTGATCGAGATGAGATTTCAGATATAATTATTCAGAGGTATGAGCTCGATATTTTGTAAACGGCAACAAAGTGGCGCTCACGGTTACAGGTACAGAAACTCGAAATTTTCGAATGCCAACGCCCACTTTTTTCCGTCGCAAAATGCTCAGCGCATGCGAAAACCCTAAATAGCGTTGGAACGGTACGTGTATCGCAGAAAACGGACGCGTTATGCACGCACAAAAAACAGCTCTGCGAACGGCTTACAAAAACACGATCGGAGCTCACGGAGGAAATTTGCATACGACAGAGGCAAGACATCAATCACTCATGACAACACAGATCGGACAAAAGAAAACTTTATTTGGATTACACAATTTCCCCATGGGTGCCATCGTCGTGTTTTTTGTTGGCCGTTCCCAGAGCTGTTTTTTTGTGCGTGCATAACGTGCCTTTTTTTGTGATACACGTACCGTTCCAACGCTCTTTAGGGTTTTCGCATGCGCTGAGCATTTTGCGACGGGAAAAAAAAAGGCATTGTCATTCGAAAATTTCGAGTTTCTATATCTATAACCGTAACCGTGAGCGCCAGTTTGTTGCCGTTCACAGAATCCCAAGCTCATACCTCTGAATAACTATATCTGAAATCTCATCTCGATTGGGTGAACGGAACAGACGCTAGAGGTCCACATATCATTTTTTATGACCACCCTGTATTGTTGAAAAGCTCGTGAAAGGCTTCTTGGGGTTTTTTTCTTTTATCATTGTCATTTTTACATTTAGCACAGTTATTAGAACATTTTGTGAGAATTTCATCAAATGCCATTTCAGTGAATCTATATAGTCCAATTTTTGTTGAAATTTTACACACGTGCCCTAGAAAAGTTCGCGCGAAAAGAGGAAATGAATCTGGGGTCTAAGCTACCGCCATCTGGTAGCTAAAGGGTTGAGACATAAAGAAAAGAAAAGAAAATGCATTACCCTTAATTTAATTCCAAGTAATGTTTAATTTAACAAAATTTATAATGTGTAAGAAAATTGAAAGAAATGGAAAAGATTAAGAAACATTCATACCTAAGTCAAAGATGTGTAAAAGCAAGAACAGAATCTCAAGATAAAGAATGCGTCCTCCGTATGGAATCAAAATTGCATAACAATAGTAATTTTAAAAACACTTGCCTAAAATAATTGCAGTATTTCGTTGGGGAAAATGCAATAGTGACAGGCACAGACTAATAAAAACCAAACTGACGTTTAGAATTTGTATACAGTTTGTAGTAAGTAACCGCGATTTTCGTTTACCACCCATTAAAAGCAGTATATTTCTAACGAACTGAGTTTGAGTTTTAAATGAGAGTTTTTCCTTCAAAAAAACCTCACTGCCCTACAGATTCATGGTAAATAAATATTAACATATATTTTAGGGGAGAAATGCTAAAACGTTGTTTTAATTGCTGGGTGTAGTGGTTAGTGTTCTGAGCTTCCACGCAGTGGGCTTGGATTCAAATCCCGAGTAAGGCTTGGGTGTTTCTGTGTCGTCCCCCTCGTAGGAAGCAATGCTGGCTCACCTATATGGTAATAAAGAAGCCAGCTCATAATAAAGAAGCCAGAAAATCGCGGTGAATAGCAAATGCCGAATGTGTCACGACAAAGTGTCTCCGCATTAGAAATAAAAAATAATAATTAATTGGATAAAAAAACCATGTCGACAGGTTGAGAACCCCTCAGCTAAAGAATGAGATATTACAACAAGTTTATAATATGTCATAAAATAGAATTAATTAATTATAAAATCCAAAAGAATAATTTAACAAGAAAAGAAAAATATACTCGGTAGATAAAGCTAATACTACGTTTCGTTACCCATATAAAATTCAAAAAATTCTCTATTACATTAAAAAAAATAAAGCTGAAAGCCCAAATGGAAACCAGAGTAGACAGCACTTAACGTGATTAAAAAATACAAAACAGAGAATGAAATATGTGCGTTTAAAGCCGACCCAAAATGTCCGTAAAATGAAATAAAAACTGCTGATAAAATAATATATAAACACAATAAACAAAACACAAATAAAAAAACCTTCAAAAAGCTTTAATAAAACTCACGAACAAAACACTCTAAGAAAACTTTCATTGATGTAAACTAAGAAAATATTACACAGAATCTTTAAAACTGAAAGGGAAAAGACTGAAAGAGTGAGTTTAAAAAGAGTGACAACTGACTGAGAGAAACTTTATAAAACATTCAAACGCTGAGACACTTATCCACTAAATTAAGAGTTTAATAAAACACACTTTATAAAATTAAAGCATTTAAAAAGACAAAATAAATTATGTGCCATATACAAACTTCAATGTGAGATATGCAAGCATATAGTTTCACGCTTTGTATAAAATTTATACAATTACAGAATGATAAATTGTCATTTCAGCAGTAGATACTAAACCAAGTAAACACTTATTCCTGCAATATAAGAATACACTACTCTACAATAATGGACAGCAAGAGGTGATGGTATAAGGCAAAGAATACATACTTTAATAGGAGGATGGTCCCCCACGTGCTGCAATTACAGTAGCAACCTTTCTGGGCATAATTTCAGCAAGGTTTTGATACACAACTATGGATATTTGCGTCCATTCCTGCTGCAAGAGTGTCACCAGCTCAGCTGCAGATCTCGGACGTGGTTTCCTGGTCCGTAAGCGTCGCTCTAACTCGTCCCACAAATGTTCTATGGGGTTTAGGTCGGAACTCTGAGCAGGCCAAGGAAGTCGTTTTAGATCCATATATTGATACCACTGCTTGACAGAGGCTGTAACATTACATGGAGCGTTGTCGTCCTGGAAGTAACGTTCGTCTATTCCATAAAATTGCCATAGCGTAGGAAGAGCCTGATTGTCCAAAATGTCCATGTATTCGTCAGCGTTCAGTTTACCAGGAACAACATGCAAAGGTCCAAGGCCATACCGCGAAAAACACCCCTAACCGTGGTACCCCATTATCACCGAACTTGAGAGTTGGAACGATGCGCTCGGGTAACAGACGTTCATCTGGCATTCGCCAAACCCAAGCACACCCATCCGACTGGAAGAGCGTGTAGCGTGCCTCGTCGCTACATTAAACAGTTTTCCAGTGGTTCACAGTCCAGTTGCGGCGTTGCAAACACCAGGCGAGTCTGCCGTCTTTGTTGGATGGGGGGGATGTTTGGTTTGTGTGCAGCAACACATCCGTGGATATTGAGGGCGTGCAGTTCTTTCAGCAAAGTATTGGGGTGCACCGTAACCCCTGCTGCCTGTTGAAACTCACTGTTGATTATTTGGGGTGGTTTGTTTCGGTTCTTACAAATTTCACGATTCAGGACACGTCAATCCCGTTCAATCAGTTTACGGGGACGACCATAGTATGCAGTTCGTGTCCCAACTCCCGTAGTCTTTCACTTCTTCACGACATAACCAACAATTGACTGTGGCTGTGATAATTCTACTGCAATTGCCCGAATAGACTTGCCACTAATGTGACATCCAACTATAACACCTGTTTTAAAGTTCCTTTCGTTTCGACATAGTGTCACAATTTCACACAGAACTAACGACGTTACCACTTCGCGTATCGTATTTAACCTTAACAGGTCACTTGCGAGCACTGGATTTGCATAAAATCTGACATGCAATCGGAATTTATGCAAATCCTCTGGCGTCCGATCCATTCTTGCAGGATATTTTATAAACACAACTATTTAGAAGATCATTCGAGTTAAAGAGAAGAAACTACATTTGGCAATGACTTTATTAAGGCTGCTGTGTAGTAAACCAGTTGAATTCGCTCACCTCAATGTCTCTATGGAAAAAATGTGTCCAAGGATTGCCGACTTGGCTTTAAAGATTTTTTTTTAATTGTACTCGTAATAGAAAAAGAAATTTTACATTTTGGGGCATTTTTCGTTTGAAAAATAAGGGCAAATAATGTTTTACAATTTAAATTATTCTGGTAAAAAAATCTGGTATAGTGTGTTTTTAAACACTTCGAAATTTCTTTGGTGAACGCAATTTATAAAATGAATCCTGTTGCAAGGTGCAGAAAGGTTCAGGCTATCTGAAAATACCATTTGTATTGGATTATCAGCATTTATGTAGCTGTAAATAGTAGAAAAATTCTCTCCATAAGTTAACATTGAGGTGAGCGAATCAAATAAGGTTAGTATACAGCAGTCTTAACGCGGCGAAATTTCCAGAACCTACTAATCCGTGCTCTGGAATAGTCTTATAGTCGCATACAGTCTGGGATAGTCCTACAGATTCCGTGCGACAAGAAATACGTCTAATCTGTTAACTAGAATCAAAATGTTTCTTTATGTCTGAATCCAGATATATGAAGTGCCATTCACAATTTTTAGATCTCTACTAAGGTATTAGTAATGTAGATCAAGTTCTTAAGGCTGCTGTGTACTTACCCTATTGGATTAACTTACCTCAGTGTTAACCTATGTAGAAAATTTGTCAACTGTTTACAGCTACATAAATGCTGGTAAGCCAATAAAAATGGTATTTTTAGATAGCCTGAACTTTTCTGCACATTTCAATAGAATTTATTTTATAAATTTCGTTCACCAAAGGAATTTATGAGCGTTTAAAATACACTATACCGGATTTTTCCCCGAATAATTTAAATTTTACAATATTATTTGCATTTTAAAAAAAGAAAAATGCCCGAAGGTGTAAAATTTCTTTATTATGGTAAGTTGATGTAACTGGTCCCATGGAATAACTGGACCATCCCCTCCCAGATTTTTCCTTTACATGGTGAGAAATCCACCCTGTGAATTATTTTTTTCCGGTGTTCGCAATAATCTATCTTACAACATTGGTAACTGCTTTGAAAATTTATTCTTAATTGGGGGTAGCATTTTTTTTTTATTTTTCCAGATATACAAGCATTGGACCCAGTCACCCAGTCAAAGATTCTGTTGTTTCTTATGAAAAATAGACCTGGATGGTCCACTTACCCCATTTATCAGGGGAACTGGGCCCACCTGTAAATATATATAAAAAAGAATAATTAAATATATATACAATATTTATATATAATTAATATATATATATATATATATATATATATATATATATATATATATATATATATATATATATATATATATATATATATATATATATATATATATATATATATATATATATATATATGTATAGGGGCTTGTGGCGGCCCAGTGGTACAGCGCGCTGGTTTTCAGTGCTGAGGGTGCTCAGATCGAATCCTGGCGTCGCGCCACGAAAAATGCCTCCGTTCGTGTCGTCCCTTCATAGGGGATAATGCTGTCCGCCTATATGGTGCCCCCACAATTTTTTTAAAAGAAGTATGCACAAGTTTGTGAAAAATAATTTCATTAACAATTCTGAGAAATTTGAAAGAAATCGGAAGAAAATGAATGAGCCACGAGCATTTTGAAAAAATTCTAGAATTTTTAAAAAAAACAATGGGTTTATTCTTCTACAAAATACTTAGTTGTGAATTCTAAGTGTTTTCAATGTAGTAGAAAATAATTCATTTTTCTTACCAATGCGGCAGGCGATTTTGGACGTTATCCTAACGCCATATACACCGCAGAATTGCTGGGCACTTCACTATGGGAGCACCGTGTAGGTGAACCAGCATTACCCCCTAGGGATCGGTTCCGTAATTTTGAACGGACTCAAGTGACGAGACCAGAACACTTGACCCCGCACCTCCAGAGGTATTTTTGGGAACTTGGAGGACATTGCAGCTACGACAGATTTTTTTCGTGCACCAGCCACCATTAGTGTACACGTCGGTGGTTTTGCCAGCGACGGGTATCGAACCAGCAACTTGCAGGTCACTGGCTCGATGCCTTTGACAACGTTCTTTGTTCTTCTACGTTCCTTCGGGGTTGGAAATTTTCATGCTGGGGTTTAAAGGAAAAAGAACCTGAGTAAATAATCAAATAAGTTCATGTTATATCTTGCAACTCTATTCAATTTCCTCGTTTATGAAATCCACTATTGCTTTCACCCTCACACTCCTATACATACATATCAGCAATACTGGCGTTTACACGAATATCGAAACTAAGCATGAATTACAGTTAAAAACAGGAATTCCCAACGGGGTCCTGGTGGACTCCTTGAGGGTCCAGGGAAGTTTAAAAAGGATGTATAGCATTTCAAGGGTCTATTAGGGGTCGATGATAAAATTTTCTGTTTTAAAATTTAATTAAATTTTTTAGGTATGTAATTATTAGATAATAATATCCGTTTTAATATGTATAAATGCAGATTCGCATAGGGCGGAGTGATCCACCCATCTAAAGTCGAATGTCATGACGCTTTTGTATATGTGTCGAATGAAATAATATTATAATTACGTATAATTCATTAAAATTCTTTAGTAAAATATATATTTATATTCGTTATGTTTGTTACTGTTACTATACGATGATAAGCAGTTTCAGGCCAAACATTAAATAATCGTATCAGTGCATCAAGCACAACCACCAAATTAAATGAAATCGAAATTTTGTGCAATTACAATCTGTGTTTCTGAAATCTTGTTTATATTTATGAAATTAAAAATTAAAATAGTACAAAAATAATAAAAAAAACTTAATGAACTGCTTTTTCTAAATTTTTTGTTCATATTCTTAGTAAAATTGTTATCTTTAAGGCTTTTATGTGCAGTTATTAGTATTATAATTATGTTGTATGCTGCATATTATAAGAAAAAATGTGAAGAGTCGATGAAGAAAATCATTCTTTCAAAAAGTGTTGATGTAGGAAAAAAGGTTGGGAACCCCTGGTTTAAACCATACTTTCTTGATAAGTTTAGAAGAATTTAATATATTTTCTGCAGTCCTCGGATGTAAAATATTATTAGTGTTTTGGAAAAGGAAAATTTATTTCCATATTTCGAAATATTTCGAAAGGATTTTTTAAAGATTCTTCATATAAAGTAAATGAATTTAGTATTTTGCTGAAACTCAATACCAACATTCAAAACAAGGCATTTTTAACTCAATATTTTTTGTATGGAAATCTACTGTATAAAGGCAATGCTAAAGCCAGATTATTAAGAAATGTGATCGAATTAGACTAACGGACCATAAATACACGATGCGGACAATTTAAGGAAATCCAGTTTCATGCGTACGCAGTTTGAATTAATCATGCAGCAAATTGCTACCAGATTTAAAACGAGATAATGCTACTTTTTTTCCCAAAAGAAAGTACATTTTTTTCCCAGATATTTCGATACATCGACTAATAAATTTATCTTTTGACTTTTTAACATACGAAGAAAATTTTATGAAGCATGAACGCTTCATGTTACTTAGTAATCATTTTTTCTTTAATTTCTGAAAAAATCGGTCGTTAAGGGATTAGAGTTTGTGAAAAGAATGATAAATCAAATATTTTCTGTCACAAAATTTAAGAGGGAAAATGTGAAAAAAAATGTGATTGCAGACATCAGTTTTTACGAATAGCAAATGTTATCTTTGTTTAATATTTATATGTAAAGAATTTATGATTCCTTTAAGTCTGTAGTCAAATATTACAAAGCAGCTGTTAGGAAAAAAACGTTGCTTGTTACATTATTTATTCCCAATTTTCTAGGTGCAACCGTCTAGTCTCTCCTCTATAAAAGTGTATATCAAAGAGATTAAAGCTTCTGTGTGCTAACCTTATTGGATTCGCTCACCTCATTGTTAACTAACCTATGGAAGAAATGTGTCCAAAGAAAATGTGTGCCGACTTGGATTTAAAGATTTTTTTAAAAAGAATTAAACCCTGTAAGGTAAGTTGGGGTAACTGGGCCATAGATTTTCAACTTTTTTATTTACTATACTTTTAACACATTAAAAATATACTAACATGTATAATATTCAAAAATCTTTGTATTACATGCATTTTAGTAAGTCTTAGGGAGTCTGTTTAAGCTATGATATTGATTTTTATTATATATATATATTTTTTTTTTCTAATGCGGAGGCACTTGTCGTGAGACATTCGCCTGTACCACGCCGCAATTTTACTGCCTTGTATGGCCAAGTCCTTGTATGACGGATAGTGGTATTTTCTTCCACTCGGCTTGGAGAAGACATGTAAGTTCCTTCACCGATTTTGGACGGTTGTTGCACCCCTTACTTCGGTGATCCAATTGGTCCAAGAGGTTCTCGATAGGGTTCAGGTCTGGGATCTGGGCAGGCCAGTCCCTTCGGTTAACTTACCAATCCATTATCACCATACCAATCCATGGTGGACCTCGTAATATGACAGCTGGTGTTGTCGTCATGGAAGTAACACTGGTCCAACCAGTAAAAATGCCACAACGGAGAGAGCACACTGAAAACGGAGAGAGACACACATCCAAAATAGTGCAGTAGGTGCAGGGGTTGAGCTTACCATGAATTGGGACCAAGGGTCCCAGTCCATACAAGGAGAAACAGACCCAGACAATAATTCCAACTCTGCCGAACTATACTGTGGGCACATTCTGGAAGGAGGCGTTCTCCAGGCAGACGCCATACCGAGACCTGTCATCCGAACGGTAGAGGGTGAACTTTGATACGTCGCTCCCAACCCGTTTCCACTGATCTACGGTCCACTTTCGACGGGCTTTGCCCACTTTAACCGAGCAGCGTGGTTGGACTTTGGAATCAAAGGCTTATGGGCGGCAGCACAACCATGAAAACCAAGTAGATGTGCTTCCTTACGGATAGTATTTATCGAAGCAACACTCCCAAATGCCTGTATGTAGGCCAGAGTATGTAGGCCATCGGTTGGGTGCTGCTCTTCTGAATTTCTCTGGACAGTTTCCGTCGGTCTCTATCTCCCAATTTTGAAGGTCTGCCGACTCGGGGCACATTCCGACAATCACCGCTCACCTTCCACTTCTGAATCACATAGGCCACTGTCAATTTTGGGTAATTCAGCCTGATATATATGTCCCTTAAGGATCGATCCTTTCTGTGTTAGCCGACGATTACACCTTTCTCGAAATCACATAACTCTGCACTTCGTGACATCTTGCATGCGACTAATGTTGTTTCTTACACGATATTTAACGGTGGAGGGCGTGACATATATCAGGACCACAGATATCGTCATTTGCATGGTTGTCCAAATAATTATTGGTAGATAGTGTAGTTTTAATACCACAACACGTTCTAAATCTCTCACCATTTAGTTCCTTTTGTCCGCTTTATTGAAACAAGTTTCTAAATTAGTGGTCGCTATAAAATGAATCTGCTGAACTGGAGAGCTTTAGATAACAAAATATTCTAGAAGTCCTTTGAACATCGTGATGACACAGTTCACAAAAATATAACATAGTTTTTAACAAGTGATTAACACCTTATATTAGTTGCTGCCGTCATTCATCAATCCAGATTTGATCAAAAGCGTTTAGGAAGCACAAAAAGAACTTTCAGCGAGGAAGAATATTTGCATTAAGATTGTATTCAGTTACATGTTTCGAGAAGTTGAATGCAGATGGTTAATTGAGGAGGTGAAAGGCAAAGTGGTGTAAGTCAGTAATTCGAGTGGTGTAAGTCAAAAGAGTTTTACTGCAAAAACTACAAAACATTCCACCATAAATTGAACAAATTATAATTCATAACAATTATTATAATATTGCAAATAATAACTATTTACAATTCCACTCTAAATTGAACATGGAAATTACATTTTTGCCTTCAAATGAAAAAAGTTGAAAATGTGACTTACAACACTTTGCCTTTCACCGCCTCAATTAATAACGGTAAATTTTCTTCAAATAGATAATTATATATTTGAAGTAGAATTCATTTCGAGGTAAGATCTCGGGTTACAGAAAAGTTATGTCAAATAAATACTTTGATATTTTGTCCTATTTTCTTAGACGTGCTCAATATTCAGAAAGAAATCTTCTAATTTTTATTTTAAGATTCAATTTTAATTTGTTACAAAAGAACCTTGGAAGATCCTAAGAAACTAATTTGACAGAAAAACAAATTGCTTTTACAAAAAGTGACACCTCATCTCTACTTCAAACATCAGATTGTTTACACGGTTAACTTCAGGAGCACGAATTCTTCTGTTTGTGACATTATAAGACTCACCTTTAATTTGTTACCAAAGAACCTTGGAAGCTCCTAAGAATCAAATTGATTTTACAAAAGTGTCACCTCATCTCTACTTTAAATATCAGATCATATACACGGTTAACTTGAGGAGCACGAATTCTTCTGTTTATTACTTTCAGTTTATTACTTTCTGTTTGTTACTTTAATTTGTTACCACTGTTATGTATATTCTTTCATAACAGTCGAATTAGATTAAGATTAGAACCGAATTGATATTAAGAATTTAATTTATTGCTTTCGAATTCCAAAGAATAGAAAGGTAATCACTTACCCATCTATCAGATTCGTTCGGGCAGCCATCCTAAAAAAAGTGTAAGACCAACACAATGAAGATAACCCCTTTTGCTAAATTTGATTTAATATAAAGTCGACTCACAATATTGTTATGCAGGGATAATTAACATCGGAAATAAAACAGGATATTAACATAGAATTATAACGCTGGATTTACGAATAGATTCTAATGACAGGTTCGGCATTTTATCATTGTTCGAATTGAATGTATTTCTGCTCTGCCGAGTCAGAGCGGGGGCGATTCTGGCAACCCTAGAGTACGTGAAGACTGCGCCAGCAGCGCCTCTCTGCGACCTCAGATCACGTGGTTACATCGTCTTTTTCAACAACCACAGATCCTTAGAAGTACTTCAGAAGCCAGTATGATTAAATCTAATTTATTTCCAACCTCTATAAAGGAAACTGCCCATGGTTAATGAGTTTGCGTAAGAAATATGTAGTTTATAAGATTCATTTAGATGTAAGATCTGAGGTTAAGGAGCATGTATAATTTTAAATTGGGAATCTGCTATTTTTTCATGCCTTTTTTATTCGGTCATTCACGATGAGTGGTATGTAATATTTTCCTTATTTTTAAGAAATTAAGCTTTAAGGGAAAAAGGGTCCATCAACCTCGAATTTTTTTTTTTTTTTTTAAATTTTTAACTCTATATACAGAATGAGAATAATTGATATTCTATTTTTCTACATAAAAGACCCCGAGTATTCAAAAGAAGGTTTTTTGGCAGAATAATGCCTCTCTTTCAAAAATAGTTTTCAAAAATGCTAACATTTTCCGAAATACTCAATGTGCATTCCATGTCCTTTAAAAACCTTAATCTATATATATAAAACAGTTTCGTAACTGACTGACATATAACGTACAGACCAAACTGCTGAACCTAAAGGGCTGAAATTTTGTATGGCAATTCTTCTTATAGTGTAGAGGTGCATTAAGAAAGATTTTTGAAAATTCGTCTTAGATTTTTAAAATTGATTTTTTAAGCTGTTTTTGTAACATTCTTTAAAGTTTGCCTCTAAAATAATAATCTGAGACTTATAAAATTTATATCACGAGAAAGATCATAAAATTTCCTCTAAAATGAAATCCTTTTCGAATCTTTACCACTATTTCTTTACCACATTTTCTAATTTTTGGTGAATTTTTAAAGATTAATTTTTAGAATTTAATTTATTAAATGCGGATCAAGTGGTTTCTTTTCTTTTTGTGATGCTTTAAGTTAATTTATCGTCGCGTGCATAACAACAAAATAAATTGCCAAAAAATTTAAAATACGGTAAAAGATTAAATTTAACCACTAGATTAATTGAGATGGGAGTTTTTTAAGAATTTAATTCAAATTAATATGTTTTATAGATATTAAACTTACAAATTAATTGCATACATTGACCATTGTATTTAATTTGAATATTTTCTTCTACATAATTTTGTCTATAAAAATATCGGTTTCGATTTTTTATAAATACATATTTTTTTGGCATTAATTGCATACATTGACCGTTTAATTTAATTTGAATATTGTCCGTAGCGAAACACGGATATTCAACTAGTTTTTTAATATAAGTTTACCATACATATATAAACATAACTGTGCATTATTTTTTTTTGTATGAATCTAAAGACATAAATATTTTTTTTAATTCTGCCTGATATTTTTTTTGTTTTTGCATGTTTTTACTTCATTTTATTGTCTATAAATTAGAAAAATATGTGTGGTTTCGGAGAATAATGCACAGTTTTATGATAAACACTTCCATTAACAATCCTGAGAAAGTTGGAAGAAATCAAGAGAAAATAAATGCGCACTGAGAATTTTGAAATATTCTAGCATTTTTGAGGATTTTTTTGAAAAACAAGTCTTATTCTTCCCCAAAATACTTATTTGTTAATTCTAATTTACTTCAATGTAGTTAAAAGAGAATATTAATTATACAGAGTCATCAAAAAAGGTGTCCATGATTTCAGTTGTGCACACCGGGAATAACAATCAACCGATCAGATTTTGCGCAGCAGTAGATGGTGTGATAACTCTGGGAGTTTTATTTTTTTAACGTCATGATGACCGTGACTGTGTTAGGGTCATGACCCAACGCTATGACATCACGCTTCCTTCTACATGAGTTTTGACGTTGGATAAGAAGGGGCGGTCAAATATTTCGACCACCAAGAAGCCCCAATTCGACCCCTCTAGACTTTTTTTTCTATGGGGTTACCTGAAAAACATTGCATACGTTGAGAAGATCCGGGACTACTCCATTTATCGGACAGAATCACTGCTGCAATAGCGACTGTTACTCTTAGGATCGAGCGCACCTGGATAGAGATCGACGATCGCCTAGATGTGTGCCAAACGACGAGGGAGGCTCATATCGAAACCTGCTAGGTAATGCCCAAAACTTGATTCGTATCTGTATGCTTTGGTGAAAAAATAAACACCATAGGTACTATAAAATGGTTCATTATTTCACTTTGCAATCACGGACACCTTTTTCGATTATCCTGTACTCATAAGGTGTATATACAGGGTGTTGCCGAATTCGACCGACAAATTCAGAGGTCATCAGAGTAGGCATCAAGACGAGCAATAATCACATAGGAATGTATGACCGGAAACGCAAACCTGATCAGCTAGAGCAGCGGTTCTCAACCTGGGGGCACCACGCTGGGGGGGGGGGGGGGGGTAGATGAATTTAGAGGGAGGCGTGAGTTTAAAAAAAGTAAAATAAAAAGTAAAACTAACTGTAATTTACTGTACTAAATTTTGTGGTCACAATGTAACCGTAACGTATTTCCGACATACGAACACGAACACGATATCTGTCGTACGTCTGGACGTTGAAAGTGACATGAGGTGTGCTTTGTCACAGTTACAACCTAATATTCAAAAACTCGTCAAGGACAAACAGTGCTAGCCCATCTGTCTTTAATTCTTTGATTTCATATGTTCTAATAATATGTTCCAAATTAAGGTAAGTGTAGTAATATTAAATTTTGTGTATGAAATTATCTATTCTATATATTCATTTAATAACCAGCTTCAGTTTCAAATTCCGAATTTACTACTTGTATTGACCACATATGGTGGTGGTGGGAGAGGCATGACCTCACATTTGTGTTCAAAGGGGGGCACAGAGCCTGAAAGGTTGAGGACCCCTGAGCTAGAGGATAAACAAAGATGCAGAAATGAAAAGTCAACATTTCTGCATCTTTGTTTATCCTCCAGTTGACGAGGTTTGCGTTTCTGGTAATACCTACCTATGTGACTATAGCTCGTCTTGATGCCAAACTATCAACCCTCTGAATTTGTCGGTCGAAATCGGCAACACCTTCTAGAGTAAAATACTGAAAATTTTAAAAAGCGAGACTAAAGGTCCCTTGCACCCTTAATTACTGAATAGAATTCAAGAGAAACCAGTTTGGTAAAAACTTTGATTTCCTTTCAACCTTAAGCGGAAAAATAAATTATTTTTACAAAAACTAACATCTCGTTTCAACGTCAAGTATCTGTCTTCCCCATAAAGAAGGTCTGACAGTGGACTATAAATACACTAATCTTTCCAAACATAACTACAAAACTTCCTCGTTATGAGCAACTTTCATATTTTAGTAAATTCTCCACAATAAAAAGATTTGTAAGAAGATTAAGCCTGAAGCGTATGATTGGATATCCGCTACTTAATATTTTTAGCCTTGATCGGGAACAATTCTTTCTCCCATATAATATCTCAAGTGGTAGGATAAAACAATAAATCACCTACATGTTCGGTGACTGCTCTTAAAACTTACTTTGCTGCATGGTAAATAATAAAAGAATCAGTGCACGCTAAGCATTTTACTACGCAATATTTTACATAAAATCTTGTTTCCAGATTCTCTTACGGAGAAAGTTATGTGATGCGAATAAACTCGTCGTTAGGACACCATAATCCTATTTTTGTGCCAGGATATTTGATCGGTTACTTAGCATCCCGTGATTTTATTATGCGTCGTAAGTTATAAACTAGTTTTCGAAAGATGCAAAAATATCATAACGAAATACTTAGAGGAATATTCCATAAAATGGTTACTATTTTTCAGTTTCAAAATAATTTTATATACACAAACTGTACAAGAACTATATAATTTTAAGTAAGTTATAAACTGGTTTTCAAACGCTGCAAGGGTGTTAAAAATACTTAGAGGAATTTCCCATAAGTCATTCAATATTTTTCACTTTCTAAATAGTTTTAAATAACTATATACTAACTTGCATTTTTAAGTTATTAAGGAATTGTACTTATTATTACCGATTTTGTCTTGTATATATATATATATATATATATATATATATATATATATATATATATATATATATATATATATGTAGGAACTCGGTTTCGTGCGAGTCCCCACTTTTACTAGAAACTGTGGTCGGTGTCTAGGGGTTGTTATTCTCCGTCTTATAGAAACCTTTCCGCTTACTGCACGGCGGAACTAGACTCTCTTACACTCAGAGTAATACAGTACTCAATTAAAGACAGAGTCACTGCTTCAACACACAAACTATATATTGACACATATAAACTATTTACATATCTAGAGATACGTTACATATAAAATTACACGTCAAGCCGCACCAGGCCTCCACAATCTAAATGGGTTAAAGCATTCGGCCGTCTGCCGAGATAGGATTGACAAAGCCGCCGTCTGCTGCTTATCAGGAGCTAACGTCATGCCCCCTTCGAGACTGTCTCTCCCGTCGCAGCCGTCTGCTGCTTCCAGCACCTCTTACCAGGTCGGGACCCAATCTCAGTCTGTCCTCTCAAATACTTTTCTCCCCGTTCATCTCTCGAAAACCTAATAGCGCTGTCGTCGCATAGCGTACACGGCGACATATGGCTCAAAGCTGGAGCCCTGGGATAACACAATTCCCATAACTCGGCTGTCCTGACTATGCTGACGTCCTCGGCAGCGTTATGCCTTATCATAATCAGTTTTAGCACATATAATAGCACAAACGAAACAAAACAATGAAATAAAAAGAAAGTAATGCGTTGTTTACAGTCGATCATGGCTCTTTTCTGAAAGTCTAGTCGGAGCCAGTGGACAACAGTTCACTGTAATTCTTATACAAAAAACACAGGTACACCACGTTTAAATTACGATGCACAATTAGTCTCTAACCATAACACTTAACTTGTTCAAAACACCAATGAAACACTCGGTCATACCAAGTTTGTGTTTCAATGCGTATCTTGTCACTTAAATCACTATCAAACATGCACTCACAACCTAAACACTTCGTCTTTCGTATATCGGTGACACTTAGGGCTACCAATAGGGCCAAACAAAACCCTTGAATACCATATCTTTACGACACTTAATTGGCGTACACTTGGACTTGACCATCACTAAACACACTTGACATCCAACACTTGATACCAAACACATTTGATCACCAAACACAACTGATGGTACTTTCTTCCCACATACTTCACGATCACAAGCTGAACACTCCTTTACAGGTGGGTTACCAAAATCTGAAGAAGTTTGAAGTATGATAACGATGAAAATTTTGTACTGTTGAGTATATCGGTTCAACACTTTCGAGTCTGGGACGCATTTTGCAGACTCAGAGCAAAATTTCACTACCATTTCCGAAGATCCGTCACTCAAAGTTCCTTGCATTTCTGATACTGTAGCTTTTTCACTACGGCGTTTCCATTCTTTACGAATTACTCTTCCAATAAAATTTAGTGGCAATTCAAAATATTTTGCCATTGCGCTACGGTCACATCGTGGCTCACAAGAATCACTTTTTTCTTCCTTCTCAGTTTTCAAAACATAGGGACTATCGTTTCCCGCTAAAGGAATCTTTTCCGCTCCCTGGGACACTCGGGGCGGTGTCGCAAGTTCGATGACCTCTGTCATACACAGTGGTCGAAACTGTGCAAGCCTCTTCTGTGTCTCAATGCTCTCTTCTCCCTCAACTTTCGGGGGGGTAACGGAATAATTTTCTCCCTCGCTCGTAAATTCGGACACGGTTTTCTCGGTGTCACATTTCAGCAGGGCATCGCCGTTTTCGCTAGGAGTGGGTGTCGAAAGTTCACTGAACTTTGAAGAAAGCAATTCTCCGTTCTCTCTAAAGTGAGATAAGGCTATGGAATTCACATATTCCCGCTGCTGGCTTGGGCGAATTTCGGGCTCACTTTCTTGAATCACACTCGTGAAAACAACATCAGATACACGAAAATATCTCTCTTGGCTGCACAAATAATTATCTGCACCTTTGTCCATACTGAGTACAGACACACTATCCGAGTTTGTTTTTGGCTCTAACTGTCGTTCTAATCTTATTTTTTCCAATTCACGTTCAATCTCAGCCATCTTTCGTTGAAACTCCATCTCTTCGGCTGCCATTTTGTCTCGCTCTTTCCTCTCTTCCACAATCGAAATAAGCAGATTCTCCATGTAAACATCGTCACAATCCGATGTTTTAACCAGGGCGATTAATTGCTCAACTTCTGGTTTATCCGGGACCTCTAGGCCCAGCTCGTAGACTAGAGTCACTAGGTCTATCATTCTGGCATGCTCCAGATACGCCATCTCAGAATTTTTTTTTCCACTTACGTCAGATTCTATGTTTTATCCGTTCAATCCGGGGCACAATTTCAACCCTGTTTCGCAATCTTAAATTACGCAAATGTCACAATTATTCCACTTAACAGTTCATACCTTTCGATGGCACTTCACACTTTCACGAGTTTGTCACTCGCGTTCACAACACTTTAAACTCACACAACGTCGCTTCCATGGGTGTCACTCACCGCACTTGGTCGTCACTTCCTTCTTCACACTTTTAGTAGAATCTATATCCGATCCCGATCTTTCACTTTTGTAGAATTTTGATCCGATCCGGGCCTTTCACTTTTGTACAATTTTGATCCGATCCCGGGCCGGGCGCCCACTATTTGTAGGAACTCGGTTTCGTGCGAGTCCCCACTTTTACTAGAAACTGTGGTCGGTGTCTAGGGGTTGTTATTCTCCGTCTTATAGAAACCTTTCCGCTTACTGCACGGCGGAACTAGACTCTCTTACACTCAGAGTAATACAGTACTCAATTAAAGACAGAGTCACTGCTTCAACACACAAACTATATATTGACACATATAAACTATTTACATATCTAGAGATACGTTACATATAAAATTACACGTCAAGCCGCACCAGGCCTCCACAATCTAAATGGGTTAAAGCATTCGGCCGTCTGCCGAGATAGGATTGACTAAGCCGCCGTCTGCTGCTTATCAGGAGCTAACGTCATGCCCCCTTCGAGACTGTCTCTCCCGTCGCAGCCGTCTGCTGCTTCCAGCACCTCTTACCAGGTCGGGACCCAATCTCAGTCTGTCCTCTCAAATACTTTTCTCCCCGTTCATCTCTCGAAAACCTAATAGCGCTGTCGTCGCATAGCGTACACGGCGACATATGGCTCAAAGCTGGAGCCCTGGGATAACACAATTCCCATATATATATACACTGCTGGCCACTGAAAATGCAACACCCTGAAGGAAACATGCAAATAACATGAAATTTACAACATGCATTAGTGGAGGTGAGATATGCAAATGATTAGAATTTCAGCGCACATGCTCATCACGGGAGCATGTGGCGCCACTTCAAAGCGCTATTTAAGGCTTGGAGATTTCGAGGATTTCAAGTTCGGCAATTGTGTTTTTCTTGTGGTTTTTTCAAAAAAAAGATCAATTATGCCTCGTCGAAAAATGCAATCATCTTTTGATCAAGTATTCGAGTTCGACAGAGGAAGGATAGTGGCCTACCAAGATTGTAGATTATCTTTCAGGGAAATCGGTAGTCGTGTTGGACGAAACCAAACAACTGTAATGCGGATATGTGATCGTTGGATGCAGGAAGGTACGACGGACCGGCGTGTTCGATCGCATCCACCTCAGCGCACCACTTCACGTGATGACAGGCAAATTGTGAGCATGGCAGTGACGGATCGCTCAGTCACATCACGAACCATAGCACAGCACATGCAGTCTGTAACGCATCATCCAGCGTCTGCGCGTACCATTCGACGCCATTTACAGCAGAGTGGTCTGTCCGCAAGACGTCCATTGCTTTGTCTACCCTTGATGCAGAATCACAGACGTCTCCGCTGTCAATTGTGTGATGACAGAAGGATGTGGACGGCAGAATGGAATGAAATTGTCTTTACTGACGAGTCACACTTCTGTCTGCAACACCACGATGGTCGCATTCGAGTCTGGAGACACCGTGAAGAGAGGATGCTGAACAGCTGCGTTATGCACCGCCACGCTGGTCCTGCACCGGGTATTATGGTATGGGGCGGTATTGGATATCACTCTCGCACACCTCTAGTACGCATTGCCGGTACTTTAAACAGCCAGCGCTACATCTCCGAGGTGTTGGAGCCAGTTGTCCTTCCTTACCTTCAGGGCTTGCCCACAGCCATATTTCAACAGGATAATGCGCGACCACACGTGGCACGCATTGTCCAACGGTTCTTCGTCAATCGCCAGATTGAATTGCTTCCCTGGCCGCCTCGCTCTCCGGATCTTTCGGCGATAGAAAACATGTGGTCCATGGTTGCTCTACGATTGACCCAGATTCCATCCCCAGCTGCCACAGCAGAACAACTTTGGCAACGTGTGGAAGCTGTTTGGTCTGCTGTTCCCCAAGAACTCATCCAAAGTCTCTTTGAATCAATGCCGAGGCGTGTGGCAGCGGTGATCTCCAACAATGGCGGCTACTCTGGCTACTGATTTTGGCAGGAACCACACTTCACAGAAGTCTATAAATTTAATCATTTTATACTTGGTCAACATGTTATCTACAACATAAATTTTGTTGTGATATCTCTTGTCTTTCTTGGTGTTGCAATTTGGGTGGCCAGCAGTGTATATATATATATATACACACACACATATATATATATATATATATATATATATATATATATATATTATGTGTTTGTGAATGTATGTACGTATTTATGAGAAAATTAATAATATTTTATTAAAACTATATTTTTAAAGAAAAAGCATTCTTGCAATTAATTTATATTTTAATAACTAAAGATATTTTCGGCATTTCGGATTATTTCAGATTTTTTAACTAAATATTTTAATATCGTCGTGCTATTTTATAAATTCAAGAACTTATTACCTAATGTGGCAATTTGTCGAAACAATTTTTTCTTTTGTGAAAACTACTTTTGGTCAATTTCCTTTTTTTAAAAAATACACGAACATTTTACTAACCATTAGCTCGGGTCAGAGGCTCGATATCCAACATTTTCTAATAAGAAAATAGTTTTGCAAGAAACAAAAGATTCCTCCTTCAGTGGAACTTTAACAGCTGGAATTTTAAATGTTTCGTCTTTCTAACTTAAAGTTAGGTAAATAGTTAACTTAATATTATACACTAAAAAAAATTCATCTAAAAACTACAAAGTATTAATAGAAATATGTATAGTTCTGATGAGATATTTTACAATGAATGATACTCTTTAATTTTTGTAAAAATAATCAATAGATGACACAAATTAGTGCAAAACCTTATAAAATAAACAAACCAACAAACACACGCACACACACACGCACACGCTATCTACTAATAAGTATTTGAACACCTGTTAAAGAACAAAAAAACAAAATTTATTCATATCCAATAGTTGGTAGACCCTCCATACCAATCCATAGTGGACCTCGCAACATGACAGCTGGAAGTAACATGGGTCCAACCCGTAAAACTGCCACAACGTAGGAAGCACACTGTCATCCAAAATAGTGCAATAGGCGTCGGCGTTGAGCTTACCAAGGATTGGGACCAAGAGTCCGAGTCCACACCAGGAGAAACACCTCCAGACCATAATTCCACCTCCGCCGAACTTTACTGTGGGCACAATACAATCTGACAGGAGGCGTTCTCCAAGCGGACGCCAGACCCAGACTCATAAATTCGGATGGTGGGTTCTAATGATCCCACCATCCGAACGGTAAAGGGTGAACCTTGATTCATTGCTCGAGAGAACCCATTTCCACTGATCTACGGTCGAATTTCGAAGTCCTTTTCACCACATTAACCAAGCAGCGCGGTTGGACTTTGTGATAAAAGGATTATGGGCGGCAGCCCGACCGTGAAAACAAATCATATGTGCTTCCTTACCGATGGTATTCATCGAAACAACACTCCCGGATCCCTGTTGAAACTCCTTGAGTATGTGGGTCATCGGTTGGGTGCGGTTCTTCCGAATATCCCTGGACATCTCCCGTCGGTCTCTATCTCCAGTTTCGTGGGTCAGCCGACTCGGGGCAGATTCCGACAATCACCGTTTACAATCCACTTCTGAATCACATACGCCACTGTAGATTTTAGGTAATTCAGCTCACTAAATATATCCCTTTAAGGATCGACTCTTTCTGTGATATCCGGCGATTACACTTATCGAAATCAGATAACTCTACAATTCGTCGCATCTTGCATGCGACTAATACCAATGTTGTTTCCTACACGATATTTAACGGCGAAGGGCGTGACGTATATCAGGACCGCAGATATCATCATTTGCATGGGTGTCCACATATCCACATACTTATTTGTAGGTACTTTATATATGTGTTTGTGTGTGTGTGTGTGTGTGTGTAAAATTTTACCATTGGTCGTGTTAATGTTCGGCTTGTGAGCAGCCGCACGATCGTGGAAGCATATTTCTTTTAGCTCACTTCGAAAAGTATTATTGCTAGCGACGATACCAGAAGCCTTTTGGAACCCAGAAGTAATCTTTGGCGGTCGTCTTCACGATCCCCTCCAACATTCGACGGCTGCGATCCGTGAGTTTCTGAGGCAGTTCATTGCAGTTTTCTGCTGTTGCTAATCCAAGACAATTCCATTTTACAATGATATCATCTACAGTTTATCAAGGTGCCTTTCACAAGACCGAAATGGCACGAACTGATTTCTTGAACCGGTGGCATCTAATGATCATTCCACAGTCAAATTCCTTGATCTCTGCCAACCTGCTTATTTTGTGTCTAATACACGTTTATGAGTGCCCGCTGTCCGCCAAGCATTTTATCGCGTCTTATGACATCATGGAACATCCGTAAGGCCTGATCAACTTCTATGGAAAAGTATCCAGATACTTTTACCATATGGTATATACGTATATATACAGGGTGTCCCATAAATACCGCCCAAACTCTGCACAGCCAGATTCCTCGTTGGGAGTGCATAAAAAGTGTCCAAAGAACTGTACCTTTACGACCCATAGTTTTCGAGAAAAATACGAAAAGCAAAGTATGACGTCACATCCGGTGCAAGGAAGAAAAAAAACTTTGACACATCAACAGCAGTATTTGCATATCTTTTCCGACGATAATGTTCAAAATGTTTGCCGCGCATATCGCGTCATACATGCGCGCGCCTTAGAATGACGTTAGGCCGCCGTTTAACTCTTATTTAAAAGACTGCATCTTGCAGCTAGCGGTATTCTTCGCATGGTGATCATGTATTCCGTTCGAGAATTTTGCGACAAGTATTTGATCTACGAGTGTAATGTAAATGCCTTACGAACTGCTAGGGAGTATGCCTTAGCAGACGGACTTAGTTGCACGTCTGCATGCTGCTCGTACTTCGGTGGACACCGCGCTGCTGCGACGTGTGCAGTTATCCATTCCACGGCACGCTCAAGCCTGCCTCGATATGCACGGCGGACACTTTGAACATCTACCTTTATAAATATTTGCAAATACTGCTGTTGATGTGTCAAATAAAGCGTTTTTATCCTTGCACCGGATGTGACGTCATACTTTGTTTTTCATATTTTTCTAGAAAACTATGGGTCGTACAGGTACAGTTCTTTGGGCCTTTTTTTGTACTCCCAACGAGGAATCTGGCTGTGCAGAGTTTGGGCGGTATAGATAGATAGATAGATAGATAGATCACAAGGAGTCCTACAAGTCAACTTGCCCAGATTTTAATTAGACTTATTTTATTTAATACTTATTTCGGGAATATCTACGTGATTCTTACAAAATTATAATTACATTTAAAAGTATAACATAACTCCATTTCCACTTGCAATAGGAGCAATATTTCAAGCAGTAAAAGAATCCAGAATGTCTAGGCTCTCATATAAAAGAGTTTAAATCGATTTTAAATTAATTTGAAAACACTGGTTTATCCATTATTCTGAATACACATGTTTATAAAAGTTAATCCACCAAACTCATTAAGCGTAATCCCCAACTGAATTTGCATTAAATAGGGTAACTTGTTGCAAGCACAGCACCTTATCTCCTATTACACCTTCATAACAAGCAACTACCCTCGTCACGTCGCCAACAAATATTTATCTACCGCTGTGTTCCTTATTTACATGAGGCATGTTTATAGTTTATTAATGAAACCAATTTGTCCAGTTCTCTGAGTAGCCAGCAAATCATAATTATTACTGACTATAATGACTTTGTAAATTTAATGGCTTCGAGGTAATAGAGTCACGTCTGTAAAAATCTAGAGAGAGTATGAGTTTTATCATTTAAAAAGTAGTAAATTTAGAGAAATTTCGTCATAATTAATAAATTATATTTCTTGTTAGCTTCAGAAAATTTTCTTCATTTTGGCAGACATTTTATGCATTCTTTTATTCTCATGTCTTTAGGAATTTTAAATAATAATTAAAGTAAATTACTTGCATAATTATGCTTGCCACTTGTTTATAACTTGTTTATTTATTTTTTTATTTTAATTTGCTGAAATTTGCTTTTAATTTGCTAACAACGTTCTGCTTATTTGGTAACATGATGAATATAAAATTGCAAAATAAAACTGAATTTTATATATATATATATATATAAGTATATGTGTGTAAGAAAGGCTTCGGGTCTAGGCGTTTTAGGGGTCGTTTTAGGCGTTATAGGTATATATATATATATATATATATATATATATACCGGGTGCGTCAAAAATTAGTGCAAAGTTCAAAAATTTGTAATAAAAGAAGTAATGCTCGGAAAATTTTTCTGTTTGCGCCAATAGGATCAGAAGGACATTGGATTTTTTTTTCCAGGTAGAGAAAAAAAGTTTCCAAAAGTTACCGAAAGAGGGCGCTCACACGTCATACAGAAACGTTTTATGCAAATCAGGCAAACACAAACAGAAAATCAAGCAGATAACAATAATATGAGACTGTGCATTTATTATAACGTAACAGATATTCAACACTACCAACAGAAGAAGGTAATAGGCAAGTGACGCGCGTCACCACGCCCATTACAGCGGAGTGTGGCATGTCGCCATCGATGGAAGCGACTGTCTGTCGAACATCATTTTTCAAGTTCCACCAAAGTGGTTGGGGAGCCTAGGTACACACGAGACTTTAAGTATCCCCACAACCACAAATCTGCCGGGGTCAAGTCTGGTGATCGTGAGGGCCACTGAACCTTACAACCGTGACTTATCACTTGGTCTTTAATGAAAGATTCCAACAGGAACGTCTTGACTTCATGTGAAATGTGGGTCGGGGCACCATCTTGCATGAAGGTGACAACAGGTAACGCATGTCTTTTCAGCAATGCAGGCTTAACGAGGTCACGCAAAAGCGTACGATACCGTGCTGTAGTTACTGTACAGGTTGTCCTGTCGGATACAGGACAAGGATCTTCAAAAAAGAAAGGGCCAAAAATAAAAGACGCGGTGAAACCACACTAAACAGTCCCATGAGGAGAATGCAGTGGCTGGCCTAGGTACTCACGAGGGTTGATGTTGCCCAGATACGACTGTTTTGCGTATTAAAGTCACCATGCAGGGAAAAGTGGGAATCATCCGTCCACATTGACGTTTAGTGGGTTACGTTCCATTCGTGCCAGAGCCAGTGCAGCAAAGTTTTGTCTTGCATCTGTATCTGCCGGTAATAATTGGTGAAGTGCCTGGAATTTGTGCGGATACAGATTCAACATTCAGTGCTGAATACGTCGAATCGACGGTTCCAGAATGACCATTCTCCTCCCATCTTCACGATCACTGCTACTCCCTGTTGATGTCTCGGCTGCCAAATCTTGCATGATACTTTGTACAACATGGACGCTGTCCGCGCTCAAAGAGGGTCAGCCACTTCGTGTACGATCCTCCAAACTCCCTCAAAACGTCGTACTAAATTCAGTATCCCATTCAATGAAATAGGGCTTCTTGCACCTTCAGTCCTTTCTCTGTCGAAACTTTCGCAATGCGACAGTTCTGAATTCACCATTCTTGTAGAAAAGTTTAACCACCAACGGTCGAGCTGGTAAAAAAAGCATGCTGTCGGCTTCGAATTACGGATCCATTTCCATCCAGGTGTTTTATTGATTGCCTGATTTGCATAAAACATCTCAGTATGACGTGTGAGCGCCATCTTTCGGTTACTATTGGAAACTTTTTTTTTTACATGGGAAAAAAATCCAATGTCCCTCTGATCCCAAGTCCCTCTGATTCAGTAAAATTAAAGGGTTAAAAAATAAGTTTATTATTACGGTTGTTGATAAGGCTGCCAATAACTTTGGTTTTATGTGTAAAGATTATTTTAAGCAGTTAATTTCTAGGGAATACAACTCAAATAATACCTATCAAAAAATTAACCTTACTAAAAAAGAAATAGATAATAGGATTTTAGCCTTTAGCAAAAAATTTAAATTTAAGATTAATAGCCTAAAATACCCTTACCTGTTTCCTACTATTAAATTCCATAAAGTACCTACTAAATTTAGGTTTGTTACATGTAGTACGTATTGTTATAACACTTTGTTCAGTAAAAAGTTCTTTAGCTATTTAAAAATCATTCTAAATAAAATCAAGGTTACCGAAAATTGCTTTATTATAAATAATAACCAGGATGTTCTACATTTTTTAAAGAGTAAGAATATAGATAGCATAGACACATTTGATTTTGAAAACCTTTTTACCAGTATTACGCATGATAATTTAATGAATATCTGTTCAGAAATTTATGATGCTTATCTGGATAGTACTTTAATCTTAAAATGTGACTGGATTGATTTATGTAAATTTAATATTTTTGAAAACTACCTCTTTAATGGCTTGAGTTTCTTTAAACAGATAAAGGTTATACCTATGGGAAATAGCTTTTCTAGGGCATTTTCAAACATATTCTTACATTCCTACGAAACTAAATTTCTTAACTCAAATAACGTTACCGGATTCAGGTATATTGATGACCTCATATTTTTTAACTGCAACGATTTGGAATTTCTTAATCAAATCTACCCAAAGAAACTAACTTTAAACCGGACTAACGATAATAATCTTTGTGAAACTTATCTGGATTTAAAAATTAAAATTCAAAATTGAGAAATAAAAATAGGGATATATGATAAAAGGTTAGAATTTAACTTTGAGGTTATCACGTTTACCAATTTCCATAGCAACTTAAACTATAAAATTTATTATAATATTTTTTACTCACAACTTTACAGAATAAAAAACATATGTAACAACACTGGGGTTTTTTTTGGAGGCATGTAACATTAAGTAAAAACAATTTCCCTAAAAATTTCGGAAATTTAAAAGTTTTAAAAAAATGACATTTAGACTCCGGAATTTGTAAAGGTGTTTAGGATAGTGTTTATGTTTTCATTAGTTTAAGCTGTAATGGGAGGTGGCGCTGTAGTATAGTTACAATGACGTAACTACTAGGATAGAATTGGCTGCTGTTTCACCATAACCGTCACTTACGGAATTGGGGTGTGTATGCATCTTTTGTTACATTAGGATTATTTGTGTGCTTGCATGTACGGTGCGTTGAGCCCTTTCTGTAAGTTGTGCTTGCCTTTTCATTTTCTTTCGACTAAATGCTTCCATGGGGAACTCGGGACCTTGGGATGTCTTTTGGTCTTACCTGCATGCTATTCAGAAAGTTCCCCTTGAGGTAACTGATTTGGTTAGGCTCCCTGATGAAGAGACCTGTTGGTTACCTCTATGTCGTTTTATGGTGTCGTTTTATGGTTAAGTTTCGGCACTTATACGGAATCTTGCCTCTGGTACGTGGATGCCCTAAGTGCTTGATTTCTGTTTGTTTGTTTTTCTATATTCTTATTATATTTATCTATCTCTGTTGGGTTATTGTTAAGTTTGAGCGAGTGGCACTATTTTTCTGTGCTAAAGAATACAGCTACGTATAGTGGCGCTGTCCGCCTCGCCTCCGTTTCATCTCTATAGCTGCGTAGGGAATGTGTCGCTGTGTGCTCGCATATCTTGAGCTGTGTGCATTTTATCTTTTAACTGTTTTTTATGTCTTAATAAATATAGTTAATCAAGATCTAAGGACTGAATTTCATGTCTCCGACATCAGAAAACAACAAATTGGTAGCAGAGCGTGGTTATGATTAATTATATTTAAAGAGGCTGCTGAAATCGAAACTGCCAAAGCACAAATCGAAAATGGAGAAACTTGACGTTCCAGAACTGACTGGAGAAAATTATTTCATCTGGTGTTTAAAAATGAAAGCAGCTCTGTCATTAAAACGTCTAGATACTGTTATTTCCAGTGTGAAACCAGAAAATTTGGATCAAAAGGAATCTGAAAAATGGGATCAAAAGAATGCTGACGCAGTAGCTTACATGCAGTTCGCTATGTCAGACGAGCAGGCGCTGCAGTTCGCCACGGAAGTAAATGCAAAAACTCTGTGGGAGAAAATAAAGTCAACATTCATGGGGCAAGCTGAAGATCAAAAAATAGATGCAGGAAACGAATTAAAAAAATCTGGAAATGACTTCGAATGAATCTGCGAACGACTATGTTGCCAGAGCAAGAGGGATATTGACTAAGTGTCTTTCTCTCGGATTAGAAGTTACACCACGGGAATTAGTATTTTACACTGTTCGAGGCCTGAAAGGCAAATTTATCCGTGTGCGTGACATTTTGAAGACCCAAAGGGACAAATCAATGGATGAAGTATTAGAAATTCTACGTGAAGAAGAAGCGACGAATTCCCAAAACGGAAGACGCAGTGAAGGAAACGCAGAGGCATTCATTTCGAAGAAGAAGAAGAATTTTAATAATAGAAACTGCTACATATGCAGACGCCCTGGTCACTTAGCTAAAAATTGTTACTTCAACACAAGAAATAATAAAGAAAAAAAGAGGAGTTCACCAAATGCGCATTATTCATCGGGTGATCAACACTCCAGGTCTGCGCTTGCGGTTTCTGCTCAAGATGATGAGCATGATCAAGTTTGGCTACTAGATAGTGGGGCTTCTTGTCATATGGCCAAGAATTCTTTCTGGTTTGAGGAAATAATACCAGAAATTAAGGACATCCATCAAGCAGGTAAAAACTCAGTGATTTATTCTCAAGGAACAGGTACTGTTAAAGCTAATACTATAAATAAGAATTCTAAGCCTATAACTTTAACTATCAGTAATGTAAATTATGTTCCTGATTTAAGATATAATCTGTTATCAGTAACCTCGTTAATGAATAAGGGATGTAAAATTGTTTCAAATCATAATTGTGTTTTGATTTTTGATAAATATAATAAGTTACTTACCAAAGCGTTTAAAAATGATAACAGACTTGAAGTGTATTTAGAACCTTTTTATAATTCTGAATGTTGTATTGTTAATGACAATTCTACTAAAAATTATGAGCTTTGGCATAATAGGTTGTGTCATTTAAATCCTAAACATATGATTAAAATGAAGGAATATATTGATATTAATGATGTAAAGAATTTTGTCTGTGAAACTTGTGATATAAGTAAAATTACACGGAAAAATCATCCAAATATTGATATTGAGCAAAGTTCTGCAATTCTTGAATTAATTCATGCAGATCTTTGCGGTCCGGTTCAAACGGAATCAATTGGCGGTTCGAAATATTTCATGATATTAGTGGACGATTTTTCTGGGATGTATTTTACATATTACTTAAAAACTAAAAGTGAAGTATTTAATGTATTTTTGAAATTTAAAGCTAAATATGAAAATCTTACGGGTAAGAAAATTAAAAAGTTAAGGACCGATAATGGCCTAGAGTTTGTAAATGAGCAATTTGATAATTTTCTTGCTAATTCAGGCATATTTCGGGAAAAAACTGTACCATACAACAGTGAAAGCAATGGTAAAGCTGAGAGAGCTAATCGAGTTTTATTAGATAGAGCTAGAGCTTTATTATATGAAAGTCAACTTCCTTTAAAATTCTGGGCTGAGGCTATTAATTGTAGTACAAGAATTTCCAATTTGACGCCACGTAAAGGAAAAGAAAAAATTCCTCTCGAAATCTGGACAGGCAAAAAACCCAAACTAAATTATCTTAGAAAGTTTGGCTGTGTGGCTTATTTTCACATTCCGAAAATAATGCGTAATAATAAATTTGATGTTCCAGGAAAACGGGGGATAATGTTAGGTTATGCTATAGAACGCAGAGGATACCGTATTTATGACTTAAAAAGTAATAAAATTATTGAAGAACGATCAGTTCGATTCAATGAAAATTTAGAAGGTAGCACTTATTTAGAGTATACTAGTTCAAAAAACAAAATGTCGGAGTTTGAGATTTTTGTTGATAGCAGCGATCTAGATAAGAGACAGCCAGTCTCAATGCAGGAGGTAAAGCAACCCTCCGATGAGGAAATAAACAGTGAAAACTGTCAACACGAACCGCAACTCCGACGCTCTGAACGGCTAAAATATAAACAAATGTCAGCAAATCTAACTGATGATATACCAAACACTGTTTTGGAGGCAAAAAATAGTGTAAATTGGCGCGATTGGGAGTCAGCAATGAAAAATGAACTAGATTCGTTGAATCAGCATAAAGTATGGGAAATAGTAGAAAAACCTCTAAAGGAAAAAATAATAAAAAGTAAATGGGTCTACACTTTGAAGGAGAGCGATTCCAATAAAATAAAATGTAAAGCGCGACTTGTAGCTGCTGGATACAATCAAATAAAAAATAAGGATTATTTAGAGTCTTATTCACCTGTTGTAAACATAGAAACTTTTCGATTATTACTTGCGCTTTCAGCGAAATTAAATTTGATAGTTAAATTTTTTGACGTAAAAACTGCGTATTTGTATAGTGACTTAGAGGAAACAGTATACATGTCACCTCCACCTGGTTTTGAAAAATTTATTGGGGATGGAAAAGTTTGTAGATTAAAAAAGAGTATTTACGGTTTACCACAATCGGGCAGGAATTGGTACTTGAAAATAAAATCTGAATTGGAAAAAATAGGTTTGGTACAGTTGGCTTCTGATAATTGTGTATTTACTAAACATGATGGTACAGATCTTTTTATATTAAGTATGTATGTTGATGATATTGCTATTTTTTGTAATAATAATGAAATGTATCACGAGATTGTTTCTAAAATTAAAAGTGTATTTGAATTTCAAGAGAATAAGAATTCTAAATTCTTAGGTATGGAAATTAATAAACATGACAATGGTGTAAGTTTATCACAAATTGAATATATTGAGTCACTTTTGCTTAAACATAAGTTAGAAAATTGTAAATCAGTAAAATCTCCAATTGTTAAAGGAGAAGATAAAAGTTTTCCACTTACAAATGATTTAATTGATGTAACTATGTATCAAGAATTAATTGGTGAATTATTGTATTTAGCTAATAGAACGCGTCCTGATATATCATTTGTAACAACATATCTATCTCAGTTTAATCATAAACCGGAAAAGAGACATTATCTTATCGCAAAAAGAGTATTAAGGTATTTAAAAGGTACTAAAGACAAAGTATTGTTTTATAGCAATGATTTTGGTTTTTTGAATGCTAGTTCAGATGCAAGTTGGGGAAATGCTGCAAATGGTAAGTCATTTTCAGGTGGTGTAATCTTATTAGGTAATTCACTTGTGTCATGTAAATGTAATAAGCAAAAAAGTGTTAGTCTTTCTACATGTGAAGCAGAGTTATTTTCTATTTCTGAAATTTGTAAAGATATTATTTGGACTGTAAATTTATTATCTGAGTCGAAATGTAAACAATTCATAAATGATGTTGTAACCTTAAATTCAGACAGTCAAGCAGCAATCCAGTGGATTAAATGTACCAGATCATCGACTAAATCAAGACACATGAACTTACGCTTTCATTTCGTGAAAGATTTGTTAATGGACAATATTATTAAACTGGGTTATATACAGACTGAATATATTACAGCAGATTTTCTGAAAAAAGCTGTCAATGAAGACAAGCTAATTTACTCTCTGAAAAGTATTTCATTAATTTCTTAACTATGTATATGTGCTGGCTCTTTAAGCCAGCAAAAGGCTTTCGGAGATCTTGTTAAAAGCTGCAAGCCCTTTCAAGATTCTTTTATCCATTATGAAGCGTTGTGAAGGGGAATAAGAGATAAGAAAAAGTCACCATAAGAAAAGGCTTAATAGTAAAATTAGATCGCGGTTAGTCAAAGGCCCCATGATAAAAGAGTTGCGTTGGACGAGGGTCAGTCGAAAAAGCCCCTTTAGAATAAGGAATAAGAATTGAAAGGATTGTAGTGAAATTTACGCAACAATAGCAGTATTGTCGGATCATGGTCAGGAAAAGATGTTATAAAACTGACCAGGTGTTAGAAAATAAAATATAAGAAAAATGTAGAAAGGAGCAGGGGAAAAATGTGAAAGAATATGAAAATGTTTAGTATAGGTCCAATGAGAAGTGTGATTTTAATAAAAGAGAAATATTAGGGCCACTAGAAAAGGGTTTTAAGACGTAGGTGGAGTTTATATGGAGAAGAAAATACTGTGATTGGAAGGTGAAAACATGTATGCAAAAAGTTGAGATAAATATTAAGGGGTAGAAATGATACAGAGTCAGAGAGAAAAAGTTTTCAGAGAGTTAGAGAGAGAGTGTGCAGAGGATATAGAGGTGTGCAGAGGGCGAATAGCCTGCGGGCTGGCCCTGTGGTGGACTCTCGAGTCCACCCTGCACCTTTACCTACAACCATGAGCGATCCGTAGCAACGTCGATTTGGGGTAAGTCAGTCTCTACATTTCTGTTGCCTGTTGACAGTACTATTTTAAGATTTAAATTTAAATTAAAATCCCGTAAATGATACATACCTTGTTTTATCCGGTGAGGACCCAATTTGTTATTTGAAAGAATATCATTTGATAGTGTAGTTATTTGAATGTAGTTATTTGAATAATGATTTTAATACTGTAATTTAATTGTTTATGTGTGTAATAAATATTTGTTGTTAACTTTTAAATATTGGTCCTCATCATTTATATATAAACATTTAAGTTGTGTCTAATCTTCTCTACAGTGTTTACATGCTGGGGTTAAAACGAACCTGGGTAATTAAGTAATGGGTAATAACTAATTAGTAAGCAAACCCTGTGAATATTTTAACTTTAATCTTATAAAACTTTAAACGGCATAAATCCCAATAAAACCGCCCAGCATATGTATGTATTTTGTGTTGTATTTTTGTAAATGTGTGTATTTTGTGTCATAATTTTGTAGTGTGTAGTAATTTCTTAAACTTGATGATAAAATGTGTCCCTCGCAGGAGGGGTGTGTTGAGTTTGAGCGAGTGGCACTATTTTTCTGTGCGGAAGAATACAGCTACGTATAGTGGCGCTGTCCGCCTCGCCTCCGTTTCTTCTCTATAGCTGCGTAGGGAATGTGTCGCTGTGTGCGCGCATATCTTGAGCTGTGTGCATTTTATCTTTTAACTGTTTTTTATGTCTTAATAAATATAGTTAATCAAGATCTAAGGACTGAATTTCATGTCTCCGACATCAGAAAACAACAGTTATTTATGTTTAGTTATATTTGTATATATATATATATATATATATATATATATATATATTCATTCCGAAATCACGGATGATTTATAATATTATTAGGTTGTCACACAAAAATTTTAGAACATGATCTTGAATGAGCCCTGACAGAATAAAATATGGCCCTGCAAATGGAGCTTTATTCAAGTCAGGTACCGTTGCGATGTGATAAAGCCCATTTTGAAAGCATCTACTCGTAAAGTACTGCTTTATTTCCGTTGCTAGCCATTTTTTATGTTTTTATATGGAACATGTTTTTGCGGAGGTTTCCCATTGTTAATAATTATTGTTATAAAATCATTACTGAACAAAAATGCGTCACGCTAAGAATAAAGCATGATCTGCAGTTACCAATTTGTCTTTTTAGTGCAAAGCAATCGGGTAATGCACAAATAATAATTATTATTATTATTATTGTAAATTTTTATAATTTGGGCTTATAATAATAAAAATACTTTTGGCTACCGTGTATGCATCTCAGTCTCACCTGAAAGGCAATAATAATATTTAATAATTAACAGATTGTTGATAAAAATATATAGGAAAATTTAAACTAATAACTTCATTATTTATTTAGTTTACATCATTATTTATTTAGTATTAATTATTAATAAACTAATAATTTATACTAAATAAATGCTGATAATAATTATATAAATAATATTAGCAAATAAATTTGTATTTATTTATTAATATTATTCATATAATTAACAAATAATAGTAAACAAATATAATGGTAGTAAAAATAATTAATATGATTAATGAATTGTTTGTACTTATAAAGATAAAAATACTTTAGCTATCGTGTTCGTATCTCAGTCTCACCTGAAAGGCAATAATAATAATAATTAATAATTTATTAATAAAAAATTTATACATTAAGTTATATTAATAAGTTTTTAAATAATAATAATAATTATACAAATAATATTAGCAAATAAAATAATATTTATTTATTTATATCATTCATATAATTAACAAATAATAGTAAACAAATATAATGATAGTAATATTAATTAATATGAAGAATGAATTTTTTTTACTGATAAAGATAAAAATACTTTAGCTATCGTGTTCGTATCCCAGTCTAACCTGAACGGCAATAATAATAATTAATAATTTATAAATAAAAAATTAATATAAAAAGTTATATTAATAACACTTTAAATAATGATAATTATATAAATAATATTAGCAAATAAAGTAATATTTATTTATTAATATTATTCATATAATTAATAAATAATAGTAAACAAATATAATGATAGTAATAATAATTAATATGAATAATGAATTGTTTGTACTGATAAAGATAAAAATACTTTAGCTACCGTGTTCTTATTTCAGTCCCACCTGAAAGGCAATAATAATAATTTATAATTAACAAATTATTAACAAAAAGTAATATAAAAAGTTATATTAATAACTTTTTAAATTATAATAATAATTCTATAAATAATGTTAGCAAATAAAGTTATCTTTATTTATTAATATTATTTATATAATTAACAAATAATCGTTAAAAATAATAATAATAGTAATAATAATTAATATAAATAATGAACTATTTGGGCTGATAAAGATAAAAATACTTTACCGTGTTCGTAGCTCATTCTTGTATGAACGGCAATCGAGGTGAAAAAAATTGTTCGAGAAAAAGAATGACCTATCTGATGGGAAAGCCTCCTCAAGAACATCTTCCATGCACGCCAATTCTTATAAGATAGAAGTCGGGATCCAACTACTGCAGGTGGATATATCCTATCTTCATAATACTGAAATACCTTATGTCTCAATACCCTTTGATAAAGGCTTAAAACTTCCAGATAAAAGAGTCAAATGCAGAGAATGCACGCACCTATCGCGAAGGGTTTTTCAAAGAGTCGGAACGTACAGTTAGAGTTATTCAAACAGAGTCAAAAGAACTTTTAGATGTGAGTGAGTTACTCAAATTAGAGCTCAGGTGGTGGAAGGAAGAGGGAAAATGACCATTGCAGTACGATTTTGAATATATATATATATATATATATATATATATTAATTGAGTTTGGATCTGAGACAATTGATTTCTCCGATCTGTAGTCCTCGTGTTAAGGTTTGGGAATTTATTAATGCCTTTTTAATAAAAGGACTTTAAGAAGTCTTCATGTTAAGGTTTTGGAAGTTTATTAATGCTGATTTAGTAAAAGGACTTTAAGAAGTCTTCATGTTAACGTTTGGGAGTTTATAAATGCTGTTATAATAAAAGGACTTTAAGAAGTCTTCGTGTTAATGTTTGGGAGTTTATTAATGCTTGTTTTAATAAAAGGACTTTTAAGAAATGTATATTTTTAATCCGGAGTTTTTCATTTGAAAGATGTTTAGCTAAATATTGCGTAGTATTTTCAAGGTTTTCAATTTCTGGTAAGTACTTTTTTATAGAGTATTTAACGCTAAGTAACCCATTACATCAAAATCATTTTTTTTAATTACAATTTTTGAAAACATTTTTTGGCATTCCCCATCCCTTTACTCATATATTTGCTCTATGTGATGCAAAAGACACAGAGATAAGAATCATGCTTTTCCTAAGGTGCCGTATACTAACCGTATTGGATTCGCTCACCTCAATGTTAACCTATGGAGTAAATTTGTCCAAAGTTTGCCGACTTGGATTTAAAGATTTTTTAAGTGGCAACATTAAATAGTTTTTTTTTCTTGATTATTTTTGAACATTTGAAATTTTAGATACTAGCTGTTATTCAGACGTAGTATGATATATATTATTTCTAGAAGGTGATTTTTTTCTGGCAATCCCTTTTTCTCCCTTCATATTTAACCAAAATCGATAAATTATGTACCATTCTAAAGATTATGCTATTCGCTTCTCACGAATTCTTAATCTAGAATTACGCACTGTATTGTTTGTTAAAAAATCGAAGTTAAAAATTGACTTTTGAGTTCTTTCCCAGGATGCGTCGATATGTCACAATCAAATACTATGTACAAAGAGGTTTTGCAATGTAAATATCCCATTTTCCTCGATTTTGTGTCATACTTAACTTTTAATATAATCTACAAATGTGTTTTGGCGTGTACATATCTCCCACACCACTACTTTGTGTTATGCTCCTTCTCCATTAGTGTGTCCAAAGGTGTTTTGTAGACGGTTTTGAATTATCCTCGCACACCACTGTTGACGAATAACAATGGCTACAACTGAACCGGTTCTTCTTTCATCCTACCACAAACCACACACCAGCCGGACGATGGCCGAATGGCTATGTAATGGGTAAATAGATGGGCTTGTCATGGCCCAAAAATGTGATCGCATAAAATATGGTCAATGGATTAATTGGAATAATTAATTGCAGTACCTAAGTACAGCCCAAATATATCATCGATTATTTACTCAAAATAACAAACAAAAATGACACATTGCGTTGTGAATAGAATATAACATGGCAATTCTGATTTAACTTAATATACGGATTTATTAGAAGAACACATATACAGTCAATACAATACATCTCAATTGAACTTAACCAAATAACTTTAACTGACTCGACTAAGATTTTATGCACACACTTAAATACATACAAATATATTAAAAACTAATTCATCATCCAATTTCTCTGTTACAAAAAGGCGACTGCGATCATTGAAGAATTTCTTAAATCTTTAAATTATTAATATCTTTTTACCTAATTAAATATTATCATGAGGCAGTAAGGCAATGCATATATAGTGACCAAAAAAGAATATAAGAAATACCTTATAATGGGAGTTACGTCGCATCAGTCATTACCCATCAGGTAGGCACGGAATCCGCCATTGTAATACAGTTCATTAGTTGAGTCACTCTCGTATACACATTCAACTCTTTCGGTGGTTATCTGGGGTGTCAGTAGGGGTGTCGCAGTTCGTCAGTCTTTGTCCGGCGATTACCTTCGTTGACAGATGTGGTCAGACGGTGTCTTTCAGTCATTCATCTGGGGGCTGGCTAAACCGCTGAGTTCTTCTCATTACTGCTAAATTACTTTTCCATTCACAGTTCCCTTCTTTTTTCATCTCCGAGCCAATCTATCGCTTTACCACATCTGTTTCCCTTTTTCCAGTCCCACTGGTTCACTTAATCGTTGCTAATTAGCCCTATTCCATTTTCATCTCGTTAACTATGGCCCTTTTATTTTAATCCATACCTTCGTTTAATGCTGACAAAATACCCTGCGACAGGCAGGGACGCTGACTTTCGGTACCAGAGTCTGTGGGTTCGAATCCCACAGACTCTGGTACCGAACGTCCTCTTGGCATAGACGTTTGTAACCATTTGGAATCGGCTTTAGGCAGTAGGTCCCGGTCTAATTGGCCCTCGTGTAACAAAAAATTACCGTAACGCTCTAAACTAAACCAAACCACCCACCTCGCCATAAAATGAACCGCTATTTTATTCGCATGCGTAATTTTCTCACGGGCCACCTAGTGTCTGTAAAGTTGTATAAAAAGATGTAAAGTTGTATTTCTACAAAATAAATTCCTATTTCCATATTTGAACCAAAATTCTTCTGGATATTATTTCAACCACTTATTATTTACCGTGCTAATCCTTTCGAAGGCTGGTAGCATTTGTTGCGTACATCTATTTGTGCACTTGAATCCCCGACATTTTCTTTTCAGTCTGAAGTTTCAGTTTTAAAAATGAGCATAAATATTTCATTCCTCTTTAGAATAAGAATATACGAAGAAATAACAAGGACAAAGTCCCCCCCCCCCGCAAAGTGAGATTTTAGTCCATATTTCAATGAAACATCGGAACATAAAGTCCAACTTTTTAAATTTCCTCATTAAAGAAGTGCCAAGCATACTTTCGTTAAAGCCCTAAAGTCATAAAATCCCTTTAAAGTATCACGCTTGGTTAGCATTTAAGTCTGACGTAAGTATAGTATGCGTCTTTTTGAATGAATATTCTCAAGAAGTTTATTTTATTTCTACCATTTCTTTTGAAATGAATTTCTAGAATCTGTTTGAAATGATCTTTTTTTCTGAAATATCGAGCAGAAATTCTTATATGCGTGTTCCGAGAAATGGAAATTTGGATGTCTGATTTACTCCTTCTTTCTACATTTTTTTCCCATTAGTTTCTCGCTTTATGTGGCAGAAATTCACATCAAACATTAAAAAAAAATTTATTTTTTAGAGCCATTTATCTTTTTTGAAAGTGGAAGGCTTTTAAAGTTGAATTTATTTTAATGCGAGTAGTAGACGTTTCCTTTATTTGGTTTCTAGAAAATTCTAAGATTTCTTTTTCGGAGAATATTTGTAAATATATATGTGAAAAAGTAAAGAAATTATATATATTGTTCAACAAATCTCTTTTGGGGATTCAAAGTAAGAAACTTATATGTCACATATTAATCAATAATTACTTTTCATATGCTGCTTATTTTGCTATTGCATGGACAGTTTCCATTTTAAAAAAAAGAAAAACATTTGCTCGCTCAGATGATAGTTATTTGTGAATGCAGCCGATCAAACACTGTATGAAATGGCGCCCACCCAAATGCATTTGTAGCAAGACAGATAAAACAGCGGGAGAAATATGACTTGAGTGAATATTTTTTCTTAATAAATGATTGTATCTGTGTGCATGAAAGAGATAAAAGATTCTATTGAATTAGTTATCTGTGTCTCAGAATAAATCATAGAGATGTTTACCAATTCTGATTTGGTTCATGTATGGAAAACGTTTTTCGAATAAGTATATGTCCGGTAGGGAAGTTTTTACAATAAATTGGAAATTGTTTACAATAAATTAGTAAAATTATTTGGATCAAAGTACAGAGGCCAGTCATGGTTCCTGAAAAAAAAGGCCATTTTCAGCATTGGCCGTCGAACAGAGGTTTCTTCCATAGCATTGACTCTATGGAGTCTTGAATCGGTGCTGAACAAAACATAGCTATGTAGAGGCGTGGCCATCGAAGAGAGATTTCTTCCACAGCATTGGCTTTATGGAATCTTGAATTGGTTCTGAACAAAACATGGCTATTTAGAGGCGTGGCCGTCGAAAAGAGATTTCTTCCATAGCATTGGCTCTATGGATCCTTGAATCGGTTATGAACAAAATATGGCCATTTAGAGGGATGGCAGTCGACAATAGGTTCCTTACATAACGTTAGCTCTATAGACTCTTGAATCGGTTATGAACAAAATATGGCCGTTTAGAGGGGTGTCAGTCGAAAATAGGTTCCTTCCATAACGTTGGCTCTATAGAGTCTTGAATCGGGTATGAACAAAATATGGCCGTTTAGAGGGGTGGCAGTCGAAAATAGGTTCCTTCCATAACGTTGGCTCTATGGAGTCTTGAATTGGTTATGAACAAAATATGGCCGTTTAAAGGGGTGGCAGTCGAAAATAGGTTCCTTCCATAACGTTGGCTCTATGGAGTCTTGAATTGGTTATGAACAAAATATGGCCGTTTAGAGGGGTGACAGTCAAAAATAGGTTCCTTCCATGACGTTTCCATTTACATTAATTTACATTAAGAGTGTTATTAACAGCCGATAATGTTAAAAATTCTAACCACCATATGAAAGCAATTCTTATCTTGGGATAGTCCAATGAAAATTGAGTTGATGTAGGTAATAAATTTATATAAGTATTTTCAATTGACAAAAGGGGGCGTTGTGGTGTAAAAAGGGTTTTTTTAATATTGTACAAAAAGTATCTAAGGAAAAAAATGAGGGCAAAGATCAGAATTTTAAAAAAGAGAGAGATTAAAAATTCTCGACAAAAAAAGAGGATATTAACTGTGTAAATGAGACATTCTGACAACCTTACCTTCATTGTACCCAGAAACTTTGGACCTAAATTTCGTCCTTGTTACGGTATCTTCAGAAAGACATAGCCCATTAGTGCACCATAGAGTAAACAGTTTTAATTACAGAATTACTCTAAGTTTTTACTGGTCTATAAAGACAAAAATTGACAAAGTGCAGTCATCCCGTTCACATAGAAATTAGAGTGCTGGATTAGAGTGCAGGTGACAAAATACATAGAAAACGTCCTCGAGGGAGGAACCATAATGGCGAATTTCGGATACCTGTTTTGTATCAAATTATCAATTCTGAGTAGCTGCAGCTTTCAAATTGAGTTCTCTCAAAATAAGAAATTGTGGACATGTAACGTGGGTGCTCAAAGCTGTTTGTCATTCTTAAAATCTTAATACTTACGGCCTGATCACACTGTGACATTGTCTCAATTACTACACGAAATTAGTACTTATATAAGAATGTGATGCCCCTTTCCTACCCCTCAACATGTCATCTATCTGCGAACTGTTGATCTCAGTGGTCTCATAAACCCTTGGATAAGAGGCCTTAAAGTTCTTGTAATGTGCGGGTTTGACGTTATAGAATGCATAAATCCCAGAGTGGTTCGACGGCTCTTCAGATTTTGACACTATAGTGACGGCTGGAATCTCATAAACTTCGAACACTTACCAGCACTTCAAACGCCAGAGAAATCCCTTTGAATTCGCCGTCAGTATAATGATAGATGGCAAGAGTCCACGAGGCCGAGATCTGTTTTTGAGTGCCAGAGAGATGGAGCTCTCCTGGTCAGAGGCATTATAGGCCAGAGTTGTCTTGGAACCGAAAAGCCAACCTGATGATTTAACTTTATATTCTAACTCGCTGTACATACTTGCTTTAAATGTAGTAGTTGTAGTATGTTTAACGTATCGTAGCAAATAGTTGAAGCGAAAGGCTTGTCTTATTATTGACTATTGTACAACACTGAATCCGGAGCGTTACGTAGAGTCAACGTTAAAAATGTTAAACCAATCACAGATCTCAAATCATTGACCACGTGATGTGTCAAACCAATCACAGGTCATTTCAACAATCTCGGAGCCAACGTAGAAACGCAACACAATGCTTCGTGTGCAATGTGGATAGGCCTTCAGACTCTAACTTAATAGTTAAAAGTACATGCACCGTTTCTTTAAAGAGACATTTGTATGAGTATATAAATTATTTTTTGTTTTTAGTTTAATTTATACGACGAAGCGATAAAAAGTTAAAATAGACTATCTGGAATCTGACAATGGGCTCTAGCATGAATAAATCACGTTTCTTTCTAATCCGAAACACCGTCCATTTATCACAATAACCATCTCGTTCATATTTTATTAAGTTTCATTTAGTCGGGAGATTTGCAGGCATCGTGAAGCTGATTCATAATGATTTATGCGCTGCTTTTCCGTATCTTTCAGTTTTAATTTTATGCCTAATTATTGTAAATTAGAAAACAATTAGCAAGAACAGGCGTTGATGTGACGTTCTGCATTATGGAGATAATGTGTTGTGTTTTTTGGAGGCGAGTCAAGAGATATTGAAATATTAAACAGGTCGCTAAATTTATGGACAAATTAGTGGTAAGTGCTTAGCAAGAAGATTAGCAAATGACTAACTTTTGAGGGTTATTATAGTTATAAGTTAGGCTCTTTAAATTATGGTAACTCATTAAATTATGATATTGTAAGATTAATAGCCATATTTTGGGATTTGAAAATGACTTAAATTTTATATACTATGTTTAAAAATGGAAGAAAACGTTCATACAATATATATTTTTATAGTTTTTGAATTTAAAAACTAAATTGCATATACTCTATAGAAAGAATGTATTAATCATCTAAAAACTCTTTCATTTACTAACTATCCGAAAAACTGTTAGTTTTCAATAAATGAGATTATAACCTTACTTTTAAGATACTAACCAGTTTTTTTGGTTTCTTTTTTTGGTTTGTTGGGTTTTTTTTTTCTATCGCGATTCTTGCAAACATTTTGATTCGTAAACCGCTAAAAGAATTTTTAATATAGGGGTGAAACACAATGTATAGACGAATCCCTTTATCTACAAAGATCAAGTAGTGTCCAAGAATACACTTGTTTTAGTAAGGACCAAAGCAATAGTTTTAGATTAAACTATTTGCCTCACCAAAGAAAAAACTATGAATCTCAACACTCTATTTTTTCCAAATCTCAGTCTCATTTTATAAACAAGAAGTAGTGTCAAAGAATACGCTTGTTTCAGTAAGAACCAAAGAGATAGTTTTAAATGAAACTATATGCCTCACCAATAGAAAAACGATGAATCTCAACATGCTTCTTTTTCTTAATCTCAGTCTTAATTTACAAACAACAAGTAGCATCCAAGAATGCACTTGTTTCAGTAAGAACCAAACAGATGGTTTTAGATTAAACTATATCCCCAATAGAAAAAAGATGAATCTCAACACGCTACTTTTTTCCAAACCTCAGTCTCAATTTACAAACAAGTAGTGTCCAAGAATACACAAGTTTCAGCAAGAACCAAAGAGATAGTTTTAAATGAAACTACGTGCCTCACCAATATAAAGACGATGAATCTCAACATGCTCCTTTTTCTTAATCTCAGTCGTAATTTACAAACAACAAGTAGTGTCCAAGAATGCACTTGTTTCAGTAAGAAGCAAAGAGATTGTTTTAGATTAAACTATATGCCTCACCAATAGAAAAAAAATTAATCTCAATACACTACTTTTTCCAAACCCCGGCCTCAATTTATAAACAACAAGTAGTGTCCAAGAATACACTTTTTCTAGTAAGAACCAAAGAGATAGATTAAAATGAAACCACATGCCTCACCAATAGAAAAAAAGCTAAAGCTCAACACTCTACTTTTTATTAAATCTCACTCTCAATTTGCAAACAACAATAAGTGTTCAAGAATACACTTTTTATAATAAGAACCTATCGACATATTTTTAAATGAAATTATGTGCCTCACTAATAGAAAAAAATGAATCTCAACACCCTACTTTTTCCAAACCTCAGTCTCAATTTACAAACAAGTAGTGTCCAAGAATACACTTGTTTCAGTAAGAACGAAAGAAATAGCTTTAGATTAAACTATATGCCTCACCAATAGAAAAAAGATGAATCTCAATACGCTACTCTTCCCAAACCCCAGTCTCAATTTACAAACAACTAGTAGTGTCCAGGAATACACTTGTTCTAGTAAGGATCAAAGACATAGTTTTAAGTGAAACTATATGCCTCACCAATAGAAAAACGATGAAGCTTAACATGCTACTTTTCTCTAAATCTTAGTGTAAATTTACAAACAACAATTAGTGTCCAAGAATACACTTTTTTTAATAAGAACCAAAGAGATAGTTTTAAATGAAACTATGTGCCTCACCAATAGAAAAAAGATGAATCTCAACACGCTTGGACACGCTTCTTTTTCAAACCTCGGTCTCAATTTACAAACAACAAGTAGAGTCCAAGAATGTACTTGTTTCAGTAAGAACCAAAGAGATAGTTTTAAATGAAACTATATGCCTCTTCAGTACAAAGACGATGAAGCTCAATACGCTACTTTTTCTAAATCTCAGTCTCATTTTACAAACAACAAGTAGTGTCTAAGAATACACTTGTTTTAGTAGAAACCAAAGAGACAATTTTAAATGAAACTATATGCCTCACCAATAAAAAAACGATGAAACTGAACACGCTACTTTTTCTAAGTCTCAAATTAAATCTAATACTCTGATATCCTAAATATCAATCTAAAGGAGGATACTAATCTTCTGAGACCAAATTCGCATACAAAATGGTATCAAATTCACATACAAAGTAAAAAAATTCATCGCACAAAAGATTTAATCTACCTAAAAAATATAACGGAGAATGTGCAAGATAAGGTATTTATGTCAAATACAACACTAAAATCCATCCAACTAAAACCTTTTCTCCAAGGGCTCTAAATCTCAATTTAAATCTCAATCTAAAGTTATCTTAAATCTAAATTTATATCTAATACTCTGAGATTCTAAATCTCGTACTAAAGGAGGACTCTTAGTTTTAAATGTAATTTTTTACCTAAAAATTAAGTATGCATAAAAAAATCAACTTTTCCATTACAAGAATGATTCATTATGCCCAGGAAATAGAAATATTAATGTTCATTTATACTAAATATGAAATTTAAGTCCATATCTTTGGAAAGAATGTCTGGGCATATTACTGTCCTAGTGGAAATTTATTATGAAGTAAATAAAGCCAGGTCTTTTTGCTTAAATTTTTAATATATCAGTGAATTCAGCGGGAAAGCAAAACAAAAATTCCAAGGTCAAACCTTTTTGATTATGCAATCTACAGTTCCTTGTCTTCCTGGAGCTGAATTCTCTTGCACATATATTATCCATCTAGCCCAATGCTATTCCTCTAGCTCAATTTCACTCGAACTACCCATTTCACTCTTTATTTACACTTTTAACAATGTTCCCTCATTATCCCTCTCAGTGCTTTAATTGTAACATTACAATTTTCTTATTGCCTCGGACATGTTATTAAGTCCATATTGAGAGCAAAACCTAGGCTTGTAGATGCACTGAATACTATGGAGATGTTCAACTTAAGTCTAAGTGTCTCCTTTTAACTAGGGTGTGTTTCATACTGTTTCATCAAGTTGCTTTCATCACTTGAGTTGTCTAGGATTTGATGTATTTATGAACTGTGTGAGATACATCATAAATAAGAAAATATAAACGAAAACTAGCTGATTCTAGTAGCTAAACCAATAAGGCAATACTTCGCTGCAAACAACAGTGTGTGTGTACAAAACATAAATGTTTTAATCTATTTTAGCTTCATATTTTAAATGTATACTGTGAAACTTCTTTATGAAAGCAAGTGATTGTTCCAAAAAACCACTGGCCGTTTTGAGGGGTGGCAGTAAAAAGGGGGTTTTCTTTCATAAAAATGCTCCATTGAGTTTTTGATCAGTTCTGAACAAAATATGGCCGTTTAGAGGGGGGGCCGGCTATAGAAGTTTCACTGTAATCCTGAGAATTTCGTACAAATTATCGAATTTTATCATTGCTAAAGATAAGACGCTAATATCGTTAAATTGATTGTTAATAACGATAAGAAATCTTTCCTTGAGAACATCTCTTTATTTTAATGCTTCTCTTGGACAGTTAGTAAACAGAAAGTATTTTATATGGGATAACCGTAGAAGGATTTATACATTCATAACGATGTTAAGTTCCTTATTAACCTTTAACTTACGGGTGTCATTTTTCCGATTCCCTCTTCAGAACGGAAAATTCCATACCCCCTTTGTAAGAGCGGCCATTAAGGATATATATATATATATATATATATATATATATATATATATATACTTGGGCCTGTATTCTTGGAATACATGCAATCCCACCCCGTAAGGAAAATGTTCAAACATAAGCGAGAGACATGGTAGTAGCCTTTTTATTATATTTGCATCTCTATATTCCATCCAAAGTCCCATTTAGCCTTAAACGGGATTTTGCAGTCGTCATTGCATATTCATGTGTTCATTTATCTTAGCTTTCGGGGACGTACCAGGTTTTGCAAGGGAAAGACAAGCGTAAGCACCTTAATTACAGCAGATTAAAGGATCGTTAACTGCTAATGGTGTCGTTCGGATTCCACTTTGATGAAAATTTAAGATTAAGTACCTCTTTCTGATAGAAACCATTAAAGTTATACAGCTACGTGATAATGAGAATAAATTCTGAGAAAGTGAGATATGTTGAAGAGTGCGTGTATCTAAGCTAGGAATCTACACTTTATGACAGATCCTTGGAACTCCATTTTATTACAATTGTTCCCGTTTCTTTGATACTTTTATCTCTACTTCGATGCCAGTCGATTGGAACATGTTTAGCATTTACCTGACGTGTTGCCAAAGATTGAATGATTACTTAGAATGTGGAAGTTTATTTGATCAGTTTCATACACAGTTACTTCACTTTAATAATATAAGGATATTCATTTTTATTTTCATGTATTTTAATTAAACTCGGTATTTTAAAATGTTTTAATTGTAAATAGATATCCATTTTGAATTATGTCTGTTACTAAATCTTTAAGTTTGTTTATTTATAATCCAATGCAATAAAATTAACCTTTCCCCTACGGGGTGGGATAGCATGTATCCCAAGAATACAGGCTCAAAATTGAATAAATATAAAAAATATATATATATATATATATATATATATATATATATATATATATATATATATATATATATATATATATATATATATATATATATATATATATATATATATATATATATATATATATATATATATATATATATATATATATATATATATATATATATATATATATATATATATATATATATATATGGCCGTGGCGGCCTTGTGGTACAGCGCGCTGATTTTCGGTGCTGAGGGTGCTCAGATCGAATCCTGGCGAAGCGCCACTAAAACGCCTCCGTTTGTGTCGTCCCTTCATAGGGGGCAATGCTGGTCTGCCTATAAGGCTCCTTTATAATAAAATGGCCAGCAAAACTGCGGTGAAATATAGGTGAATGTTTTCGCGACAAGTACCTCCTCATTGAAAAAAAAAATAATATATATATATATATATCCCTTACTAGCCATTCTTACAAAGGGGGTAATGAAATTTCCCGTTCTACAAGGGAACGAAAAAAATAGACCCCGAAAGCTAAAGGTTAAACATAATAGCTCCATTTACGTGCAAGAATAAAGAACCCTGAAATGAGTAGAAACAGAATAAAATAAGGTTAAAGGGTTGATAATTTATTGGCATATTTAAGGCTGTAGTTTCAATAAGCTACCGTTTGGTAAAATTTGTGCTAAATGTTGACGAATGTCCATTGGAAAAATAACATCTCTCATACCTCAACCATAAAACAACCTGAAAGCAAAATTAAGTTTTATTCGTAAACTTTCAGACAAAAATGTGTTTCAGAGGTTGCTAGATTTTTAGTGGGAAATGTCCCAAAATGAAATAAAAATATTAATTGGAAATACAGTAATTTGTAACCGTAATTTATGATGTTCAAATAAAGGATGGGTTAATTTTATATCGTCTTCCTGCCATCGATTGGTTAAAGTTCAACCTTTCCCGTTCACGGGCCACAACAATAAATTTGCTAAGTTCCGCGGGCCACACATCTGTGAAATTAGTAGTACAGGAAGAGGAAAAATTGTATTATTTGTAAACGAGCTTCAGTCTTTGATATGATTGCTTGATTTACTTTTTATAGCATGATGATACAGGATAAATTCCTTCAAAACACGTCACTGAAGTTGTATGTGTGTGTGGTAATTTTAAAAAAGTATTTCGTACCTTTATAACCATTACTAATTTAAAAATGTTTCTATTTATTATTTTCTTGAATCAACAAAAGATGGGCGTTGAATCAATGTATTTTGTACTTTATATTGCATAAAACAGAATGAATGCAGGAAGACGTGAGTGCACGTGAGTTTCTTGAAAGGAAGAGCCTTGGCATGCTGCTTTTTGAGTTTATTTCGTCTTAAGATACTCATTACAATTATCATTTTATTATTTTGATAAGCCTATGTGCCGTTGGCTACTTTTCCCCGTGCATTCTTGATCTTTTTGAGTAAGAGATTTTGCCGTTCTAAGGGTGTTTTTTTCAAATTTATATCAAACTTTCACTTTGCATGATCGAAATGTTTCGGCGGGCAACGGGTTGAAGATCCTTAGGTTAAAGGCTGGTAAGACTAATTTATTTGGAGAAAAATGGCGCTAACTCCGGATTATGGATCTGTGAAAGGAACAAAAGGGAAAGAGGAAGGATAAGGGAGAAAAAAGTTCGAGTATTTTCGAAAATTTCAAATCAACTAAAAATATCACAAAAACGCTCTTTCTTGGGCTCTCAGATGAAGAATAATTAATTCCATTTCAATGGCATTAATAAATTATATTTGAATGATATCGAAATTCTCTTGAATTTCTCATACGTTGCCCATAATAGATCGATGTGTCGCGGCCGGTCCTTTAATTGTCAAAAAATAACCATTTTCAAACTGTTTGTGATCTATATTTGTAAATTGCTTTAATCATAGGTGGCCTTAATATGTGCATTGCACATTATTGGTACGATGTTGAGCATTTAGAGACTTTTGTCTATTTACGCTGTGATTTGCACGTTACTGGCTTATCTATTAACTTTACGCCTACGTGATATGCCATCTCAGTAGCTTATGGTTCGAAATTTCTATAGTAAATACACTGAAGTGCCACTGAATTAGGGATAGCAAAGCCTATGCAAATTGTGTAGCGCTGCGCATCATGTATGCGCAAGTGAGGGCGCTGTGGTAACTGCATATATAGCGCGTACTGTGGTTGTTCTGAATTAGTTGTTGGAATTGCCAGTATGGGTAAACTGCCTGATTTAGACGCCTTCGATCGCGGACAAATCGTAGGTGCGCGACGCATGGGCGATTCAATTTCCGAAATCGTCAGACAGCTAGGATTTTCAAGGTCGACAGTGTCAAGAGTATACCAAGAATACATGGATGGTGGAAAAAAAACTAGCGATCGGGCAAACTGCAAAGGACAATTAGCCTTGACAGTGCGTGGTGAGAGACGGCTCAGGCGTATTGTACGAAGCCAGCGAAGTCAAACATTAGCTCAAATTACCACCCAGTTTAATGACGGTGCCAGTCGTACAGTCAGTAAACGTACTGTGCAACGCTCGCTTCACCGTATGGGTTTCGGGAGCCGTCGACCTACGAGAGTACCATTGCTCTATACTCACCATCGGGCTGCACGTCTTGCCTGGGCAAGAGAGCACAGAGACTGGAGTGTAGAGGACTGGAAACGAGTAGCATGGAGTGTTGAGTCTCGATTCCGACTACTTAACGCCGACGGGAGGCTGAGAATATGGCATCAGGCTCGTGAAGCCATGGATCCTGCATGCCTGGCTGGAACTGTACAAGGGCATGGTGGCTCAATCATGGTCTGGGGTGTTTTTTCGTGGCACACTTTGGGATCTTTGGTGCGTGTACCAACCTCCCTCAACGCAATTCGGTACGTAGAGTTGCTGGGTGATCACCTCCATCCGTTTACGCTGTTCTGTTATCCGCACGGTAATGGAGTTTTCCAGCAAGACAACTGTACCTCTCACAAGTCCCGGTTGGCTACTGGCTGGTTGGATGAGCATTCCTCTGACTTATCTGTCATGAATTGGCCACCTAGAAGCCCAGACTTAAATCCTATTGAGCATCTTTGGGATGTTTTGGAACAACGCGTGAAAGGCCATCACACAGCACCAAAGAACCTTACTGAATTATGGACAGCTTTAGCCAATATTTGGCAAGCCATTCCCGTGGAACGTTTCCAGAAACTTGTTGAATCTATGCCTCGTCGTGTGGCAGCCGTTATCAAGGCCAGAGGAGGCCCAACTCGTTACTAGGTAGGTACCCCTAATTCAGTGGCACTTCAGTGTATGATTGTATTTTCACTTACTAAGTCACTGTTTCAGTTTTTTTATGTCTTTTTGTGAGGGGTTGTGTTTGTTTTAGGGAATATTCATTATTCATGTACCTCCTTCATATCAAATTACTTAAAAAATTATAACAATCCCGCTTCACATTATTTGTCGGCTTTCGGTACTGACGATGCTCGGATGGAATCCCGACAAGTGCCATTAAATACCCTCGTGTATAGGCCGGATATAGGCACGTTAAATCCGTAGACCGGAAGGTCCTTCTATGAGGTCTTAGAGGATGGGAAAAGGTACGATTTCCCTAGATGTCGCCCCTGAGGGTGCTCGGTCAAAATTGAGGTGTCACTTGGCTAAGTCGGAACTCCAATCCTTGTTGTATCATTATAAACCGGAGACACACCCCTAAACCTGCAAGCCTATATGGACCTGGTCTGAAATACTTCCAGCCAAGTGGCATAAGCAATAAACGGTGACCCAGTTAGCAAGAGCAGCGGGCCAGTGATCTGAACGTACCTGGTTCGATGTTCGTCGCTGCAAATCCACCGCTGTGTTCACTAATGGTGGCCGGGGCACGTAAAATAGGTCGTTGCGGCAATGTCCTCCAAGTTCTCAAATTTACCTCTGGAGGTGCGGCGTCAAGTGTTCTGGTCTCTTCACTTGACTCGGTCCAAAATTACGGGACCGTCATTTTGCCAAGTCGAACTCCGACCCTTGTGGTGCTAGTTCAAAACAGGAGCCGCCCCTTTCAGCCCAATAGCCCATTAGGACCTAGTGAATGGAACCTCCAAACAGGGGGCAATAGCAACAGCAATAAACAACAATAACAACAACGTAATTTGTGACAAACGTTTGTAGCTGTAAATTGTTTTAATCATACAAGTCCTCTAAATATCTATTGGGCATTATTATTACAATGCTGAGCATTTAGAGATAGACACTAGGCTTCCAACCCTTTGATTTGCTGAATACTGGCATTCCCATTGACTATACATTTACTTGATATGACATATGGTATGGTATGGTCCAAAGTTTATGTAGAACTCATGACTGAATTTTATTTTTAGCTGTCGAGGGTTTTTTTGTTTTTTTGGTTTTTTTTTTAGGGAGGGAGAGGAGCATTATTCATTTTCTGGATGTACTTTTTCGATCCTATACTGTTTAAACTTTATTCCTATAGCATTCGTCTGTTATACAAATCAAAATGAAAGCAGAATTAGAAACATAAATAATATTTCTAATCCATTTTCCATTTATGCTGTTAGCATTTATTTGGAGTTTTTACACTCTTAGAGAAGAGAAAACTGTATATTTTACGACAGCATAGATTCTGTTGTTATTGTTAATGCCCCCTGGGCGGATGTGTTCCAGACGAGGTCCTTAAAGGATTTGCGGGCTGAGGAGTGCTACTCCGGTTTACAGTAGCACCACAAGGGTCGGAAACCGTCTTAGCCAGGTGCCACCGCAATTTTGATCTAGGACCCCCCCCCCCTCCTCAGAATGACATAGATAGCGCCAAGGTCCCCCCTTCCCTAACCCATGTCAGGGAATGACTTCAGTTGTTCAGTTATACCCGAGTCATCGTCAAGGTTTCGCACTCTTTCGAGTGCTCCCGTTCAAATTGGTTTCTCCTGCATTCGGAGTAACGGTTTTTCCCATGCCGGTCTTCTTTAAGCCAGGACAGAATGCTGATCCACGCTTTCAACCGAGCGACTTTTCCAAATTCTATCGCCATTTTGGCAATCCGTAATCCGAAAACCCACTTCAAGTTTAATTGTCTTTTTATCCGTTCGGAGATTAAAGCATCGCTCTTCGCGCATGCTAGGAACTCCATAAACCAGAGGTTCCTAAAGTGTGTGCTTAGAGATCAAGGGTGCCGTGCAGTGCCCATGATCTCCAATCTAATCTTTTGCTATGGACTATTCCGATATAACTCCAAACGACCTGTTACTCCAAAAGACCTCTGTATTCCAGAAGTACATGGTCTGTAGTGGAGAAAAGGTTTCACATAGCATGCTGACAGTTTTCGCAGAGCACCTATCGAACACAACGAACTGACTGGTTTGCAAAGTACTTCGAAGAAGACCAAACCAAGAAGTTTGCTTTATTCCTATAGCAATATCCATTCCATGTTGAAGCTCCAAAAGAATTCACTTCACAAGAGGAAGAAAATCTAATTGAGCTATCGAGTTACAAAAGCCTGAAAGCGAAATTCGCTTGTTTGGGTTGAACGGAGTTTCGGATACATATAAAAATTGAGTATCCCATTCTAAGTGCAAAAGCTATAAGCGTTCTCCTTCCCTTTGCAACTTCATATCTGTGCAAAGTTGGGTTTTCAGCAGTTTCTGTTATAAATAGCAAATATCGTTCGAAAATTAATGTCAAAAAAGAAATGAGAGTAGCTTATCAAGCTTTATTCCGCGATTCGGACAATTGCGCAGTGAGCAGCAGGCTTACCCGTCACACTACAATTAAACACACATATACCAAGAACATTTGGAAGGTAATTTTATTATTCATTTTATTAATATGTTTTGCTATCAATTACAATTAAAGTACTTGCGGTATTTTTAAACACAAGTCGTATTAACTTATTAATGTTCTTACTTCTTTAATTTCTTCTTCACACTCTTACAAATATGAAATATATATATATTATGCACAATATATATATATATATATATATATATATATATATATATATATATATATATATATATATATATATATATATATATTAATAATAATATACCACAGATAGATATTGTATGACGAGGGTGCCGTGAAACAATTCTAATTCTCTTAAGGGTGTCACGACTTGGATAAGTTTGGGAAGCCCTGCCATAAACCAATCTACCTTGACCTTGACCTTAGGGATCGTACTCTCTCACCCTCTCTGAACTCTACGTATTTAAAGTTTCAATATGCGAACTGGACACGAAGGTATTAATGGTACTTGTCGGGATTCGAACCGCGCACCCTTGGCGCCAAAAGCCGACGCGCTACCATAAATTCTATTTATCACCTATGGTATAAAAGGAACATTAATATTATTGATAGAGATTAAACCTGCTATTTCAACAGTAAATAGCGTTTTTAAAGATGTGTGGATACTTTATGAAATTCAGTGTTGTGTAATATACAGTGCAGGGATAAGACTTGAATAAACAAAAATACACTCTTACATTGAATAGCTTCTCTTCTGAATAATATCACATTTAGAAAGTTTTTTTGCTCAATGATTAACTTCATTTTTCGTTGAATAAGATAAGAAATGCCTTGCAAGACACGAATAGGAAGCATTTGTGACTACTTCAAAATATCTCCCCAAAACATGCGTGTACTTACAACTCAGGAATTCAGACATATAAAAAGAAACTAGATTTTTCAAATGCATTTTGAATTTTTTTTTTTCAAAAAATGTAAAGAACCGTTTTCGAGTTCTTTTATTCAGTTTAAGAGGCAATTCACAGTTCGACGTCATGGAAGAAATCGAATTTAATTCAAAGCTTCCGGAATCGAAACTGATTCGTTCAGACGTTTCTTGCAAACACTTGCTCTGAATACTCTTTTTTGGAAAGTTTACGGCATTCGTGGGTTGAAAAATGCATCAATCCGCTATTGACGGGACGAGAAATGTTTAATAAATAAACGCATTTAAAGGTAAGCACGAGATTACAAATTTATGCAATCGTCAGAATGTTAACCAGTGACCGAAAAATATTAGTTTTCATATATTCATAGAATAATATCGAAAATTTATGGTGAGGTGACCTTATTTTGCCCAGTGAATAAAACAACATCGAATCATACTGCAAGGAAATACAGGTTTTCTGTTTAGGTTCAGGATATTGTCTGGCACATATGAAATTTATTCTTTAAAGTAAATCTATATAAATTTTCGAAGCAAAAAATACTCTTTTTACTGCGTTTTATTTATTTCTTACTTACAATATATCTACTAGACATAGGCGTGCTAATTAATTTTTTTAGGGGGGGAGGGGCACGAATTGAATTTATTTAGGGTCCTCTTCAGCGCATTGACTGTCGAACGGTCCTTAAAATATGAAATATTATGATGTTTTTAAAATTGAATAACAATAGTACTGATGTTTGAGTAGTATTCAAAAGTTATACAATGAGAAAAGTAAATATAATATAAATAAAATGAGAAAAAAATATCGAATCGACTTTTTGTTATGGATTATATCATTGTTAAAAACTATGTTAAGGCTAGAGACATAATCGGAATCTTCAGTGTCACAGTTTGAAAAAGTGGGAAAAAAACCAACTTTCTTAAAAGTTTTCTACAGTTTGCCGATTTTAACTGAATTTTTATTAATGTTTTAATTTTTTCCAAGTTAAGTTAGAGGGCACGTGCCCCCCGTGCCACCCCCCCCCCACCCCCGACTCTACGCCTATGCCCCTAGATATCGATACCCTAGAGTACAAATGTGCTATGTCCATTTGTTCGAGACGTTGCAGTGTGGAGTCATGATCAGGAAAATGAAAGAAATATTGATAAAAATGACATTTAATTAAATAGATTTATTTTTACTTTTTTTAAATAAATAATTACAAAGCTATCTTATTTTATTATTACACGTTTTTTGTCAAAATTAAAGTACAGTACTTTTTATTTACCTAGGAATCCAAAGCTACAAACAATAATGAAGTTGTTTTTTTTTTGAGCAGTCAAATTTTCAGCAAATGAAATTTAGTAATACGTGAAATATTAGGCACTAAATTGTAGCAAATTTCCAATTTGAACAACTGATATCCAGCTCGAAGGTGCTAAGTCCTTACATATTTTATTCTCCCATGAATAAATCGAAAAGGTGTTCAAGAATTAGAAAAGTTTTTTGGTATTATTTTTTCAAAGGTTACAGGCTATAAAATTAGTAAATTTCAAAAGACATTGAGCTGCATTACTGGCGTAATGCTCGTATCAAAACTTTACTTTGAGTTTTCCAAAAGTAGTAAGGAACGGGCATAGCTCATTTGTGCTCTAAGGTATCGATATATACTCTGAAGTGACAGAATAACTTGGTATAGACGATCACTTTCGGAACATGTAGCAATTCTCGTATTATCGTAGATGATTTCGTCCTAAAGCGGCTTATGCTAATTAAAAGATATATTGTTCATATTTTTTTAAATGGCATCTTAAACATGATATTCTTTTTCTTGAAAAAATTTACTATTGAACAGTTAGGTACACTTTTTTTAAAAACTTTACAAAATATCACCTTAAAATTTCTTAGTTATCAAAAACTTTTGGTTTTATACTGTGAACCTATTTTTTTTATTTTATAACTAGTATGTAATTATTTAAAAATGTAGAATCTTTGCTAATAAAAAAAGCAAATAATTTCCAATAATCATTGGCTAACACAAAAATATCTAGCCAGTTATAATACAAAAAATAGTTTCACACTATCAAACAAGTGTTTTTGATAACCAAGCAAAATTCCAAGGGGATATTTTATATACAGAGGCTGTTCACACATTTTTTAGACGATGTAAATTGTATTTACAAAACTAAATTACATAAAATTCTTGTGTTTTCAATGTTCTATTTGACATCCCTTATTCTGAACTATCTTTCGACACCGCAATTTCCAGGATAATAATGCCTTTTGAAGTGTCAGAAGAGGTATTCTATCCCATTCCTCCTGAACAGCTTTCCAGAGTCCTGTAAGGGTTTTGGGACGAAATTTGGATAATGCAGATTTTAAAAGTCCGAAAGCACAAAAATCCATAGGTGATACATCGGGAGATTTAGTAGGGATATCAGTGAAGGGTATGGCTTTGATACCAGTTTTTTGTTCCATTTCTTTTAGGAAATTTACAGTGGATTTTGATGTGTGACTGCTAGCTTTGTCCTGATGGAGTCTCACAGATTGATGACACTGTGGGTAAAGCGATGGTATTTCATACAGAAAAATTGGCGATAAAATATGTTCCTGATAGTATTTGGAGTTAATCTTGACATAAGAAAAACCAGCAACAATCATGAATCCCTTAGAAAAACTTTCTTTCAATTCTTTGAACCATGTAGTTAAATTTTTTTCTCCCCTTTTATGATAATAAATGGCTCTTTTTTTTTGTTGCTATCATTTAAATACACCCATGATTCATCTATTGTGACAATTGTTTTCCATTTTTCTTTGGATAAGTGTTTCTCATATAGAATTCTGCAGCGTGTTCTGCGTTCAGCGATATGATTTGGAAGAAGACGATGCACATTGCGTTTTTTCGCTTTCTTAAGATTTAAATCAACGTTTATCATTTTGTTTACAGTGGACACCGAGCATTTTAATGATTTTGCAACTGTCCTTTGACTAGGGGATTTACCTTTGCAATAGTCGAAGATGTCCGTTTTTTCCTTGGATACTTGTTTGGAATTTTTGTCCCAGTTGAGGCTCCAATTTGACGTTTTTTTCCTTTCTTGTTGACGATATTAGCTATCGACGCTTTAGATATCACAAAACTATGACTCTCACATCGTTTTTGGATAACGGAGTATGCATATTTCTCTTCGAAAAGAGCATAAATGTAGCCTTCGAACCACTGCTTTGTTAAAAACGCCATTTTGAATAAAAACAAAACTTTCAAGCCGCAGACGATAACTTTGACTTTTAAAAAATAGTACAATTGCAATTATTTCTTTTGCAGCAAACGATTTTTTATTACCGCTTACCAAAATCGTCTAAAAAATGTGCGAATAGCCTCTGTAGCGTAACTGTCATTAATGTAATTACTGGTGTTAAACCAAAAGTAATCAAAAAAATCTCGGGTAAAGTTTAGAACATTTTTAATTACTCTATAAATCACAGTTACCAGGGACGGATTACATTACACAGTACAAAACAAGTGAAAAACATTTACAGAAAATTAAGTAAGTTGACCTAACAAACAAAATTGGGCATCAGACCGGGAAGTCTTCATGCAAAGTCTATCCGTATGGTGACGACATCTACATATGAGGCTTGGAACTATTTTAGCGAGTGTTACAATATTTTTTTCAAAGTGTACCTAACTGTTCAATAGTAAATTTTTCCTAGAAAAGTAATATCCTGTTTAAGATGCCATTTAAAATAATATGAACAATATAACTTTTAATTAGCATAAAACTATTATGAAATGTTAATCTAATGTTTGAAAAAAATTTATCTAAATACTGGAAATAGATATAAGGGTTTAAATAACAGTACAATTTTATTCCTTTTCGACCATCTCAAGCTTCTTGGTCCCCTTAAATGAGACTTTGTCTGGCGAAAATTTATGTTCTTCTCAAGGGTAGTGTTTAAGTAAATGTTTAAATAGTTATAGAATCGCTTCATGTTTACCTTTCTCTAAGAGACACAACATCACAGAAAACAAAAGCAGTTGCGAGTTGTTAAATAAAGGAATCAGAAATTTAATTTCATTATCAAAGTCTCTGTGGTCATGTCACGTGCGCATATCCAGAAAATGTAAGAACTAGATGGTAAAAGTATATTTACAACAACTTCAAAAGAGCGGCACAGATGGTACGTCACCAAGTTTCAGACAGATGAATGGATTAGCAGATTTACTTTTACATGAAATGTTACGGACTTCAATAGATAAGAAAAAAACAAGTGAAACAAATGAACATAAGGAATTTATTACATTCTATACGTATAGGAATGTGATGAATATTTGTGCTTTCGTTTCATCATTTTATGTTCCGCTTTTAAAAGAACATCACAGATGACGGGCGAGTAATACCTATATTGTCCAGGAATGAATGAACTATCAGGGGATGCTTCCCAGTATAAGTTATTAATGTACGCACTTTAGTATTTTTTTCAATTCCAGTCAAGACAATTAAGAACCGGCATAAATGATTGTTATGAGTTCATTATATTCATCTATCATAACAGATGAATATGCTATCTTTAATATCTCAAATGAAGGCAAATGAAGAATAAAATAGAAAAATGTTATGAGTTCTTTGCATTCATAAAAGTAATAAAATCAAATGCGTGCGAGGAATTTGTTGTATCCTTTACGCTTCTGTACATGTTGCATAAATTTCATCAAATCCAATTAATGTTATGAATTTATTGCATTCATTTCGTACTTTTCCATTCGACTTAGAAAAAATGGCGCAGATGAAAGGTCTGCACATTTCTTGGAGATAAATGAATAAACTTCCGATAGATTTTTATGTGATATATTTATGAACTTCATTATGTCAATTCAATGCAAATGGTGACCAAAATGAACAAATGTACTGAGATTATTATATTCATCAGTTGCGTGAATGTCATATCGGGAAAAAAACGAAAAAAGAAGAATTTATTGTGCATTCATTATGCTACTTTCCTTTGGAATGTAACGGACTGATTGCATTCATTTCGCTACTATCTCTATCTGATAAGTTTTTATGTGAGATATTATCTGCTATATTATGTTAATTAAAAACAATTAGTGAGCGAAAATTTAAAAAAGGAAGTGAGATTATTACGTTCATCCGTTGCGTGAATGTCGTGTCGGAAATCAAACGAAAAAAATTAATTTATTGTGCATTCATTATGCTACTTTCCGTAGGAATGTAATGAAATGATTGCATTCATTTCGCTACTCTCCATATCTGATAGGATTTCATGTGAGATTTTAATCTGCTTTATTATGTCAATTAAAATCAACTGGTGAACAAAATACATAAATGTTGAGGGATTATTACATTCTTCAGTTGCATGAATGTTGTTTCGTGAATCAAGCGAACATAATCAATAGTGCGTTCATTACGCGATTTTCGTTTGAATGTAATGAAATTATTGCATTCATTTCGCTACTCTCCGTATCTGATAGGAATTTTTGTGAGATTTTAATCTGCTTTATTATGTCAATTAAAATCAACTGGTGAACAAAATGCATAAATGCTCAGTTATTCATCAGTTGCATAAATGTAGTTTGGCGAATCAAGCGAAAATAATCCATACTACGTTCATTACGCGATTTTCGTTTGAATGTAATGAAATGATTGCATTCATTTCGCTACTCTCCATATCTAATAGGATTTCATGTGAGATTTTAATCTGCTTTATTATGTCAGTTACAATTAACTGGTGAACAAAATACATAAATGTTGAGTGATTACATTCATCAGTGGCATGAATGTCGTTTCGTGAATCAAGGAAAAATAATCAATAGTACGTTCATTACGCGACTTTCGTTTGAATGTAATGAAATGATTGCATTCATTTCGCTACTCTCCGTATCTGATAGGTTTTTTGTGAGATTTTAATCTGCTTTATTATGTCAATTAAAATCAACTGGTGAACAAAATGCATAAATGCTCCGTGGTTATTACATTCATCAGTTGCATAAATGTAGTTTGGCGAATCAAGCGGAAATAATCAGTTGTACGTTCATTACGCGATTTTCGTTTGAATGCAATGAAATTATTGTATTCATTTCGCTACTCTCCGTATCTGATAGGATTTTATGTGGGATTTTAATCTGCTTTATTATGTCATTTAATATCAACTGCGGAACAAAATGCATAAATGCTCAGTGATTATTACATTCATCAGTTGCATAAATGTTGTTTGGCGAATCAAGCGAAAATAATCAGTAGTATGTTCATTACGCGAGTTTCGTTTGAATGTAATGAAATTATTGCATACATTTCGCTACTCTCCGTATCTGATAGATTTTTATGCGAGATTTTAATCTGATTTATTAAGTCAATTAAAATCAACTGGTGAACAAAATGCATAAATGCAGTGGGATTATTATATTCATCAGTTGCGTAAATGCCGTATCGAGAATCAAACGAAAACAATTAATTTACTGTGCATCCATTATGCACTTTCCGTTGGAATGTAATGAATTGTTTCCCTTTATTACGCTACTTTCCAATCAACTTATAAAACAAAGGCTCAAATGGTACGTATGAAATCAGTTTCCTAAACGCGAATGTATTAAGATATTTAATTTTTATTAGATATAAATGTACACTACTTAATCAAATAAGGATAAATGAAAAAACAATTCGTATTATAATAAGTATGACAGTATGGGATGAATAGAAGAACGAAGAGAGTGAATATGAAGTATGAAATAATGTAGAAGAATGTAAAAGAAATTAAATCACTCACACAAGTGATAGTGTTGTAGTTGTTGCTTAATGCCTCCTGGTAGGAAATGTATTCCAGACCAGGTCCATATAGGCTTGCGGGATGAGTAGTGTATCTCCGGTTTATAATGGCACTAGTTTCGGAGTCCAACTTAGCCAGGTGCCACCTCAATTTTGACCGAGCACACCCAGGGGTTACATCTGAGAGATCGTGCCTTCCCCACCCACTGACGTCAAAGAAGGATTTTCCGGTCTACGGATTTAACTTGCCCATATCCGGCCTACACAAAGGTTATTCATCGGCGCTTGTCGGGATTCGATCCGAGCAACCTCATTACCGAAGGCCAACACGCTACCACTAGGCTGCCTGTGGCACATCTGATTGTAAATAAGTAATTGCATTCGGTACGTTCTTTTCCGGTCGTCTAAGGACATATCGGAGAGGAGTAATGATATATTTCCTACAGAGAAGAAAAAAATTTAGGTAGTCCCTTCTAACGAAACTACCGTGGGTTATTAACATAGGATTACTTATCGTTGCTTACCTCTTTTGTATGTATATATGTATCTTGTATGTATATGTATGTATGTATGTATGTATATGTATGTATGTATGTATGTATATGTATGTATATATGTATGTTATGTATATATGTATCTATATATATATATATATATGTATGGCAAAATTTTGACGCATTTTGGTACTTTTCTGTTTAACTGTTTACTGCTTGTCCAAGTGATACAGACTGAGTTTGGCGCACTACCAAAATTATAATTCGCGAGGTTCGGACGGACGGTTTTAGCGTCTGAATCTTTGCTTTCCGGAGGACCGTTATGGAGGAACGTAATCCTACGTTAAAAGCAGACGGTTGATATTTACATGAGGTATTAATGTACTTTAATATCCCATGGAAATATTCACATTCATATGAAAGGGGAAAAAAGTACGCAATAAATATTTTTTCGAATAAATTGAGTTAAATTTATATCTTTCACCAAAGTATTCCTGTAAATTGAAATAAACAATATTTTTTTAATAAAAACTTTATTGAGAACTATTTTACGTTAAAAAAAAATTCAGTTGAAAAATCTCAGTAATGGCGAAAGTGGGTGAAATATTTTCCTTTACCTTTATCTTAGGGAAATGTACAGCATAAAATAAAACAATATGTTCCATACTTGATAACTATAACAGTCACGCGATTCATTCGAAATTTTGATGTTTCTTTTCACTGCTTGCACATAATGTGGCCATAAGAAATATATATATATATATATAAAAAATTATTACGAAGATTACGGAGGGAAAGTTTCATGGGCCGGAAAAATAACGCCATCGAAATCAAGGAACTGAGCTTTTTCATTTTCTCTGGCGTAACAAAATCGGTCTTTCGCTCTGGTTGTTGGTCGGCGTATATTATGATGACGTGGTCGTACTGCAAATTGTTTCCTCAAAATGATACACTCGTGTAACCTAGCGAGAATTGCGTTCCAGAGAAGACGTGAATACGTATCGCACAAACAAATTTAAAATTTACTAAGAAATTCTTCCGGAAAACTTCTGAAAGAAGTTAGACATGATTTTAGTATTGTAGAGGTAATTTTTAAGAAGTAAAATTTTTTAGTACTGTAGAAGTAATTGACAAATGTTGGTCCAAAGGCCGATATTTTAAAGAAAAATTAACAATAAGTTGATTTTTTTCTTTTAGAAGAATCGGGTGATTATTCTTACTTGTACTAAGTATTGCAGTATAACAATTCTAAGAATAAAAAAGGTAAAGATAAATTAATAACTGTACAGCAAATAGTTACCGTATTTTTCGGACCGTAAAAAACAGAACATAAAAAATTTGGTTGCGTCATATGGTCCAAAGATGACATTAAAATAAAATAAATATTTTATAAGATATATTATATATATATATATATTATATATATGCGAGGAACGTAAACAATAATTAACTATATTTAATTGGGTAAAAATTAGGCAAATAGGGTTAAACGGTAATTTGCTATTAGAGTTTTTAGTGGTTTTCCAATTCAGGAAGTAGCGTTGTTTTTTAATGCAGCGTAGAATTCACAAGACTGTGAGGTCATTAAGGATTAATTGCCTAGCACGCGCTCGGGGTGGCGCAATCATCGAATGTTCGAAATCACTCTAGTCTGACTCACGATGCTTCACCCGCGTAATTGCAGTGGTGCTAGAACGAACAAAGCATAGATTAGGGATTATATTCAGAGGGGCAGGTCGCATGTCGCGGGGATTGAGATGATGGGAAGTTGGCGCAGATTGGATTGACTTTTAAGTAATATTAATGAAAGAAGTCCATAATTTTTATTTCAGCATTAGTTATTTCACCGGCCTTTTGCTAATGAATGCCATTATGTGTTAATTAATAGATAAAGGTTACGAGATGTAAGCACCGTGTCATATATATATATATATATAATATCATTTATTATATATGTTTTTTTTATCTTCATTAAGTAAGAAATTGAAAATATCTTTCTATACCTAACAAAATACAAAATATTCTTTTTAAAAATCCTTCCATAAATTTGAGGTGCGTCTTATCGTCCAAAAAGTACGGTAATGAACGACCCAAATATTTTTCTTACAAGGGCCTGTCAAAAAGTAATGCAGGATTCACAATCTCTTTTTTTATATATAATAATCTATTATTTAAACATAATATTTAGTTCCACACATACATACATCGAGAGGAATATACATTGAGAGGCCAGTTTTATATGAGCAAATGAATATTATGCAAATCAGCGATGACGTCACGCTGTTGTTGCTATAGGGTTAGATCGGTATAAAGAGACAACTCTTGATGATTCTAAAGAAAATTGAAGTGTATTGCTTGTGAAGGAATGGGCTTTGTGACTTAACTAGCCTTTGAACGTGGAATGATCGTGGGTGCTTGAAGGAGTGAAACGAGTATGAGCGAAACCGCTTCGCTTGTGAAATATCCAAGAGTAGCTGTTGTCCATTTTTATGAAGTGTGGGCTACCAAGCTAAAATCCTGATCTGAACGTAAGACGTGTGGTCGTCCCCAGTTACCGGATGCCACCGTACCATTAAGTATCACTAAGTACCACCATAACTGTGTTGTGTCTGATATGTCTGTAGACTCGTCAAATGGTAGTGAGAACAACTCACATAAATATTTCCAAGTCACTCTTTGACTGAGTTTGTATGTCCTTTGGAATAGCTTGTATTCTTCTTTTAACGGTGTTATCTGACAAGTCTTGTATTGCTGTCATGATCTCACGTTTGTTGGAAAATCCCTAAAATAAGCAATCGGCGCCAGCAAGATATGCTTCTTTTAACAACTCGCCATCCTGGAAAGGCTTTTTCTTCTTTGTGAGTGAGTGAGAAATTTTTAAAGAAGCAATAGTGGCAAATTTATATCTTAACAGAGGCCTAGTGAAAACTGACTGCTGAGCGGACAGATTCGATTTTAGCTGATCTATTTTCTTCTTTCTTATTTCAGATTTAAGTGGATAGTTCGTATTAAAAGTAGCATGAATTGCTAGTAAATGACATTCAACATTATGTTTTTTGGTACCGCGACGCTATTTCCACACAACAGACAAATACATTTGTCTTTCAAATTCATGAAGCAATATGAATCCTCCCATTCAGTATTAAAATTATAGGTCCGTTGTCGTTCACTTGATCCACTCATTTTGGGGTAAAAATAAGGAAGTATTTAAAAACAACGAAGGAGGAAACACAGTATACAAAAAAATATGAGCATATATTTATGAATACATAATGAAGTAGATACGTTGAATGACCGTTTATCTCACAGCACAAACCACACTACTGGCTCTCACGAGATGAGCTCCAGACTAATGTCTGTGTTATGACGGCAACCATAGAAACGGACCGGTTCATTTCATTTTAGGTATGGGAAATTAGGTAGGCGAAGATTTGTCGCGAGGTGGAAAAGAGATCGGTCGCATTACGCTTTGTGCTTTTATCTGTGTTGGACGCCATTTCTACTTCTGTGTGGTTAATCATTAAAAATGAGAAAACTTTTACATAGCATTTTATTGAAAACTAAAATATTTTTATCGTGGTCCCACAGCGGCGGACGCCATGATGCCCGCGGGCATAGGGTTGGGGACCCCTGCCATAAAGGATGAGTTGGCGACAAAAAGTTGTATTTGGAAAGGTCGCCAAATTCAAGATAGCGATCATTAACATTTAAAGTCCAAAACATTAAAAATGAACTAAGTTGAAAATAGAAAATACAATGAAAAGAATCACTAAAAATATATACGTACAAGTAAATCAATAATAAAATAAAATATGGCGTCAAGTACAAAAGGTAAAAATAATGCAAAGCATTATCTGTGTTAATAAAGCAAGGTTGGATTCTGTCTGTCGGTCACACCTCCGGGTGTCCATGTTATATGTGTGCTGCGTCGAGACGAATCTATAAAACTTACAACTATTAAATTTGGCACACGGGTAGTGAAGATTCTGAACATGTGCACCTCGAAACCCGAATTTTAAATTTTATTACCGTTAATTTTTAATTAGTAAAAAACCAACAATTTTGAAGTGTGACAACAGTAAATGGAAGCTGTTACATTTCTGAAAATCACCCCTCTTGAGATGGCGCGATTTTTGCGGCCATTTTGGTCAAAAATCGGTGTATTTTTTTTCTCATGAAAGTACACAAATCTTACATGTTTGGAAAGAGCTTTGAAAACTGATAATTTTTTCTGCTTCCAGTTATTCTGTTACTTTAATAGTTTTACAGATATTTTAATTCTAAAAACAGACTCCACCGCTATCCGATATAAATCCGTAAATAAAACGTGAATCACAGACATTTCGAAGAATACCGTTGATTCTTCGAAGAATAAATCGCATTTCTTATTATTTCTTAAAGTAAATTGATGCATTTATTATGTTATCGTTCATTTGTATGAGCATCTCGAAGCCCGAATTTTAAATTTTATTCTAGAAAAAATTTGATTCAATTTTTTATGCAATATTTGGCTTTATTTGCGCTAAGGTCAGCTAGATGGCGCCACTAGAGTGATACAGTATCAGCTTATCGAGTGTGACACATACATAGCACTATTTATTGTTGTACCACAAAATTTAAATACCTTTATTTGTTGTTTTTTAGTGTTTCCATTCTCTGACAATGATTGCTGAAGGGAGCAGTACGGAAATAAAACGAGGTTAAATTGGCTTTTATCCTCATTATGGAATTTTTCCTATATCTTTCATATACCGATTTTCCTTCATCTCATTATCTCTCAATCTAAAACGTAACAATTTAATGTACAAGAATTAGCAAAATTTTGAAACAGACCTATATATATATATATATATATATATATATATATATATAACAGTTCCGTAACTGAATGACTGACTGACAGATAACGCACAGACCAAACCGCTGGACCTAAAGGACTCAAATTTTGCATGGTGATTCTTCTTATTGTGTAGCGGTGCACTAAGAAAGATTTTTGAAACGTTCTTCTTAGATTTATTTAAATTAAATTTTTAAGCTGCTTTTGTAACTTTTTTAAAGTTTGCACTTAAAGTAATAATTTGAGGGTTATAAAATTTATATCACGAGAAATATCATAAAAAGTCCTTTAAAATTAAATCTTTTTTCGAATCTTTACGTCAGTTTTCTGATTTTTGGTGAATTTTTGAAGATTAGTTTTTAGAATTTAATTTGTTAAATGCTGATCACATGGTTTCTTTTCTTTTTGTGATACTTTAAAGTAATTTATCGTCACGTGCATAACAAAGAAATAAATTGATAAAAAAATTATTAAAATACGGTAAAAGTTGAAATTTCACCACTAGACTAATTGAGATGGAAGTTTTTTAAGAATTTAATTCAAATTAGTATGTTTTATGGTTATTAAACATAATTTAATTGCATACATTGACCGTTGTATTTAATTCGAATATTTTCTTCTACATTATTGTGGCTATAAAAATATCCGTTACGATTTTCTATATATATATATATATATATATATATATATATATATATATATATATATATATATATATATATATATATATATATATATATATATATATATATTGGCATTAATTGCATACATTGACCTTTGTATTTAATTTGAATGTACTCCGTAGCGAAACACGGGTATCCAGCTAGTTTTCTATAAAATAAGTATATCATAAAAATTAATTAAATATTCCTGTGGTAGCCATGTAAATTTTATTAATAGTTACATTACTATCCATTCTTTCTTTATCGATATATATATTACTCAAGCCATATCTTCTCACTTTCTGAGTCATCTTAGCATATCAAGATGGCGACCACTCGAGACAATCGCTGAGGTGGCATTTGGATATACGATTGACGAAGCGAATGGAGCGGAAATCAAATGTCACTCGCTCTCACTTGAATACATTAAGAGAAAGACACTATTTTCTCAGAGAGAATAGCCAATGAGATTGGGGAAGTTCGTGGAAGCAGTACGTCACGTTTCCTGCGTTTTATTTTATAATAATGTCTTCAAAATCTGAATAAATCACGAAGATTTTAAAGCCTTGGGGCTTAATCTTAATGCAATATTTCCACAAATGCAAAAATTTAATAATAAAATCCCGCTTATGGAGATTTTAGTAAATAAAAATTTTTATACCTAAAATATGCAAAAAGAAACTTTTTCAGTGTTAATTGTAATGGTCTATCTGCCCATGTAATAATACAATTAGAATTTTTTATAAATTTCACATATTTCTAAGTTAATGATTCTCTTCGCAATTTTAGTTTTTAAAAAAAAGAAAATATTGTATAATTTTTAAATTTGTTTCATTTATTAGAGTTCTTATTTGAGTGGTTTGAAATTCAATGAATAAATTATTGTTTCAATTTTTATTATTTTTAATTTCGATTTCTTAATAATTTGTTTTATTTCGTTTATTTATTTATTTTGGAATTCCTTTGAAAATGATTGCTATAATTTTACCGTACTCATTTCTTTTTACTCAAAAGTCTTTCTATTCTGTTATTTTGATCTACATATTTTATTGCTTAGTTTATGTACAGCATCAATTTCTCGCTTATTGTGAAATTTTAAGATGTTTCATTCTTATGCATTAGATTTCTTCTCTCCCTTTTAAGAACTGTATAATGGGAATATAATTATACATTTGATAATCATGCTCTCGTGTAAGTATTGGATTGACAAGAAAGTAATTTCGGTTTTTTTAGTGTGATATAAAACTCAATTTTTTTTCTATACAAAAAAATGAACTTTAATCAGTCAAATATCTTCCATTATGTTCGATGATCTTTTGCCATCTTTCTGGTAACTTCATAATTCCGCGTTCATAGAATTTCTGGTCCTTTTCAATATCATTCACCCTTATTAAGATATCCGTACACCTTCGGAAGTGACTTTTGAATGTTTTTGTATCTTAACGTAGGATTACGTTCCTCAATAACGGTCCTCCGGAAAGAAAAAAAATTCAGAGTCCGTCGCGAGTTATAATTTTGTCAGCGCGCTAAACCCAGTAGCAGTAAACAGTTAAAAACATAAAAGTAACAAAATGCGTCAAAAAAAAGAAAGAAAAGAGGTAAGCAACGATAAGTAATCCTACGTTAATAACCCGCGGTAGTTTCGTTAGAAGAGACTACCTGAAATATTTTTTTTCCTTTTAATTTTTTTAAGTCATGTAAGATAGTTAAAACTTGGAATATTGTGTCAAAAATTTAGCAATTACATAAAAGTAATTTTATTAGGGGGGGGGGGGACTGAAAAAAAAGGTTGAAAATTTGACATTTCCGCAGAACATGATAACTCAAAAACCAAAAAATATATTACAATTTTATAAACTGGAGAATGAAGCTAAAAACTTCCTCTAGAGAATACAGTATTCTCAGGGTTATACTTTGTTTATCTCAGAGTATGTAGCAGTTAAAGTACTGATGTACAGAAAAATCACTTAAAATTCATTGTCGCTTGCAATTCCTACCTATATAAACGATAAACTAATTAATTTGCAATCATGAACATAGTTTATTCCCTTTATAAACCTTTATAGATAAAGTATGCAAAATTGTAAGGCATTTTAAGCGTGACTTTTGTTATAGGAAGTTTTCCTTCAAGAGAAACGATAAAAAAAATTTCAGGTAGTCTCAACTCACGAAAATAATTTTCTTAAACATTTTTTTTTTTCTCAACGCTGATGTTTAAAATAATTCGCTCGCCCAAAAAATATACACCGTATTGCAAATTTTTAAAAAAAGCCTTCAAAATGTAAATTAACTTTAGAAACACGTTTGTTAGATTGGAACTGTGAAGAAAGAAAAATGGCGATACCCACTTCATTTCCAGTTGAAATGACTGGAGATAAGTTTCGCCCATTGACTGGAACTAACGAATAAATGATGAGAAATTTGGAACGGCCCACAGAGTACCGTTTTTCGCTCAATTAGATGTTGAGGAGACTTTACACCTGGATAATGAGACATCATTTTCTTCCAGTGCGGAATTCAAGAGCTGAAGGAACAATCATTGCTGCCGGAAACGCAGATGTAAAATAGTTTAGTGCTTCGAAATAGAAAAGGCAAGTTTCAAATTTTTCTGTTAATGGGCTTTTGAAGCAGGTTAGACCAGCTAAATATCACTAAAAGAAATATCTATATATTTAAGTTGCTAAGCCGACTTTTTGGGCAGTCCGTGAGAGAAAACTACTGCATCCATTTACTTCATTTTGGTCTTAAACGAAAGATTGTAATCTGTAGATTTGTCAAATTTGGTTTTTGTAACCGCAATTTCTATTAATCAGCTATAATTTACAATTAAAAGTTGGTTTCTGCGCATGCTCAGTGACATGTTTTAATGATTAAACACGTTTATTCCGAGAAGTCTCTCTAGATCTCTCTGCCATTTTCTTTTATTATGAAAAATTATGTTTGTGAAATATAAGACTAAACCTGATGGAAATTGTTTATTTCGCGTTGTTTAATTATCGATAATTTACAATTAAAAAAAATTGCTTTCTGCTCAAGTTCAGTGACATTTTTAAACCTGGCTTTAGATACTCACTAAGCCGCTTAAACACATTTGTTTCTGCGCATTATAATGATTTTCAACATTTGGCAATGATGTGTTGAGTATAATTTATTTACTATCTAGCCGTCATGTTTTGACGGGTATCAACTAGTATATATGTAAGTTGCTAAGAAGATTCTTTTGGCAGCCCGCGAGAGAAAAATACCGCATCAATTTACTTCATTTTGGTCTTAAACGAAAGATTTTAATCTATAGATGTACCAAATTTGTTTTTTGTAATCGCAATTTCTATTAATTAGCGATAATTTACAATTGAGGCGGTGAAAGGCAAAGTGGTGTAAGTCGGTAAGATGAGTGGTGTAAATCCAAAGCGTATTACTGCAAAATTGTGTATTAGCACATTTATTTACTATCCAGCCGTTATGTTTTGACGGGTACCAACTAGTTTTTATTTTAATTATGCGTGTAATTGCCAATTATTTTTAAGGATAAGCAACTTTCAGATATTTGTAGAATGGATACCTTGTGTACCCATTCCAATGGATACCTTGTATTGAAAGGATGTGTTACCTTTCAATATTTTTGATGATGTGTTCTTCAAGCCTCCTTGAGAATCCAGCGTGGATAAAATCCAGTTTAAAATATAATTTATTTTGGGAAGACAATCTACCGTTGAATTCAGCACTGAGGACAAATTTTCGTTTTAATAATTATATCATTGATAAAAAAAAAATAACGTCATATGAAAAATCTCAGAGCAATTGCTTTGGGGTACCCACTGATATAATTTTAAACTCACAGAAGAATGGTTTCCTCTGTAAACCATGACACTAGAGTTTATTGTGTTAATTAAGTCCTTAGTTTCAGTATATGATAAGTAATAATGAGATTGGATGGACCTAAGGGAAGAGGCTGTCTAGTCATAAGGTAAATTGGTGTAACTGGACCATCCCTTCCCAGATTTTTCCTTTACATATTAGGTGGGAATTGTGGGTGTTTTTTCCCCGGTGTTCGTAACAATCTATCTTACAACATTGTTAATTGCTTTGAAAAATTATTTTTAAATGGGGGTAGAATTTTTCATCTTTTTCTAGATATACAAGTATTGGACTCAGTTACCCAGTCACAGATTCTGTTGTTTCATATGAGAAATAGACCTGGGTGGTCCATTTACCCCATTTATCAGGGGAACTGGGCCCACCTGTATTTAAAAATATATATACAGTATTTATATATAATATATGTATAATAAAAATCAATATCATAGCTTAAACAGACTCCCTAAGACTCACTAAAATGCATGTAATACAAAGATTTTTGAAATTATACATGTTAGAATAATTTTAATGTGTTAAATGTATAGTACATAAAAAAGTTGAAAATCTATGGCCCAGTTACCCCCAACTTACCTTGCTGCATCAGTGAAAAGACACGCAAATTCTACAACATGCAACTCGTCAAAGCTTTGATATTGAGTTCATGTTCCAAGTTTTGGATAATTTCTGTACTATACCTGCTTAAGATTCGGTCGCAGATCAACAGTGGATTCATATGAAGGAAAGAAAAGGTAACTTTTGTTAGTATTAAAAGTTATTTTCTGGAGCACTGTGTGTAATGTGCATGAAAGTATACACTGGTTACGAAATTACAGGTTTATCTGAAAATCTCGTAAGCAAATTTTTATATTAAACATTTTCACGTGAAAAAAACAACTTATTATTATTATAATTTCCCATGTAAACTAAAGTGAAAATTGTTTACAATCGTGTAAAAAAAAAAAAAATTATCTTGCTACTTAGATTTCAGATCTATGTTTTCGATATCCATTCTTCAATGGCATGTTTTGAGTGTTGCTTGCATGCAGTCTTCTTGCATCCTGATGTTTTTTAAAAGGGAACCAAAATATTTAATGTCTGATACAAAAGAATAATTATGTAAACTTATGTTTTCTGTGCCATGCCTTTATTCAGTGGCATGTCTTGAGTTTATGTTCCATGCGCTCGTTTTGTACCGTGATGTTTCTAAAAAGGGACATAAAATATTTAATGCCTGTTACAACCGCTTACTTCTGTGAATCTAAATTTTCCATATTGTTTCTTCTACGGCATGTCCTGAATTTTGATTGTATCCTGATTTTTCTAGAAGGGGAAATAAAGCACAGGGTGTTTCAAAAAGAATCATCCGATTTAAAAAAATTGACAACTATTCATCTTTTAATCCGTTTTGATCGAATAATGTATAGGGAGAGAGAGGGAAATCTCGGATTTCACGCAGTTGCCGACAAGTAGCGCTAACGCTCTTCCTTCGCCCGCCACTTCAGTGCTTGTAAAAATGGCGACTGCATGACAGAAATCATTTTGTGTTCTACGCTTTGCGAAGTGTGAGTCCGTAACATCTGTTCAGCGTGATTTTTGTCGACAAAACCCTGGTAAAGTGAAGTTCCTACCTCTCAGAGAATTAGGCGATGGTATAAACAATTCCAAGACACGGATTGTCTGTGTACACAGAACAGCTTTCGAAGCAGTGCATGTAGATATGCTTGCAAAATTTTGGGACGAATTTGCCTTCCGTATAGACATATGTCGAGCATCCAAAGGTGGGCATATTGAGCACCTTTAATTTGGTTTGTATAAAATGTTTATAATTAGCCATGTAATATAAAATTAATTTTAAATTTCCATGTTCAATATTTTTCATAATATACTCATTTCAAATAGGGTGATTCTTTTTGAAACACCCTGTACTTATTGCAGTCTTTCACAACTGTAAGCAAAGGTAAATCAACAAATTCATCTCTCGTTCACATTAAACAAAACACCACTGGATTTGAAGTAAAGTCTAATCTTCGATTCCAAACGTCTTCCTTGGAGCATTGCATTCTTAAACTGACAGCTTTAAAGCAATTTCGGCTATCTTCTTTGCCTACTTAATATTGCAGTTTGTATAATGAACGTTGACTAAATTTTTATTAAGTATATTCTGGACTATGGCCGTATACTGTATATGAAAAGGCAATGCATAAGAACATGTACGTATATATAGTGAAATATACATACCCATAGTAAGAAATACAGTCGAACCCCGTTATAACGAACTTCAATTGACCAAAGGTTTTGTTCGCTTTATCCGGTGGTTCGCTATATCCGAACAGTTAAGAAAATGGTAGAGTTCACAAAATATATAATTCATTAGCTGCAATGTGTATTCAATAATGATGTATTTAAAAGATGATAAAATGTATTAAAAATGATCATTAATGAATTAAATCGACTAAAATCGATTGCATTAAACTGACACAATTCTAATTAAATTACGTACAATAGGAAAACGGCGGGACTAAAATTTTCGTTCGTTATATATATATCGTTCGCTATAAGGGGGTTCGACTGTAATCATAAGTAATATCACTTCTCCATATTATTATTATTGCTATTATGACCCCTTGCCGGAACAACTCCAGACCGCGTCCATAGAAGAAAGAGGGCAGAGGATTAGGGCTCTAGTTTACTCTAGCACCACAAAGGCCGGAGTCCGAGTTGGCCAGGTTCAACTACATTCTTGAGAGAGCACCACAAGAAGCGACATCTATTGGGCTCATACCTTCGCCCACCCTCTCTGACCACATAGAAGGACTTTACAGATTTAACGTGCCCATATCTGGCCTAGACAAGAAGGCATTTGTGGTGTAGTGGGTCGTGATCGTATAGATAACAATAGTAATTATAGGCAAAGACATACCTGTACTAATTTCTTTTATTTAAGCACAGCTAATTGCTTTGTGGGGTAGGAGAGTGTGCTGCATTAAAAAGGTTAGGCCTAGTTATTAAGGATATCCAACACGTGCTTCTTCAACAGCTGCGTTTACATGGACAACAATAATACCCGGGATTTACCCGCTAACAGGGAAATCCTTTGAAGTCCGTTTACACGGGACAAGATTTTCGTCTTGCTTTTACCCGTCTTACCGAAAGTAAAGGCCATCACATGATTCGGCGGAAGTGATTGTAGAAGTGAAATTCCCCACGGTGTGTGGCCAATAACGAATGTATTATAAAGGATGCAGAGGCAGGGGTAAATACAGGCTTGTAAACCAATAAAAAATAGAAGAATAGCTGTCGGTGTGGCCAGTGATAGCGATCTAAAGTCTAAATTTTACAAGATGGATGGTCGTTATTTTATGGCCCACAGTAAAAACGTCAGATGAGAAGGGTCAAAGTTGTTTTGCAAAATAAAATTATGGTGAGGGAGTTACTTCATAGACTATGGACAGAGGCGACAGAGGCTGTTTAATAAAGAACCAATTGGGGCAGGAACCACTGAAAGAAAAACAGCCCGCTGCCCAATGAAAGTGAGGGGCGGACCAGAATGGCCCCCCTGTAAACGGACAACAGCTCCGCTAAGGACGGAAGGAATTGGAGAAGAAAGAGATCGATCTCAGACTTGGTTCCTCAGAGTTAGATGATAGAGACTCTCGTCTGCCCCAGAGTCTTGGAGAAGTGCGAATATCCCGTTAAGATGTTCCTAGACTTGGGTCCGTGTCGTCGATGCTACCATCATCGCTGCATACATCAGCTATAGTAAGTGCCTCCCCAATAGACTCCAAAAATCATCTTTGACAATATAGTTTGCCTCTGCTTCTGGGTTCTCAATGTTAAAAATGTTAATATGAAACAGATTGTTATATTAATAGCTATGACAATTTAATTGAAATTTGTGCATTATCAAATAAATGTATGTTTAAGGTCAATGGTTTGTCTTCCTTTCTTGTTCCAACCCATGCATGCATCCATTGTTTTAAGGTAATTAAAACCCTACAGTGATCATCATACACCATTATTCCTTGTAAATCACGTTGTGGGTTCGATCCCAGCCGGTGTCGTACTTTTCCAAATTCACTTTATTGCTATTTTTTGCTTTTCCCCATCGAACTCCGCATTTATCTCGTTACGAAGTGCATGGACCTGGGGAAGGCCTTTTTTTTTCAATTGCTGTTCTTTTGACCTCGTATTCTTAAATTTTAAAAATAACAACAATAAAAAATCATAAAACTTTAAAAATAAAAAAAAATTGAAAAACTTGCAAAAATATTTTTTGTATTCTTATGATATCTGCTTTTCTGGGCCTCTTAACATTATTACTTTTTTATTTTCCGTGGATCATTAGTCTTATCTAATTTTTCTTCTAAATTTTCTTAACTTGTAACTCTATATTTTTTTTCTCTTAAAATTAACATTTTTGTTTTAATTTAACTGTACTGTTAAATTTGTTTTTCTTTTACCCACGTTATTCTTACCTTAATATTTTAATTCATTACTTAAAATTTTAACGACTGAGCACTCCCACCTTGATTACATATATCTTGCTTGCAGGAGATAAAGTCGACACGACCAAGGTACCCCTCTTCTAAAACACAATTACATCTGCGTCTATTTATTATTTAAATACAGCACACGTCAGTCGCTGTTGATACTCATGGAACGTTTACGATTTTTTCTGTTGTTTTTAAAAATAAATTAAAAATAAATGTTTTTAAAAAATCATAAATAGATATAAATTAATTTTTATCTGTGAATTCTAAAATAATTAATTTATAAATAAATTTTAATGTTACGTTTAATTATTGATTATACTTATTAAATTCATTAATTTTACCATAACACTATAAATGAAAATGTTGCATTTTCATTTCAGTGCAAAAAAGCTATGAAAAAAAAAGAAGCTATGAAAAAAAAGAAGCTATGAAAAAATTAACATAATTAATGCAAATGAATCTCTTTTGCGTGATATTTCCGGACTGGAGTGTTCAAAAGTAACACACCAAAAAAATTAAAAACAATCCATTTCATTTACCCAGAAGAAATTTTATTTTTTATTTTACATACCAGATGGCAGTACCAGTCTATTAATAATATAATTGGGGATGGTTATTTTTTTAAAACTAGATGTGGCAAATCAAGAAATAAATGAAATCCTTCGGGGGAAAAATAGGCACTTTTCCACTGTTTTCTTGAAAATTATGCGATCGTTAAGGGGTTCCACATCCCTCCATCGATCATTTGGCTGCATTTTCATGGATTCGCACATGTTCAAATCCGCCATGCTTGTTTACTACTAGCTTCCTGCTTCGAAATGCATCATTGGTAATTAGCGGGTTTTATCCTAGTTCGAAGCAGGGTCGAAATTCCACCCTGCATTTTTCCCTATCGTAGGGAAGAGGAGTTGAAAAGCAAGAAACAACCCTGCTTTGACCCGGGTTTTTGGCACATGTAAACGGCACTAACATGTAAACACATCTAGATTAACAAAAACCCGTTCAAGTGCCTAGACCAGGGATCCCCAACCTTTTTGTACCTAAGAGCACATTCTAGAATACCGGTCGGACGGCGGGCACCATTTATTTTTTTAAGGGGACTTTATAGTTGGACATAGTTAATAATACATATACATAATATACAAAAAAACATATAATTACAAAAATATAATTAAACATAAAAAAAGTGTTGTTAATATTCTTGTGGAAAAGTAAATGATTACTAAATAATGCATACACAATCTACAAAGTATAAAAATTCTTCATAAAAAAACGCCATTTCTACTTTTGTGTGGTTAATCATTAAAAATAAGAAAACTTTTACATAGCATTATATTGAAAACTGAAATATTTTTATCGTGGTAGCACAGAGGTGGGCACACGAAAAACGATCGGCGGTGCTCCATGGTGCCCGCGGGCATAGGGTTGGGGACCCCTGGCCTAGACGTTCCGCAAACGAATTGTTGAAATTCGCGCCCAAGCGAAAAAAATCTCGCCAATTTGGCGATCGCCACAAAACCCGTTCTGGTAGAATATAATTAGAAGGAATTTATAGACAGGCCTTATTTTTTATATAAAGACTTTGTGAGGCCTATGTTATGACTATAAATGGTAATGTTATTGGGATTTTTAGCATTGATTGCGGCGTTGGAATATTTTTAGTGCCTGGAAAAGATTCAGTGGCATGTGCATTTACGGTAAATATAAAATATCAACTAGCTGAAAACCCGTACTTCGCTACGGAGTACATTCAAATTGAATACAACGGTCAATGTATGCAATTGATGTAAAAAAATGAAAAATATATTTATAAAAAAATCGTGACGGATATTTTTATAGACAAAATAATGTAGAAGAAAATATTCAAGTTAAATCTAATAGAACATACTAAAAAATATAGTACAGTTTGAAGAACATTTCTCTTATTGTATTTTAATATTTTTTTAATAATATCCAAACGTCTGCCTCATTAGCAAGAAAAAAAATTTTTTGTCTATTTCGTTGTTATGCATGTGACGCAAAATTAAAAGAAAAGAAACCACGTGATCAGCATTTAATAAATTAAATTCTAAAAATTAATCTTTAAAATTTCACCAAAAATCAGAAAATGGAGGTAAAGATTCGAAAAAGATTTCATTTTAAAGGAAATTTTATGATCTCTCTCGTGATATAAATTTTATAACCCTCGGAGTATTATTTTAAATGCAAACTTTAAAGAATATTACAAAAACAGCTTAAAAATTTAATTTAATAAATCTAAGAAGAGTTTTTCAAAAATCTCTCCTAGTGCACCCTTACACTATGAGAAGAATCGCCATGCAAAATTTCAGCCCTTTAGGTCCAGCGGTTTGGTCTGTGCGTTATATGTCAGTCAATCAGTCAGTCAGTTACGAAAATGTTTTATATACATAGATTAAGTTATTTTTAGGTCAGCGCCTCGTCAATTTAAAAGATCAACCTATTTCCATACTTTACCCTAATTGGAAATCTTACTTGTTCCAATAATACAATGTGTACATAAATGAATATCCCAACTTTGCAGGGCTATTGAAAGAAAACTAAAAAAGTACAAACTTGCTGTTCATCGGATATAAAAAATAACAGTTGAAAGTTTAAATTCGACACAGTTATAAGTGTCAAACGTGAGCCCCTTTAAGTAATACGAAGGATATCGAGATGCTACGATAACTCATCCCGCACTCTTTTCAGCATGTCTGGTGTGACGGTTTGAAAGGCTGCAGATATGCGTGTCTTAAGTTCGTCAACGTCATTTGGTAGCGGTGGAACAAACACCTGATTTTTGATGTAGCCCTAGAAAAAAAAAAGTTTGTACTTTGATTAGTTTTCTTTCACTAGCCCTGCAAAGTTGCGATATTCATTTATGTACACACTGTATACAGAAGGTCTTTCGCACCTTATGGAAAGGATTTTGTAATTTATTTTTGGCGTTTGCATTTTGAGATAAAAATTTGGCAACTTCAGAATAATCGTCTGCTACTGTTTTGTTTTGATTGGAATGTAAAATAAAAGATTTATTTCGAAAATGGCTCCTGAAATTGATAGAGAGCTTGAAGACTACGTAGCTGCGCTTTCCGAAGAGAAACATTCGTATCAATAAATTACAAAGCGGTGTAAAAATCGCGGTTGTGGCATTAAAAAAAAAAATTTAAAATAAATTAAATTTGAAAAAAAAATGCCTAAATGAAAACATGACCGCAGAAGCTCATCCTAAAACTGTTCTCGAACGCAGGTAAATATCAAGAAAGTGAAGTCTCTGATCCTAAAAGAGAATCCGCCAACTCAAAGATCCATGGCATCGGACTAGGAATGTCTTCTGGCACTGTAAGTAAAATCATTCATAAAGTTTTGAAGTTAAAAAAGATGTTTAAACCTAAAGTTCATCTGCTTTTTCCAAAGTATATTGATGAAAGAAAAACAAATTGTAGAAAATTATATGAAAAACACCTAGCTGCTGAAAAATAGAAATTTGTAGTAACACTGAATGAGGCATGGCTGTATTTAAGTGACTGTAATAAAAAACGATCAATTTTCTATTGCTCAACTGACGGGAATGTCCTTACGAAATGGCTTCGTCAGTGTACAGAAAAGTTCCCAAAGGGATTCATGATAGTTGCAGGATTTTGTTACAACATCAAATTAAAAATCAATAAGTTTGAAGTAAAGCCAAAATTAATTCACTTTACTATCAGCAGAATATTTTGGAACTAATTTTTGAAGAAGAAATTCCAACCTTATTTGCAAAGGACATTGATAAAAATGAGCTTCATATGGACAAAGCCTCTAGTCACACGTTTAAATCAACTGCCGCTTATTTAGCAAAGAATGAATCAGTGTATCCCATTTAATGAAATGCCTGTAAATTCACCCGACGCTTCTCCAATGGATTTTTGCGCTTTCGGTTTATTAAAACGAGCCTTGGGAAAACGGCATCCATGAACAGTGAACGGACTTTGGAAAACAGTCCAAGAGGAATGAGTTAAAATTGTTATGATAGTACTAAGAAAAAGTTTATTTTCAGGGAAAATTCGAGCTAGAGCTATTGTCAAGAACCCTGGCTATCAGATAAAAGCAAATGGCCGCAAAAAATATGGCATTTATACATAAAACTTACCTATCAAAATATTTTCCATAAAGTGTAAACGACCTTCTGTAGTGAAATGTAGAAAAAATTGACTATGATCTTGATAATTAAAATATTTACATTAACTAACCTAGCTCTTGGGAGAAGAGTTCAAATTATTTACTTTCTCCAATTTACATAAATTTCCACGCCAGGAATATTTATTCAGGTTTTGAATAAGCTTGGGAATTAAAAGAAGATAATTGATTCGTTGTCGCTTAAACTATATTACCAGATTTAAAGCCAATTTTAAAAGAGAATACGAATGTCAAATTTTTCTGCAGTTTGATATCTTCACTGACTATATCTTTATAGAAAGTAAACACAAATATTTACCTTTTTCTTTTATTTTCAGTTACTTATCTAACTCTTGAAAGAAGAGTTATATATTTTTTATTTACATGATAATCTTTCTTACACTTCCTTGAGAATTTCATGTCAGGAAGATTTATAGAGGGTTTAGGAAAGCTTAGGTGTTCCAGGAAAATTTCGTCCCATTTTTGCGTAAAACCTATTAGAAATTTAAAAGCCATCTTCTAAAGGGAATAGTGCATTCCCAATTTTTCTTTTATCAAAAATTTTCACCGGGACCAATAAATGTGATATTAAAGACAAATTTACATTCTTCTCATTCTATTTATTTCAGATATTAATCTAGGTGTTGTAGGAAGAACAGATAATTTATCTGTAAAAAAAAACTTTCTTATGCTTGCTTTAACATGTAGATGCTGTAGATGCGAAATGAAATGTAACATACTTAACAAATATTTTAGCACCAGCTTGCTTTACTTTTCATTAAAAGGGGGGAACTACTTTACGATCTCCGAGAAGAGTAAATCGTCTACGCTTTCTAGACACATTTTTTCCTTAGTTTTGAACTCGAATAAATACAGGGTGATTCAGAAAATTTGGGGCTTCAGTTAGCCTAGTGGTAGCAAGTCTGCTTTCGGTGTTGAAGGTGCTCGGATCAAATGCCGATACGCGCCATTAAAAACCTCCGTGTCTAGGCCGGATATGGGCACGATAAATCCGCAGACTGGAAAGTCCATCCACAATGTTGTAGAGGGTGGAAGGGTGATCGGTCAAAATTGAGGTGGAACCTGGCTAAATCGGACCCCGACCCTTGTGGTGCCATCCTAAAACCGGAGGCGCACGTCTCAGCCCGCAAGCCTATATGGAACTGGGCTGGAATTACTTCCAGCCAGTGAGCATTTGAAACAACAGGAACAGAAAATTTGATGTCATTTGAAATACAGTCAAACCCCCTTATAATGAACTTCAAGGGACCAAATGTTTTGTTCGCTTTATCCGGTGGTTCGCTATATCCGTTCCGTTAAGAAAAATACTAGAGTTCACGAAATGTATAACTCATTAGATGCAATATGTATTTAATAATGATGTATTAAAAAATGATAAAATCTATTAAAAATGATCATTAATGACTGAAATTGACTAAAATCGGTTACATTAAACTGACACAATACTAATTAAATTACGTAAATAGGAAAACGACGGAAGTTACGTCCGTCCAATAGGGAAATGTGTTCTTCGCTTAAACATCAATGGTCTAATACGTCCCTTTGAGTTTACAGTTATGCCGAACTGCAGTCACAATGTTATACTTGGTTGGGATTTCCTCGAAGCCTCGAGAGCAGTCGACGACTGTGGCCGATCGGAACTAGTGTGTGACGAAATGATGTCAGGTCCTGAATCTGCTGAGACATGGCGAGTGAACACCCTTCAAGACTGCGTCGTACCTCCGCACTCTATTTCTAAAGTAATTGTCACGAATCCCAAAATTAATGCGATCACAGACGTCATAGTGGAGGGAAATCGACTACTGCTGCTGGACAAAGAAGTTGCGGTGCCCTCAACGATCCTGACGTTTTACGACGGTACAGCCAAACTCTGGGTCACGAATGCTCAACCAGAAGCTAGGTTCATTCCCAAAGGCATGTGTGTGGGCTATGCAGAGACTCTAGACGAGAGGTATCTGAACTGCATCTCCAGTGCGCATATCTGCTCAGCCGCCAAGTTGAAATCGAGCCCTTCTCCGGTCGACTATTCCCAAATGCTAGCCCAAGATCTCACGGTAGAACGAAAACAGCGACTCTTAGAATTACTTTCTGAGTTTCCTGAAATTTTTGATCAATCAAGAAAAGCCGGAACAAAAGTAAATGTGAAACATCGTATAATCACTGGCAATCATCTACCGATTAGCCAAAGGGCTTACAGAGTATCTCCTGCGGAGCGTCGAATTATTCAAGAGGAAGTAGAAAAGATGCTAGACAGAGATGTTATTCAACCATCGGAGAGCCCATGGTCGTTCCCAGTTGTCCTCGTGAAGAAAAAGGATGGAAGTTGGCGATTTTGTGTCGATTATCGTCGGCTCAACAAAATTACGAAAAAGGATGCCTACCCTCTGCCACGTATTGACGACACATTAGACAGCTTAAAAGGAGCCAAGTTCTTTTCGTCGATCGATCTCTATTCTGGCTACTGGCAGATTGAAGTGGACGAGGCAGATCGCGAAAAGACAGCTTTTATCACACCAGAAGGACTTTACGAGTTCAAGGTCATGCCCTTTGGTCTGTGCAATGCGCCGGCAACCTTTGAAAGAATGATGGATAACTTGCTACGACACCTAAAATGGACCATGTGTCTCTGTTATCTAGACGACATTGTCGTGTTTTCTGAGACCTTCGACGACCATCTTAAACGTCTGAATGTCGTACTTAAATGCATCCAAGAAGCTGGGCTTGTCCAAAATCCAAAAAAATGTCTCTTCGGGGCTGAACAAATTAAGATTTTGGGACATCTAGTATCAGAAGGAGGTGTCCGCCCCGATCCAGATAAAGTAAAGGCCGTGAAGTGTTTTCCCACACCCAAAAGTGTGCACGACGTCAGATGTTTCCTAGGACTCTGTTCTTATTACCGCCGCTTCATCAAGGATTTTTGTCATCAAGCTCAACCCTTACAAATGTTGCTGAAAGGTGACTCTAAATTTCGTTGGGGACGTGAGCAGTCGGATGCTTTCGACCGGCTAAAGGAAGCACTGATATCTGACCCTATACTGGGACTTTACGACGAAAACGCCGAAACAGAATTGCGAACGGACGCCAGCGGCTATGGTATTGGAGCAGTCTTGGTTCAAATACAGCATGGAAAAGAAACGGTTATTGCCTATGCTTCGCGGACACTAACCAAAGCAGAGAAAAATTATTCCACGACTGAAAGAGAATGCCTTGCCGCCGTATGGGCTGTTCACAAGCTTAGACCATACCTCTTCGGCAAACACTTTTCAATCGTAACAGACCACCATTCGCTGTGTTGGCTAACTAATCTAAAGGATCCCTCAGGAAGACTTGCGAGGTGGGCCTTGCGACTACAAGAGTATGACATCTCGATTGTTTACAAGAGCGGAAAGAAACACAAGGACGCTGATAGTTTGTCCCGAAATCCATTGGAAGAAGACAATATACCATCGGAAGTCATCGCCGCTATAGATTTTGCTAACGTTGCTGACGAACAAAGAAAAGATCCAAGACTTGCGGAGTTAATACGGACTCTAGGAAATGGCGAAACAGTGAAAGGAGAATTTGAGCTGATTGAAGACGTACTATGTAAAAAGAGTTTCGATCCAACCGGCAAGAAATGGCTTCCTGTCATTCCAAAGCATCTACGTCAAGACATTCTTCAATGTTTCCATGACGCACCCACGGCCGGACATCTAGGATTCGTCAAAACGTACGACAGAATAAGGAAGCGATTTCACTGGCCAGGGCTCTACCGAAATGTGCGACGATATGTCATGCACTGCCGGGAATGCCAGCATAGGAAAGCCGTTCCACAGAAGCCACCGGGTCATCTAATGCCTATACCGCCTGCTGTTGCGCCATTTCATCGCATTGGGATAGATCTCCTTGGGCGTTTTCCAAATTCGACCACTGGAAATAAATGGATCGTAGTCTGCACCGACTATTTGAGTCGCTATGCTATTACAAAAGCCCTGAAAACTGCTGAAGCTGCGGAATTAGCGAGGTTCCTCGTCGAAGATATACTTCTAAAACATGGAGCGCCCCGAGTTATCATCACCGATCGAGGGCAAGTGTTTCAATCAAGACTTGTTTCAGATATCATCTGGTTGTGTAACATTAGTCATCGAATGACGACAGCCTACCATCCCCAGACCAATGGCCTTACTGAGCGATTCAACAAAACACTAGGCGACATGTTATCCATGTACGTAGACGTAGAACAGAGAAACTGGGACGAGATACTGCCGTTTGTGACCTTCGTTTACAACACCGCTAAACAGGATGTAACCGAATTCACACCTTTCTATTTACTTCATGGCCGAGAAGCCGAAACAACGCTCGACACTCTTTTCCCCTTCTGCCCTGACGTGGAGAACGACTATACTAAGCATCTTGTCGTGAAAACCGAAGAGGCAAGGCAGTTAGCCAGTCTACGAACCCTAGAGGCGCAAGAAAAGGACCGTCGGCGTTATAATTCCAAGCACAGGGTGGTGTCCTATTCACCTGGAGATTTAGTATGGATTTTCACGCCTGTTCGGAAAGTAGGCTTGTCCGAGAAACTGCTTAAAAAATACTTCGGACCATACCAGGTATTACGACGATTGTCTGACGTAACCTACGAAGTCCAAGACTATGAGCCAACATCAAGACGCCGGAAAACGATAGACACCGTCCATGTTCTTAGAATGAAGCCTTACTACAACCCTGAATTACAAGCACAACATCCGAATGGTGATTCTTCAACATCTGAAGACGGCCATTGTGAAGAGGATCCGCCTACCAATGTAAAGAATGATTACACCGGACCACAGACACGTTCCAGATCAAAAGTTGCTAGCAGTTAGGCAACCTAGGACAGCGGGACGCTGTTCTTCTAAGGAGGGAGCAATGCCGCTTAAAGCCTTTCCCGTCAAAGACTCTGTTGCTGAATGGTCAACGCACCGGCCTGCTGAGCAAGAGGTCCCCGGTTCGAAGCTCTACATTATTTTAATTTAATTTAATTTAATTTAATTCTAATTCTATTTCTGTTAGTTCTAGAAGTTGCTATAACATTCTTTAATTTCCTGGAACGGCGTTCCAGAATATTCTGTTGATGGATAAAAGAGCAAGTAGCTCAACCTGTGAGTTCAGTTCTGAGTTCTATCAGCTAAGTGTTGTGTGCTAATAAACAGCGTTGTATTCCCTCTACGCGCGTGTTCAATCCATACGACTACCATCTAAGCGACAATATACCGGGTTCGTTATAACGGGGTTCGACTGTATAAATATTTCAGAAACTTCATTAGCTAATCTAATAAAACCGAAAAGGCTTATTGTTGAGCAATTAATTATTTATTTACCAAAATATGAATGAGAAATAAAAATTCACGTGGGTTCCATGAACAATTTTACAGACGTTCAATATGCGTGTCGCCTGTGACACGTCAAGTCGGTATTCCATTTCCTGCCAAAGGACGCGCTGTAGCATGTCTTTGTTAACAGTTACCAAAGCGGCACTGATTTCTCTGAATGAGTTCTTTTACATTTGAAGGAAGCGGTTGCACATAAACCAGGTCTTTAACATACCCCCATGAGGAAACAAATCCCAAGGCGTCAGGCCTTGGGAACGTGGAAGCCATTAAAAAATAAAAATAATGTTATGTAAAATATCGAAATAAAAATTTGACGCGATTAAACACATGATATTAATATATTAGATCATTTGAACGAGCATTAGCTTAGTTAAGTTAGGTTAAGTTATTAGACCATGAAATAATATCAAATTTTCTGATATATCCTGTATATTAATATAGCGATTCAATTATAATATTTACATATGAATATAAAAAATATATTAATAAAATTTGATTAGTAATCAATTTACATTCGATGATTAGCATAAACATTCGAAAATTAACTCGATTTCTTGTTATATAAGTAATATATATATATATAATATTAAAAACTAGTAATTTCTTAATTCAACAATCTTAACATTTAAAAACTATTAATTCCTCACTTTACTATTCCAAATTACAAACCCTTTTTTAATTCCTTGAAACAAGTAATTCCCTTTGGGCATTCACGTTAAATTCCGTTTTAAAATCTAACATTATTCTAAATTCCCTTGGGCGTACGAGCTAACTTTCGTTTTCAAATCTAAGTCCTAAAAGGCCTCTAGTGGAAAAAATTAAATGGCTGCCTGTTTTAAATGAAAACTAAACTGGCGTAGCGTGGGCAGAAAATTAAACGCTGTAGCGCATTTGTCACGCCTTTTCTTAACTTTTAACCAATTAAACCCTACTACGATCACATGACGAGATGAGTTTATATAAGGTTTGGGATCACGTACATGTACGCTTTTTTGATCATGTAATTGTCTTGGAAAGACGTATTCTCCGTCTAATAAAATTTAATGCCGTAACTTGCCGCGTCGTTTATTCGAGCCACGACTACTGTTCATTGCCGGTGATGTGCTGGACGCCCACTCTTTCCTTGGGTTGTCCAGTATGATACATAGAGACGGCTGGATGTACAGACTTGTAACAGAAATTCAAGTTTTGCTGCGCGGGAAATCCACAGTGGAGTTCCAGGCCATAAGTACGGTTGCTGTTTGCAGTCTTCGGTCAGGAGAATAATTTTCACGCTGTGGACTTTGTATGTCAAGGTCGAGATCTCCTCTTTCCCCGTCATTCCGATGTAGTACGTGTTGTGCGCTACTGTTTTGGTTCGGGTTCTGTGTGCTAAGCAATGGAGAGAGACATGTTTGTTTTTCTGAGCCGGAGTTCATCGTGATTTTCGAGCGGAATAATGTGCGCGTTTTTGAAAAAATACCTTGAAGGCTCCATCAAAAAACTGATAATAATAATAATAATTGTGTACGCGTGTATCTGAAAGAAGCTTTACAGATTGTGCCATCGAAGAATGTGCGTCTTTTTTTTTTCACAAGTTATGTAGCTGCTTTTGCTTCTGACTTCGACTTCGAGTGAATCTTCTTAGTGATTGTGTCCCCATTGCTCCGTGTGATAAATTCTTCACAAGTGTCTCGGGAAGTGAAATCCCCACCAATCAAAAATCATCGATGTGCTCTTGTGTGTGAATTTAATTAAGCCGGTATGCAAGCCCTAGCGCTGTACCGTGAATAAATAAAAATAAAAATTTGTGCAACCGAGAATTTTACAGTAACAAGACAAGCATCACATGACCAGGTTGTATGTCTCCCATCATAAACTTTTTAAAATTGTTTAGTAAACTATGATTGTATGATATTATATTCTTGTTTTAAATTGAAATATAATTGTGATATTGTGTTAAACTTATAAGATGAAAGATAAATCTATAAAGACAGAATTTCAGGGGGAAAAAACAACAACAAATGATAAAATTGAGACAGAATGCAAGGACGATTTTCAACTTGAATATGTAGAGAGGGAATTCAGGGATTTTATTCCTTTTGACCCAGAGGGGGGAATGAAACTACAAAAATGGCTTGCCTATATTGAGCAGAAATTTTGCCAAGCAAATGTTTCAGATGAACATAAACTAAGATATATTTCAAAATTTCTCAAGGGGAAGGCTCTAACATTTTTTGTAAACACTTGCTTAGACATCCAAGATTGGACAGAATTAAAAGACACTTTGCAAGAATTATTCTTTGAGGCAGATAGCGTGGAATTCTCTGAATTTTCCAATTTGAAATTTGAATATAATGATGACTTAACTAAATATTTTCATAAAAAAATTGATGTAGGAAAGAGATTGGGGTTATCACAGAAATTAATACTAGAAGGCCTAACACAAGGCCTAAATGCTCAAATGAGAATGACCATAGCTGCAAATCCTCCTCAAACCACAACAGAATGGATAGTGTTGGCTAATAAGCTAATCAAAATAAATAATGAAGGAAACAAAACTAATCAAGGGGATCGGGATAACTTTTTTAACACTAGATTTGAAAATAGGAACCAATTACGACAGAATTATTACAACCAACCTCAAGTTAGGATGAATTATAGCCCACCTCACCAATTTAGACAAAATTACTCTTCCCAGCCTCAATTTAGACCTAATAATAATCAACAAACTCAGTTTAGACCTAATTATAGTCAGCAGCTACAATTCAGACAATGGCAACCCAGAGGTCAAAGGTTGAATAGAAATTTTGCACCCAATCCCAATAACCAAATTAATCACCACCAGCAATATGCAGACTTACCATCTAGACCCTGTCGAAAATGTTCTAACTTTGGCATAAGTAATGCTTATCATTGGGAACAAACTTGCTCTATTAATGAGAGATTTAATAAGATGTCGATGTCAGACAATAAACATCATTATGAGGAACCTGAATTTGAAAGAGATCAGGCGCCAGAATGACAATTACTGTCATTGAGGGGAAACATTATCAGAAATAATAGGGTTGACAAAACAAAAAGACTATATGAAAATGAGAAACAGAATTTTTTAAATTGTGTGATTGACACTGCTTCGACTATTAGTCTGATGTCACAAAAACTGGTCAAGCAATGTCAACTGAAATGCTATTCAAATTCTCCAATTAAGGTCAGGCAAGCTGAGGGTGAAATCTTAATTACAACTAAATGTGTATTAACTTTGAGAATAGGGAAAATAATTAGAAACATTTCTGCATATGTTTTGGACAATGACTTGCCTTATCTTATTCTGGGACTTCCTGAGTGTAAAGAGTTTAAATTAGTAATTGATTGTAACCAATTGTGTGTGTATCAAAATAGAATTTCTTTGAAAATGGTTAATATTTGTGATATAAGTAAAATTTCATTACACCTACAAAATAAATGTGATAATAAGCATGTGGATAATAATAGTAATGGTCATGAAATTGAAGTTTCTGATATGTTTAACCCTTATGAAGAAAATTCGCAGAAAGAAAATGATATTTTCTGTATTGATTATGATGTAAATGACAACTTTAATGAAGGCTCTGGGGGAATCAAAGCAGAAAGTAATCCAAATTATGAAAATGTTGACATTAATGATCAAATCAAAAATTTAGATGTTGATAGGGAATTAAAGAATTTATTGCACAAAAATAATAGACTGTTTTCAACTAACAAATATGATATAGGCAAAATAAGGATGGAACCCCAAAGAATAATCCTAAATTCTGATTTACCAGTGAGTCTAAGAGCATACAGGACTTCGCCAACTGAGGAAAAAGAGATCAGGACCCAAATTAAAAATTTGTTAGAAGCAGGAATCATAAAAGAATCACATAGTTCATACTCAAGTCCTGTGACTTTGGCAAGAAAGCGAAATGAGGGAAAAACTAGACTTTGTATTGATTTCAGAAAACTAAATTTAATTACTAAGACAGATGCAGAACCCTTACCCAGAATTGATGATATTCTAGATAAATTAAGCAGAGCTAATTACTTTTCAACTTTAGACCTTACCTCAGGGTATTGGCATGTACCCGTCCACCCAAAAGATACTGAGAAATTGGCATTTGCCACTACTTTTGGCTTATACGAATGGCTAAGACTCCCATTTGGCTTAAAGAACGCCCCTGCAATATTCAATAGGACTATCAGGAGAATTTTAGATAAATATAAAGTTAACTTTGCATGCCACTATTTCGATGATATTATAATTTTTTCAGACTCCAAAGAACAACACCTTGAACATTTAGAGATACTATTTAACATTTTCAAAAAAGAGAATATCAAGTTAAAATTAACTAAATGTACTTTTCTGCAACAACAAATTAATTTTCTTGGATATAATGTAACAAATGGGAAAATTGCCCCAGACAACATTAACATTGAAAAGATAAAGTGTTTGAAACCACCAACTAATGTAAAAGAACTCCAAAGATTCTTGGGCACAATAAATGTGTATAATAAGTTTATTCCAAAATATGCAAAAGTAAGACAGCCATTAAATACATTATTGAAAAAGGGAGTAAAATGGGGATGGTCAGACAAGTGCCAAGAAGCTTTTGAGGATCTTAAGAATTTATTGATTTGTAAACCAATATTGCAATTGTATGATGTAAACAAAGACTGTCATTTATTTGTGGATGCTAGTAAACAACAGGTTGGAGCTGTTTTAAAACAGCCAGGTGAAGATGGGGTGTTGCATCCCATAGCATATCACTCTCGTGTATTAAAGGACTATGAGGCAAATTATTCTATTACTGAACTTGAGTGTTTGGCAATTGTGGACAGTTTAGACAGGTATTATCATTATCTCCACGGGAAAAAGTTCACAATTCACACAGACCATGCTGCCTTAGTTTGGCTTAAGAATGTGAAAAATCTTCGAGGTCGACTCTTTCGCTGGTCATTAAAACTAAGTATGTTCGACTATGAAATTAAATACCAGAAGGGAACTGCAAATATTGAAGCTGACATGCTTTCAAGGAACCCTATTCTAGAACCTAAAACCCAAATAAACCATTTAATTGAACTAAGAAAAATTGTAGAATTTCAAAATAAAGACAATGTACAGGGACTTAAATATAAAAAACTAAATGATGTAATCTACATGAGAAAGAAAGGATTTTTAAAAATTGTAGTACCATTTTCATTGAGGTTAGAAATTTTAAAAAGAGCCCACGAGGATTATGGACACCCTGGAATAAATAAAACAACGCAATTACTTACACCCCAATATTATTGGCCCAAAATCAATGAGGACATTAGTAATTATGTTAAACATTGCCATACTTGTCAATTATACAAAAAGAAAAGACAGAAAAGGTTTGGATTGCTGCAAGAAGTACCTCCGACAGACCAACCCTTTGAGTGCTTAAGTTTAGACACAGTAGGCGGATTTAATTACTATAATTCCACAAAGAAATATTTACATTTGATAATTGACCATGCAACGCGTTATATTTGGGCTTTTCCATCAAAAAGCGTAACTACTGATACTTATACGAATTGCTTAAAACAAATATTCCAAATTCAAACACCAAAAAAATTGTTAACCGACAGAAATGCAGCTTTTACATGTTCAAAGTTTAGAAGATTTTTAGAGCATAACAATGTGCAACAATTACTTACCTCGAGTCATCATCCACAAACGAATGGAAAGGTAGAGAGGGTAAATCAAACAATAATTACTAGATTAAGGTGCAAAGTACATAACTCGACAAGCAAAACTCCTTGGACAACCCTATTAAATGAAGTAATTAATGAATACAATCATACGCCTCATTCAGTCACCCAAATGACCCCAGCTTACCTACTTTTTGGAATATTACCTTATGAACCTCATGTTAAAAAACAAGATTTTTATCCTCAGGTGGATGAGGCGAGAAAATTAGCTAAAGAAAGGACAATTAATTACCATAATAGGAATAAAGTAAAATATGATGCACGTTTTGTAGAATCTAAATTTAATGTTGGAGATTTAGTGTTATTCGAAGAATTTCACTACCCTAATACTAGAAAATTAAGCTCACCCTATTCTGGACCTTACACTATTCTAAAACAAATGTCAAAAGTTAATTATGAAATTGATAGACCAAACTTTCACACTAAACGAGATTCTGAAATTGTCCATGCTTGCAGATTAAGATATTATAATGCACCAGAGAACTTAAAACTACACCACGAATAATGACAAACATTAGATCCATTTTTCTTTCTTTTCTATGTGATGCTTAACATCATTATATTTTTTTTTAAATTGATATAATTAATTATGTGTTGTCCTACTAAAGATATATTTAAAAAAAAAAAAAAAAAAAACTGTCTAACTTAAACTTTCTTCTTAAGAATACTATTATATGTGAATTTTTTTTGGATCTCAATTTAAACACCGACTATGACAACTCTACTTCTTTAACCTTTCAGTAAATTTCCTACTTCTTGAAAAACACTTTCCTATCACCCAACTCTACAAGCGCGTTGGATGTCGTCCCAACTGTTTAAGATCTTTTTTAATTTTTTTACTATTTGTTTTTAATTCCTCAACTCAGTCACTTAAAGTGCTGAAGACTATATGCTTGAGTAATGACTAAAACAGGGCTGGGATGGCCACTCCTTTTGTCCTCCCATTTCTATATATTATACTCCCACAGGTATGACAACTGCACCTTTTCCTTTTTCTCCATCTGTGTACTATGCAAGATGCTGTTTTTCAACGCAGTCATATTCTGTCGGAGATTTACGGTTAGTCCACTGTACGGCTAAAAGACTCTTCCTCCTTATTAGTCAAAGAACAATATGGAGAAAGAAAACCCACTTGTTACACAAACATAAACACAACCCTCACTGCTTAGAGGTAGAATTAAAGAATTTGAGACTAAGAGTTGGGGAACACACATACAACAAGGTACCTTCAAAACAAGGAAATGGATCCACATAAACTTATAATAAATATACAAAAATGAATAGTAGATAAATAATTTGAAAATAAAGTGAAAAGTATTGAGAATAAATAAATAAAGTTAGAATAAATATGAATAAGAATAATTAAAGAATATTGAATAAAATTTTGGAATGAATAAATGTTGTCGAAATAAAATGAATATAAGAAATGATGAAATGAGAATAATAAGAAATAAAAATGGTATTGAAAAGAGATTTTTTTTTTTTGATAATAAGTAATATTGAAATAAAGGAGATAATGGATATTAAGAAAAAATAATGAGATAAATAAAGATACGAAAACTATATAATGAGTGATATGTTTTGTAATTTTTATATACAATTGATATATTTGAAGTGTGATTGTATTAAATCTTGTGATTTTTATTGAAAGTGTGATTTTTATTATAAACTGTGATTTTTATTATGTAACTAAAGAACTAATTTTCTTTATATGTAAACAAGTCGAGATAATGTGATGTTTATGTATTCTACGTTTGTGAAGCAGAAATAACACAGCACTAAAAAGACTGTGATTTTTTTTTGTACCCAAATACAAAGGACTATTTTTTTTTCTATTTAAGCCAATACATTGTGATCTTTTTTGTGTATTCTGCACTTGCGAGATGATAGGACACAGAACCTACCGAACTGTAATTTTTTTTTGTACTTTTCTCAAGCAACATAATGTAGATAACATTACAAGGAACGTGAACTATAAGCTACCATGTGTACCTTACAAACTTTTTTGGACTCACCCCAATGTTGTGAGAGTTGAGGAGGAAAGTACAATAACTTCAAATTAATATTGTCATGTTCAATTCCATTTACTTAACATGTTTGTTTGTTGATTTTGATATTTTCATTGTTATATTCTATTATTTGTGTGAGTCGACTCAAGTTAGTTTTTTTTGTATTTAGTTAAATTTAATTGATTTTTTTTTGAGATTTTGTTGTGTGGGGAGACGTCCCTATTCAACAGGTTTCAAATACATACTTATGTAGAATCTTCAATTTAATATTATGTGTCCTTCTTATTGGTGATTTTATATATATTTTTCAGTAAATTTGATAATGTTGCTATGTCAGCTCATCATGTGATCTTTAAAAATGTTTTTCTTGCAATTTAACTTTAATTGAACTTGATACGTTAACTTATTCCAAATTTTTTAATGCCCATTCTTCTCACTCATCTGAGTGAGTCTGCCCTCCAATGCAGGCATTGTAGGTCAGCATCTTCTCGGACGGGGGGGATATTCTATAATATTAAAAACTAGTAATTTCTTAATTCAACAATCTTAACATTTAAAAACTATTAATTCCTCACTTTACTATTCCAAATTACAAACCCTTTTTTAATTCCTTGAAACAAGTAATTCCCTTTGGGCATTCACGTTAAATTCCATTTTAAAATTTAACATTATTCTAAATTCCCTTGGGCGTACGAGCTAACTTTCGTTTTCAAATCTAAGTCCTAAAAGGCCTCTAGTGGAAAAAATTAAATGGCTGCCTGTTTTAAATGAAAACTAAACTGGCGTAGCGTGGGCAGAAAATTAAACGCTGTAGCGCATTTGTCACGCCTTTTCTTAACTTTTAACCAATTAAACCCTACTACGATCACATGACGAGATGAGTTTATATAAGGTTTGGGATCACGTACATGTACGCTTTTTTGATCATGTAATTGTCTTGGAAAGACGTATTCTCCGTCTAATAAAATTTAATGCCGTAACTTGCCGCGTCGTTTATTCGAGCCACGACTACTGTTCATTGCCAGTGATGTGCTGGACGCCCACTCTTTCCTTGGGTTGTCCAGTACAGTGGCGCACCCAGGGGGGGGCCCAGGGGGCCCTGCCCCCCCCCCCCCCCAAAGAAGTAGAAATATTGATTTTGCATTATAAATATTTTTATTCGTTCATCTCGGCCCCCCCATGCATTATAAATATTTTTATCCATTCATCTCGGCCCCCCCCCAAGAAAAAATCCTGGGTGCGCCACTGGTCCAGTATGATACATATATATATATATATATATATATATGTATGTATGTAACAAGAAAACGCGTCTTCCTAAATTACTTTACTTTAAAGCATATTCTATTGTTAATAAAGTACGACCCCTATTCCAAAATTGCGACCTAAAAGTAAAATAAGATAATTTATCGTAGCCCTGCAGATCATTAAGCAGGCATGTGAAGTATCGGAACTCAATAACATCCCCAGATATGAGTGTTCAAAGTTTATGAGATTTCGAATGTCAGTATAGTGTCAAAATTCTTGAAGAGCCCTCGAACCGCTCTGAAGTTATGTCTTGTATAACGTCAAAACCCCCACTTTGCAATAACTTCATGGCCACTTATCCTACGTCCAGGTCAACAGTTCGCAGCTCTAACAAGCGCGGGATCTATCAGTCCCCGGGACACTGAAGTGGACACGTGAACTCCACGAATCTAAAGTCGCCCAATTAAAAATTAAGTAGTTTAGGCCCTCTGGCGACAATATCGCAAAACACCCATTTAATATTGCATGAACAGAAGACTTTTCTCTCTTCGTTTCTAACTCTTGTTGCTGTCGGACCTACTGTCCACAGTCCGGTGGTTACAACGCTTTTCTCTTAACTCTCCAATGTAAGCACTGTTGTCTTTACGTCCCGTCCTGGCATGGACGCCGGACAAGTCATGTGGCCACTGCAGCTAATACCTTCGCGATGCTTCATAATTGAATAAAGGTGATTTCCTGGATATCGACTAAAATCTGTGTTCCTCTTCTCTGGATCCATGTGTTTATCTCCTAAATTTCGTAAGTGCTTCCCTGGATCAACACTACGCTCGGCTGCATCTCTCCAATTTGTGCGCAGCGATTTACTGTATGATCAACACCCTCGTGCCGACGGCATCAATTCCCTTGTGCTAAATTTTCCAAATGTGATTATTATCACACATATATATATATATATATATATATATATATATATATACAGTGATTTCCGCTTATAAGAATCACGTTTGTTATTACTGTTTTTGATTCTTATAAGCGGTTGATTCTTATAGCCGAAATTTAGGTTTTTGGACAGGCACACACACACCTATATATACATATATTAGATAATTTAGCATAAAATACTCTTTAATTTACGTTAATTATCTTTTATTAAAATTATTTTTTATAATTTTAAAAATACAACTTAATTTTTAGACCTATAAGTAGATACACATGACTATAGTAAGAGAACAAAAAAATCCAATATTTGTTACCATATATCTGCTTAACAGTTTTAACATTTCAACTACAGGAAGGGAGCAAGAAAAAGTTTTCTATGGTAGTTTGACGTAATGAAGTTTTCAGGAGGCTGTTTATACCTCTTTCAATACTAATAGTCTCAGACGAAGATTCACCATCTAGCTTACGTTTCACGGTTTGATAACGTGCTGAATACTACTAATGTCACGTTTGATTAAGTGATAGTGGACACTTCGCCGAAGATTTATGTGTTTCAGGGTCCATGAAGCCACAACCACGATGTGGGAGGTGGGAAAAAAAGTGTCCCTATTTTTGTTTGTCAGTGGAGAAAAGTGAAATCGGAACCGGACGAGTAAAGATGCCCCTGGGTCAAGCCAATAGGACAGTGTTGTGTTAAAGCGTTTAAGGGGAAACTATTATGTTATGTCTAATAAAGAAAGGGGTGAATTTTAAGACTATATTCCATCCCATCTTATCAATCTTCCTTAAAAAAAAAAAAAAGAAAGAAAGAAAGAAAGAAAGAACTTTGTGCCTTTGAGGGTTTAAGTGGCTTTTTTTGAAAAATGAAAGGAAAGCGAAGAGTGTAAACTGATTCTTAAAACCGGTGGGTTGATTCTTTAAAGCGAAAATTTTAACATGGAAATAATACATTTGTTTTTGTTTTCGCGATATTGATTCTTATAAACGGTTGATTCTTATAACCACTGATCACTATAAGCGGTGGTTACTGTATATATATATATATATATATATATATATATATACAGTGGAATCTCGAACTATCGTTTTTCAAGGGAGCGATTGAGATGAATGATAAATGCGGTATAACGATAGATGCGGAAATATAACAAAGCAATATCATCTTTGGGACTGAATAAAATGAACGACACATACGGAAAAACGATGGATCCGAAAACGATCGATCGAGATTCCACTGTATATATATATATATATATATTCTGGTTAAACTCAAACAAAACTTAACCACCCATCTCCCTTCATCTATTATTTATAATCACTAAATTTTTAAAGTTAGGTTAAGTTATTAGACCGTGAAATAATATCAAATTTTTTGATACACCTATATATTAATATAGTAATTCGATTATAATATTTACATATGAATATAAAAGTATATTAATAAAATTCGATTAGTAATCGATTTACATTCGATCATTAGCATAAATATTCGAAAATTAACTCGATTTCTTGTCATTTAAGTAAAAAAAAAAAAAATATGCCTGATTAAACTCAAACAAAACTTAACCACCTATCTCCCTTCATCCGTTATTTATAATCACTAAATTTTTAAACTTAAAGCTGGAAAGAACTTTTCTATGTGCTCTTTGCCCAGGTAAAAGCGAAATTCTTCAAGCAATAACGCGAGCGCTGAAAAGCGCGTTTTTGAAAATTTTAAAACTTCACTGTTTGTTAAGTGAAAGAACACTTTTGAAACCTTAATTGCCAAAATCTCATTAAAATTGTCAACTATTAGCCAAGATAAATCTCATCAGTGGTCTTACGTACAATAAAGGACTTAGACCATGAAATTAAATTAAAATTTTCCATGTGTGAAAATCTCAGATTAAGAACACCCGCCCTCTTAATGAATGAATCATTTAGGGTAGAATACAAAGTGTGACATTTAAATTGCTGCGTTTAAGAGCTTAATTTTGGGGAGATACGTACCTCAAAACTGCGTTTTACTTTGTTAAAACTTTCCGCTGTAGGCTTTGAGTCATGTTTAGAAAAGGAATGTACATGTGGAAATTAACGGGCTGAATAAGGTGCGTAAACGTGATGTATATATTATGCAAATGCCATTTCGAATGTGATATTCTGCAGAAGACAAATTGTCAGTGTGGTAATTTGTTTAATTACTCTTATGTTATTCAGCTTCATAATCTGATGGAAATATACTCGGTAATCTTAGAGAAGTGTCCAAATTTTACGTTAGTAATGTGAGTCCGAGATAACCTAGTGGCAGCGCTTTGGGCTTTGAACTAGAAGTGCTTGGTTCGAATCCGAACGAACGCCATTAAATACCGTAGCATAAAGCTACACAATTTTGAATTTTAATTATTGAATATAAGTTTTTCGCAATTTTTTTCAGCGCCTTTTGGTATTTGAAAAGATTTAGTCACTTGGCATATTTGGCGAAATTCTTTTGTCCATTTTATCGCCGCAGACTGTCTCCCCTGACCAGTTGCATTGCGATATATTAACAGTTCGCAGAATGTGCATATGACGCATACTGGACTATTGTAACACATGGTTTATAGACATGAGAAATTCAAGTCTATAAACCATGCAACTAATATAAATCAGTTTAAAGATTCCAACCCTGGTGATGAAATAAGGAAATGTTCATTTGATATATGCCTGCACAGAGGATTCTTCCGCTTTTTGTAAGTCCTGGCCGAGAACTAAAGCTACGGCGCTTTTTGTAACTTTTCGTCATGTAAATATCATCACGCACCTTCTCTGTCCACTCCCTGGCCAAGTCTGGCAATTTCTTTCTGTGTTCTACAATGTGGGCAATACTGCTAATGTATCCCCAATATTGCATGAACAAAGTTACTTGGATATTAGCGCCCTTTACACGTATGTTCTTTCGCGAGTGCTTGGAGCGTACGGGATTGCGCGCACGCTCCAAGCACTCGAAAAAGTGCGTACGTGTAAAGGGCGCTAATAGCGAACTTTACACGTACGCTCTTGGAGTGCTTGCAGCGTACGGGATTGCGCGCGGGAAAACTTGCAATTAGCTCCAATGCAGCTTTCCCTTCCTCTCCACGTGCACTCAATAGCGCGGGGTCGTATGCGCTCTCACCTCCACGACTGTATCTCCAATTCCTTAAATGTTTATGTATCAATCTCCATCCTATGAGAGATTGCCCTATCAGTGTGATCTACATCTTCATCCTAAAGTCAATCTTCAATCATTTTGTATGTATATTGTCATATATATATATATATATATATATATATATATATATATATATATATATATATATATATATATATATATATATATATATATATATATATACAGTGGCGTAGCTAGAACTTTTGCCGCCCGGGGCGGTCTCCAATTTGCCGCCCTTTCTAAGTCAATCAAAATTTTTAGAGATAATATTTTCAACCCTACATTGACTTGACGATGAGGAAAAATATTCGAAAACATATAGTAATTCATAATTAGTAGAAATCGAATAGTAAACTTATGAATCGACCAAGTGATTTTTTACAACTAATACTAAATAAAAGTATGCCGCCCCAAAAATGTGCCGCCCGGTGCGGACACACCGCACCCCCCTAGCTACGCCACTGTGTATATATATATATATGTTTCAACTTGTGTGTGTTATTATGTGTTCCTTCCTTATTCTGTGTTAATACTCTTTACTAAAATGCAAACCACTTAACATGCACCTAAATTATTGAAACTGCAAGTTTTAAATTTGTTTAAGAACAAAAAGTTTGACTCAAAAACAAATGAAAGAAGAAATAACACACACAAGCAATACTGAGACACCCTCTTTCAACTGTTACAGCTTTTAGATGGCACAAACAGAAACACTTTCAAGAAGGGTTTTCCCACTTCAGAAAGTGGAATTCATATCTCTGAGACAGAAAGAAGGGGAAAGTCTAATGTAAAATAAGAATGAAATTGTTTTTTAATTTGTTAAAGGGGATATGATCTGAAACTTCCTGAATAAACTACAGATGGTAATACCAAAATTTTGAAAAATTTCATTAAGAAATGGTGATTGCATTAATTGTAGTATATTATGTAATAAGTTTAAACATATTAATTGAAAATGAACAATATTAATTGCATTTCTTTCTCTCAAAAATGTAATTATCACTAGAGCATATTGAACACGGATCTTTTGCCTCTGATGAACAGATATGTTGAGAAATATCTTTTGCAAATTAACAAACTTTTTATAAATAGTCAACTTCATTTATAAATTGTTCTTACTTATAGCCCTCATATTTGAATTTCTTTCCCTTTGATTATTTCTCTGTCATCCTCATAGAATGTCATCGATCTTACTCATTTACTGATATTCTTGTTGGAAATACATACATAATACATTGCACCTTTGCAAATTTATTACAATAGAGCTCCATGTGTGAAACGATAGGAAGTTCTTCCCTTCATTTTTACATAGTTTTATCAGTGACACTGCATGAAGCTGCTTCATAAAAAAGAAAAAGCTCATGAAATGAATTCCCAGGAAAACCTTTATAAGAGAGAGAAGTGCAACAAAGGGCTATAACTCCATCATAAAATACTTCCAACACATTCTCAAAGATCCTTAAACCTTCAAAATTTTAAATTTTTCGAAATTTTAATATATTAATCTATAAATTTTATATATTAGTCTTTATTTATTTATATATATATATATATATATATATATATTGAAATTTTAATATTTTAGTCTTTGTATAAAAAGTAAGGCCAGTTTACAAATTCCTTCTGATTAACAGATCGCAGAAAGTCCATGTGACCCATACTGGACTATTTGCACCACCATGAGAAATTCAAGCATATAAACCATGCAACTAATATAAATCAATTTAATGATTCAAAAACCTGGTGATGAAATAACTAAATGTTCATTTCATATGTCTGCCCACAGGACTCTACTGGTTTTTGTAAGTTGTGGCCGAGATCTAAGGCCACAGCGCTTTTTGTAACTTTCATCATGTAAACACCACACATTTTCTTTATCCACTCCCAAGCCAAGACTAGCAATCTCTTTAGTGTTCTACAATGTGGTGCAATACTGCTAATGTCTTCACAATATTGCATGAATAAAGTTACTTGGAAAATGTATCTGCTTTCATCTTCACGACTGTCTCAAATTCATTAAAATGTTTATGCATCAATCTCCATCCTATGAGAGATTGCCCTATCAGTCTGATCTACAACTTCGTCCTAAAGTCAGTCTTCATTTTGTATGTGTATTATCACACACACACACATATATATATATATATATATATATATATATATATATATATATATATATATATATATATATATATATGTTTCAATAAGAAACTTGTGTGTGTTATGTTTTCCTTCCTTATTCTGTGTTAATACTCTTTACTAAAATGTAAACCACTTAACATGCACCTAAAATATTGGAATTACAAGTTTTAAATTTCTTTATGAACAAAATGTTTCACTCAAAAAAAAAATGAAAGAAGGAGTAACACACATGAGCAATACTGAGACACCCTCATTCAACTGTTACAGTTTTAAGGTGGCACAACTATAAACACTTTCAAAAAGAATATTCCCACTTCAGAAAGTAGAATTCATATATCTGAGACAGGAAGAAGGGGATAGTCTAATGTAAAATAAGAATGGAAATGTTTTATAATTAAAAGGGATATGATCTAAAACTCCCTGCATTAAACAAAGATGCTAATGCCAAAATTTTGAAACTTTTTTTTAAGAAATGGCAATTGCATTAATTGTAGTATATTATGTAATAAGTTTAAACATATTAACTGAAAATGAACAAAAAAAAATTGCATTTCTTTCTCTCAAAAATGTAATTATCATAAGAGCATACTCTCAAAAATGTAATTACTCTTGAGCATAATAAACACAGGTATTTTGCCTCTGATGAACTAATACGTAGAAAAACATCTTTCATAAATGAACAAACTTTTTATAAATAGTCAACTTCATTTATAAATTGTTCTTGCTTAGAACCCACATATTTGATTTTCTTTCCCTTTGACTATTTTCTCTATCATTCTCAAAGAATGTCATCAATCTTAAACATTTCATTCACACATCTTTTCTCACTGCATATGTAGACTTTATATTCATTTTATGATCAAGCAAGAAAAATGCTACCTTATGTAAAAAATGCAAGGGTAAAAAAATGAATCATTTATTAGCATTTCAGTCTTATTAAACTTAGTATAACTGGTGAATTTCAATGCTCTTAAATACAGTCAAGTTATGTTTAAGGAAATAAACTACCGTAGCTGAATGATTATTTTATCAGTGACCATGACAGGCTTAAGAGATTTTTTTTTTGAAATCGTGATTTAAGAAAAATAAATTAGCTTCTTTCAAAATAGTCTCCTTACTGACCGTGGATATTTAGCACTAGTCCTTTGCTCCCCAATTTGAATCATCATGTACACAGAAAACTATCAACAAATAACCCATTAATCATATTATAATATTGTGTTTTTGATATGTCATACCTCAACCTGATAAAATTTCACAAAAGTTGGTCTTTTTTTTCTCAACCCACCCCAAAACCTTTATCACATTAGCATTGCTTCTACATCCAAACAAATATAGATAAAATAACAAAATGTATGTAAAATATCACATAATTTGAATACATTTGCCAGAACTAGTTTTGGTTTCATATTATTCTGAGAATTAGACACACTGTGATTAACCACAAATGCTTCATTTTATAAATGCTTACTTTCAACTTATAACTTAACAGTTAGAGATTGCAGTGAAAGTTTAACTGATGCTTTCTATGGCATTAGGCTATGGCTAAGCATGGGACAGAAGATATCGCTTCTTGCTTTTATTAAAAAATGCTCAGCTTACCACCCCAAATGTCTCATGTAATTACTTACTCTGACTCCTGTGTTGGCCAGAATCGGAACACAAATATGAGTATCATATTGAATAATTTTGTTAAATCCTCTTCATCAATAAAAAATCTGGAACAAAAATTTTTGCTACCTGCCACACTCACCCAGAATGTGATGTAGATCATGCGCAGATAGAAAGAGCTAAAAAGGTTACAGAATTTGATATAATGGTTCCACGGAACTGGTTTCAGTTTGTTCGAACAGTACATGGCAAAAACCATTTAGACTTCATGAAATTAAACAATCAGATTTCTTTTCTTTTTCCCAGTTCCGGAACACCACCCTTGTCAAAAACTCTAGTACAAGTGATGGTATTAAAGTAAATTTGTTTCAAATTAGATGGATAAGATATGAAAAACAATTCGGTGTCCTTCAAATTAAGCATAGCTTAATGATGATTTAAAAATTCTACATTTAAGAAGAAGTAGGCGAAGAGAAAGGCCTACAATCGAAGGAACAATAATGATCCTGAGTCACAAAATCTTGAGTTGTGATATGACAAACCATTGCCTAACAGTCAAAAAAAAAAGATAAAACATTTGTTGAATTTGTTGCCCCTCATTCATGAAGACTGCTATAAATTTTTAAAAAGTCTTACATCAGCTGGAACTGCTGAAGTTGACGATGACTGTTCTAGTGGAGATGGTAGTATGTAACTATTAAAAATAAAATTTATTTTGTTATTTTCAATGACTTTAATAATTTATTTCCATTTTGTGTTTTTGATATGTCATACCTCAACCTGATAAAATTTCACAAAAGTTGGTCTTTTTTTTCTCAACCCACCCCAAAATTTTAGTCCCAAATTGAATATTTTCATTGAAGACCAGACATAGGCTTGAGGTTGAATATGATTATTATCTAAAGAATATTTGGATAGAAAAACTGCAGTGATTTTATATTTCACAACTAACATTACTTTTTCAATTAGCCATAAACATAAAAAAAACATCTCAATATTTGACATAATGCCACAGATATTTAACATTTTCAAGAAATGGAAATTTCTTTAATTGTAGTATATTATATAATAAGTTTAAACATATTAATTAAAAATCAACAAAAATAATTTCATTTCTTTCTCTCAAAAATATAATTATCACAAGAGCATAATGAACTCGGGTCTTTTGCATCTGATGAAAAGATATGTAGAGAAACATCTTTTACAAATAAACAAACTTTTTATAAATAGTGAACAATTTCATTTTTAAATTGTTCTTACTTAAAGCCCACATATTTGATATTCTTTCACTTTGACTATTTTCTCTGTCATCCTCAAAGAATATCATCGATCTTAAACTTCTCATTCACACATCTTTTTTCACTGCATATGTAGACGTTATTCATTTAAGATCTAGCAAGAAAAATGTTACCTATGTCAAAAATGCAAGGGTTAAAAAATGAATCATTTATTGGCATTTCAGACTTATTAAACTGAGTATAACTGGTGATTTTCATAAGCTCTTAAATAAAAACAAGTTATGTTTAAGGAAATAAACTACCGTAGCTGAATGATTATTTTATCAGCGACCATGACAGGCATAAGCGATCTTTTTTTTTTTTCAAAATTATGATTTAAGAAAAATAAATTAGCTTCTTTCAAAATAGTCCCCTTACCGACCATAGTTATTTAAAACTAGTCCTTTATCCCCAATTAAAATCATCATGTACACTAAAACTATCAATAAAAAGCACATAAATCATATTATAATGATAAAAACCTTTATTAACATTAGTATTACTTCTACACACAAACAAATATAGATTAAACTAGCTTTAGTACCCGTTGATGCCCGGGATTTTAAGAATGTTTGTTAACCAAAATCAATTTAAAAATTAACACAGTATAAATAACATAGAAAAAATATATGTGAAATATTATACACATCTCAGAATTTCAGCCTTTCATCATTGTAGCACTAAAATCTGAAAAGTAAAAATGTCAAATTTACTTGGCCGTGCTTCGCCCGTCTAGCCGGTCGGTTTAGGGACCCACTCCAATCATACGATTGCGTGAAGTTCATCACGGTAGAAAAAATACCTAGAATTCTTAGAAAAGAGGTTTTAAATTAATAAATTGCTGATTTCCACACCACGCTAGGCGTACAGCAAAGGCGCCTTATCCTCCTTTTGCGAAATATGCAAGGCGAGGATTCCCCAGTAGGGATATGTTTCCTTGTTTAATTTTGTAGAATTTATGCAGACTCATCAACTTCAGGCAATTAGGTCTGACAAACGAAAAAATTAATAAACATCTGCAATTAAGGGCTCCATGCACCATAAATGCAAGATTCTGTAGCAAAAAAATTAAAGTATTAAAGTATAGCTAGAATGCACTGACAAACGAAAAAATTAATAGAAATCTGCAATTAAGGGCTCCACGCACCATAAATGAAAGATTCCGTAGAAAAAAAATTAAAGTGCACTTCTGTTATTTCTAGAATTATTACCGAGATCCCCGAATTAATGAAAAGTAAGTCAAACAATTTTCACAAACATTCTGCTACTGTTTTGTCTAAGCTAATGATCAATTCCTCAGGTGTATTAAAGCTAAACTTCTTACTACCACTTCAATTTTGACTTATCACACCATGCACTCATCGAATGAAGTGTTGTCTACCAATATATAAAATATTACTTTCTAACCACAAAATTATGATACATATGATACAAAAGGACTAGAAAACAGGAGCAAATTCAAAATTTACAAAAAGGAAAAACTATATGTAATTAATACATAAGACCCTGAAATCTTCAACTAAACAACAAAATTTGTCATCTTAATCAGCTGAGTAATAAACATTACTCAGGAACAAATATTACATTCAAAGTCGATGTTTTGTGAATGAACACAGAAAATCAACATGCCATACCTGCAGGTACAAACCTGACTTTTGAAGGCTTACTGCTCACATTCTGTGACACATTACATGTTTCTTTGAAAGCTGCCCGCAACTTGGCCCATGTATCACTATAGTCTGTTAAATTATCAGCATTACTTGAAGCTATTGTAGATGAACTTTCTGAGTTGCCAGGAAGGCCTGTTTCCTGCATACTAACAGAATCAGCAGATGCACTGTTACTAAATGCAACACATTCCAGTGGCATTCTCATAGTAAACTTGGACACATAAGCTTCCGTAGGTTTCGAATTGATGATCATATCAGCATCTTCAGGACGAAAATGGGTATTATTCACTAATTTATGGTAAATTTCATCTGAGCGCCTTACACTAGGCATCATTCTAGATTCAAAGACAAATGTGCGATTGTCTTTCAACACAGGCAGTTTCTGCTGCTTTTCTTTTACAAGAGCATTATTACAATTTTCTTTATGTGATTTTTTCTTGTCTCTTCCTAGGTAATGATTATTAGAATCTTTAGACTTTGCAGCACCAATGGCTGGATATTTTTTAACATCAATTAGTTTTCCAGTCACAGAATCTTGAAATTTGCACTCAAGAGAAATTGGTTCCTTTCTCTCTAACTTTCGAAACTGGACAGTTTGAATGCCATACATCAATAGTGATGGAGGAATACAGTCAGGTGAAGAAATTTCATCACCTAAAGTATCTATCTCCTGTTTAGTGGCTCCAGCTTTCACTCTTAAATAACGTTCTACATTTCTATGTAAGGGTCCAAGTAATTTCTTTGCCAATGTCTCATGAAGTAACAGTAAGTAAATAGAGTCTTTAATGAGAACATATCTAAGGGCATTTTTAACAGGTCGTTGACTAAAATAATCATGCTCACCATGTTTTTGTATATATCCGTCTCGTGCATATGAGAACTCTGGAAGTATGTCTAAATGAATCCTGAGGCAAGAATTTAAAGACTGGACATATTCATACTTATATTTATCATTGTAACACTGCATACTCACTACGAAATCAGCAACCTGAGTATCAAAAACATTAACCAGTTTCGTATGAAACTGGTGAGCTAAACAGTCTGATGAAAACCTGGTGTCATGAATCACTTTCTTGATTGTCACGTTTTCGAATATGCTTTTCAAACCATTATTAAAAGCATCAACTCCAAGTTTTTCTATGTCAAATAAAAAAACACACCATGATGTGCTTATACACATCCATGATAGCTTTCCCAAGCGAGATACTTTATATCCATGAAAAGACACACCAATTACTTTCTGTATTCCAATATGCTTGACAGCTTGTTTCCACTCCAAATCAAAACAATTTATGATAACTGAGTCACGAGGTACTTTCTTTTCTAAATGTATTGGTACTTCAAACTTGAACTCATCTTCCTCAATTTGTTTGGTTTCTCCCTCCTCCACGTCCGATTCCTCAGATAAACAACCATCGTAGAAAACATCATTAATACTATACTTTTTTCCGCCCTTATCATCCTTTAAAAGATTTTCTAGGTACTCAAACCTGGGATAAGGGTTCAGTTCTTTAGCGGTAGCTACAACTTCGTAGTTGACAAGGTGCTTGAAACGATACTTCAATGTACCAGAGAAAATCCGTTTATCTGGTAGTACAAAATAGACATTTTTCAATGTCACTCGTTTAGCTCTGGGTTTGATGGTCACTATTACACCCTCTTGAACGTAACCATCGCATTGGAACCTAATCTTGGCTCCAATTAAACTGTATAACTCTTCATAGAGTTTTTTCTCATCCAAGTCAAATTCGTCATTCATCATGTATTATTAAATTTGGAACAAAAAATGCTGCTTTATCTTCACTGATCAATCGATCGTGTATAATAAGCTTTCAAAGTCAAATAGCACACCACCACAACAAACGATACAACGCACTCCAAGATAGAAGCACACACACTAACGGCGAGTTCAACTATTGCTAGAAGCTAGAATACAGACAACTGACAACAGACATGTGCGTTTTGATTAGGGTTGCCAGGATTAGTAAACACAACACAGTAAGTCGCCAAATCAATGTTTACATGTGACATAAGATTTCAGTTTTGAAAATATGAACAAAGAAAATATTAAGCCCTAACTACATAAATCACTTATGTCTCCACATCGTTTGAGTAATCCTATAACAACAAAATTGCTCCTATTATACATACGAATTCACTCACGAACTGCAACTTAACGCCAAATTGCTGCCAAGCTAGCGATATTATGATTGATCTGACAACCCTTATTTGCTGTTTGGCGGAGATCGGTTAGATGTTGCCACTCAATATGACTAATAAAATTTGCGGTAATCGCAGGTTGCCAAACATAAATGGAAATTCATCCACGAAATGTTTGTACCACGAAATGTTTGAGAATGCAGATTTGCAGTTAGATTTGCGAACCGCCTGATGTAATGAGAAAAGGTTTACTGACACCACAGCACTGAAAAAAAAATTAAGCTGACATTCATAAAGTTCCTTTTGTTGTTCTCGATATTCTATGGTGAATAACTATCATTAAAACATCATTAAGAAAATTAGAAATTGTTTGATCATTCATGAATAATTTGGATTAAAATTTTGAACTGAAAAGTTTAACAGCAGAAACAGTAAAAATATTTGAGGTAGACTCTTCTAACGTAACTACCGAGTGTAATTAACGTAGGATTACTTATCGTTGCTGACTTTTTTCTTTTTTTTCTATTTTTCTTTTTCCCACGCATTTTTGAACTTTTCTGTTTAGCTGTTTATTGCTACAGGGTTTGGTGCGCTGCCAAAATTAATTACTAATTTATATAACGACGTTATATATTTTCGCCAACTGAGATTCGCCGACGAAAAAATATATACTTTTTATTGTAAATAACAAACAATAAAAAGACTTACAAGACTCTACAATAAAGCAAATTACAGACAATAAAAAGACTTACAAGACCTTACAAGACTTTGCAATGTAAATTAAATTGCTTATAACCAGCATCGAATGGAAAATGCATTCTGCTTATCCTTTTGATCAAAATTAATATACTCAGAATGCTAAAAATAAATTATTTCTAGAATCTTAATGAGAACATCAGCTAGTTAGTCCTTCAGTCAAAAATTATCTTATGAAGATGCGATCATGATATCAAAAGATTTTAAATTCACATTAAAGTGAAACCCATATAACGTTGTATTTTAATCACTTGTAGCTAATTTATATGATAATTTTATAAACAGTGGTATAATTCATTGAATCTTATGACAATAATATGCGTGTGCTATGATGCATTTGTATTAAATCTCCATCGATATTTAGTAAAATTAAAAATCTATTGTTAAAAAATATTTACAATGTTAGAATAACACATAAATGTTTTGTGGCAGAAATTCGTTAAGTATGTGATACGTTACGGATAAACGCAGGTTTACATCAGTTTCATTTATTATTTCTTTAGATTTACACAAACTTTGGTAAAAAATTCAACAAGAAATCTTTGACATGCGGGTCTGAATAATACTAGTACAATTTAAATAAAATGTAAATTAAAAGAATATTAAAGTATGGTAAAAGTGCAGACATAGGTTCACATCAGGGTTGTTTATAAATATGGTTTACACAAAAATATTATGTAATTTACTCCGAAAACTTTGTACATAAGATCTAAAACTAATTATTGCATGCATTATAATAGTAGAATACATTTTAGAAGCACGGAAAGCGACGTGTCAACATGGGATCAACATGAATTTTGCTAAATTCTATTTTCTACAGGCAAGAAAACTTGAATATGAAATTCCGAAAGACTTCCATTATGAGAACACAATGTATATTAAATGACTTATATGCAGCATGTGATGTTAAAAGTATTCTGCTAACCCGTTACCCTCAATTTTAAAATATTACAAAGTTCAGCAAATGATAAAAAGCATATGCTGATAAAATAATTAACAGAGTGAATTAATAATTATAAATTTTTAAAAATACGTGCAACAAATGCTGTGGAAAAAAATTTACACTTTTAATTTTTAAACGATGAATATAATAGCTAATTTATATGATAATTTTATAGTGGTATAATTCATTGAATCTTATGACAATAATATGCGTGTGCTATGCATTTGTATTAAATCTCCATCGATATTTAGTAAAATTAAAAATCTATTGTTAAAAAATATTTACAATGTTAGAATAACACATAAATGTTTTGTGGCAGAAATTCGTTCAGTATGTGATACGTTACGGATAAACGCAAGTTTACACCAGTTTCATTTATTATTTCTTTAGATTTACACAAACTTTGGTAAAAAAATCAACAAGAAATCTTTGACATGCGGGTCTGAATAATACTAGTACAATTTAAATAGAATGTAAATTAAAAGAATAGAAATTAAGTATGGTAAAAGTGCAAACATAGGTTCACATCAGTTTTGTTTATAAACATGGTTCACACAAAAATATTATGTAATTTACTCCGAAAACTTTGTACATAAGATCTGAAACTAATTATTGTCTGCATTATAATAGTAGAATATATTTTATAAGCACGGCAAGCGACGTGTCAACACGGGATCACCATGAATTTTCTTAAATTATATTTCCTACAGACAAGAAAACTTGAATATGAAATTCCTAAAGACTTGCATTATGAGAACACATATGTATATTAAATTACTTATATACAGCATGTGATGTTAAAAGTATTCTGCTAATCCGTTTCCCTCAAGTTTAAAATATTACAAAATTCAGCGAAATAGGTAAAAAGCACATGCTGATAAAATAATTAACAGAGTGAATTAGTAATTATAAAATTTTTAAAAATACGTGCAACAAATGCTGTGGAAAAATTTTTACATTTTAAATTTTTAAACAATGAATATAATAAACGTACAGCAAACTTTCAAACGTGATGCTATTAATGTCTGAATATGTCTGAAAAAAAATTATGCAAATTAATAAATATCATATTTAATATACCGTCGACGCTCGTTATAACGACCGGCCATTATAGCGACTTTTTCAATATGACGACCTGTGCAAAAAGGCCCATACAGAATACCCTTTAATGATATATTATTTTTACATCCCATATAACGACCGTGCGGATCATTTAATTTCAATACATCGTCCCTAATCCCCTTCCGAGACAAGACGCGTATTTTCTAAGAACTGATTGCCAAGTTCACAAGCAACTTAAAGCTTGCTATTGCGTACAAAGAGAAAATGTGTATCTCAAGGGAGGGAGAATTTCTCGGAATCCGATTTCCGACAAAGGGAGGTATGGGCGGAAAAGTTTGCATTGGACTACAATGAATGACCTTCGTTTTGACAAACACGTGGACAATACATAAGCTAATCAATCTCTGCTGCTAGACACGTGGACTTTCTTCACGTGTATCTGCAGAGTTCAGTTTACAGTCAAACTCAACTGTGCTGATTCAAAGCCGGTCCCATAGGTGAGATGACGAAGCGACTGCCACAGGCGCGAAAATTAGAGTAGAAACAGAAAATATTTTACTACAAAAGAGAACATTTCGAAATTCATAAAAATATACAGACATTTTTTTTATTTTTGTAAACTGCTTCGAGATTATGAGAAATACATTTTAAATGCATATTTCGAAACGTTGTTATTGCTCTTAGAATTATGCTAAAGTACCTGCAACTGTAGCAGCGGAGTTTATTTGAGCTGAAAATTTTATAGGAATATCTATGAACAACAACTACTCGATAATCCAGCAACAATTGCTATAGAAAAGTTGGTATGAATAACAATAAATTATAGAGATGCAATCGAGCAATTTGTTGCAATAAAAGTTCGAAGAATGATTTAGAAATTATTTTTATTGCATAACAAATTATATTCAGAATTATTTACCTTTACTGCTTCTTTTAAGTTCTTTGATTTTTTAAAAAAAATTGTTTATTTAAATAAATAAAAATTTTATTTAATACAAATTTTTCCCAAAATGTTCATTTTCTATTTAGTAGGCTATTTCTACTTAAGCGATACATTCATTACTTAAAAGTGTCTCTCATAATTTAAAAAAAGCGTCGTTCTTAAAACTTGCGTCAGGCGCCCCGATGGATCCGGCTGGCCCAATGTATGGCAGTCACGACAGATTTTTCGTGCCCCAGTCGCCATTAGCGTACACGGTGGTTGGTTTGTAAGAGACCGGCATCGAATTAGTGACGCTCAAATCACTGGCTGTCTGCCTTTGCCAACCAGGCCACCGCGCTAACGCTATAAAATGCATAAACATAAATATATAGTGGATATATATTAGAAATGGAAGGGATTCGCAAATGCACTAAAAAGCATTTATCTTTCTCTCACTCACCCACAAAATAAAGTTAGTATTAAAGGCAAGTTTTGAGTTATTTTATTTAGACAGACAACCACTGAAAAATAATTATACTTGTGCGGACACGATAGATAGACTGACTGTCTTACACAATTTTTTCTTGGAATATTTCATAGTACCTTTAAAAACAGAAATCCTAAACGGCCAGGAATCTGGTGAATATGCAGATACTTAGCAATAAGTTTCAAGATATAGAATCAAATTTTGTTTCGTAATTGCGGACTGTAGGAAGATTCGTACCGAGGATCAAATGTTGGTCTTCTAAGCTCCCGGTGTATTTTACCAACTGTGCCATTTATAGGACGCTGAAAAACTCTCTTTTTTCGAATTCTAGTTATGAATATTTCCCTTTAATTTTTAACCTACGATACAAGATTTTGTTAGGTATTTTTAATCCATTTATTTAATATATATATATAATAACCCTATAGACTTAAATTTTTACCCTCCTAATCTGGAACTAATTAAAAGTAGCCATGATAATATTAATGTAAACTTTTTAGATATTAATATTAAATTAAATACTCACAGTAAATTTACTTTTGACTTATACGACAAAAGATCTGACTATAATTTTAATATTGTTAAATTTCAAAATTATCTAACCTGTTTACATAAATCTGTTTTTAATAACATTATTGTAAATCAGTTAGTTCGTATAAATAGGCTATGTTCTAAAGACAATAGGATTAAGCATATTATAGACTTGAAAGCTGTGCTAACTCGGAATAATTACCCAGTAAGTCTATCCAAAAACATAATTGGTTGTTTTTGTTTTAATGAATAGTTTGTTCTGTTGCATTAATATGTAAAACATAACAATAGGTTAAAATAGAAAAAATAACTACTAAAAATAAAAATAAAAATCATAAGTAAAAATAAAAATAATAATAAAATTAACTCTTAGTAGTAATAATAATAAAAAACTAAATAATTAAGGGAATAATAGTCCTAAAATACGGTAACCTAAGTAAGTCTGTAACTGTGAATCCACTACCTCAATGGTTGCAAGTTTTGTGACGTCAGTCACCTTGCGGTTACAAGTTCTTAACTTCTACTCTGACTAGCGCCAGGCTTGGTGTTCTTTGGTTAAGTACTTTTATTCAAACTTAATTCAATTATTAATCAATTCTTCTGTTATTAATGGATTGTACGGTGTCTGAGTGTGTTTATTTTATAGATCATACTCATCGGAAACAATCCATTGGTTTTTAGACAGTATTGACACCGCTGATGAAGAAATGCTGTCAAAAACCTTATTCATACTTTTCTTTTCATGTTGTTTGTTCATGGCTGCAAGTAGCTTTAGAGCTATTACTGGTTTTCTCTTTCATCTTATTCTTATATATATATATGTATATATATATATATATATATATATATATATATATATATATATATATATATATATATATATATATATGTGTGTGTGTGTGTGTGTGTGTGTGTGTGTGTGTGTGTGTGTGTCAAAACATTAATTAAATTTAAAGGGGAGGCCTCAGAATAATCAAATTTAACATCAAAATCATTGGCAAAACGCGTTTTAAAAAAGGGTTTTTCCCCGTCTGGAATGGATGACCTCGATTCGCGAAAGTGAATTGAAGTTCCGTCGAGGGAATCTATTTTAGATGTACAGGGTTTGGCAGGAGAATTAATGTTTCGGTAAACAGAAATATATTCTAGAATTTTCCAGATGGTGCTTTGCGCAGGCGTCATAAAGGGGGGACGCGCTGATAAGAACAGAGAATTATGCAGAGAGCGGGAATAAGTCGTGGTTATCGGAGGCATGCTAGCCGGGTCTACGAATTTTATGAAATGGCGAGCGCTAAAATGTGCGCTACTTAGAACAGTGGTCGTAATCGGATGAAGAAATAAATATGGGTAAATCTAACTGATGAGTGTTCAATGTGTACTGGATTGTTTCTCACTACGCCACCGGATTACCATAACTGCCACAAATTTTAATATGGCGGGCGTAATACTACGCTTGTCATATATATATATATATATATATATATATATATATATATATATATATATATATATATATATATATATATATATATATATATATATATACACTGCTTAAAGCACTTATGGGAGCACATGGTTTTAACGAAATTACGCAAATACTTACACCGATAAGTAACATAAAATAAATCATCCATAATTTAAAGCCTAGCAGGAAACAGAAGAAGAAAACCTCATATGAAAATCAAAGTTCATGACGTCAAAAACCAGAAAAAGAACATAAGGGTGGAAATTGGGATGTTGCAGAAACGTCTGTTTCACTGCCTTAACTGTGAAATTCGATTGCTGAGTTATTCTTTTTGAGAAAAGGTGACTTGAAAATGTCTCAAGAACTTGATTTACCGGAATCCATGGCATGGTGTATTATAGGCAGACTTGAATCCGGGCAAACACAACGAAGTGTCGCGGACGCTGTTGGAATCGCCAGAAGTGTCGTTGCAAGGCTGTGGAATCGATTCCAAGAAACAGGGAATGTTAGACGTCGAAAAGGGCAAGGTCGGCCACGCGCCACTACAGCAACTGATGACCGGTATATACTGTTAACAGCTCGTCGGAACAGAACAGACAATGCTACTCAGCTGCAAAGACAGTTGCTCTTGGCAACAGGACGAAGGGTGTCCAGCCAAACAATACTGCTGAACATCGAGATTGGGAGCAACATGATTGGAGCTAAGTGCTGTTTACAGATGAGTCCCGATTCAGTCTGGAGTGTGACACCCGACGTGCTTTGGTATGGAGGGAAAAGGGCACTCGAAATAACCCCACATTCGTTTGTGAAAGGTCACAATACAGACGAGCTAGTTTTATGGTATGGGGTGGAATCAGCATAGGTGGACGTACGGACCTGCATATCATTCGGAATGGTACTTTGACGGCCCGAAGGTATGCAGACGAAATACTGAGACCTCATGTCATAACTTACGCTGCAGCCTTTGGAGATTCCTTTGTTTTCCAGCATGATAATGCCAGACCGCATACAGATCGTCTTGTGGAGAACATGCTTGAAGCAGAAACAATACAGCGTATGGAATGGCCAGCGTGCTCTCCTGACCTGAATCCAATCGAGCATGTTTGGGACATGCTCGGACGACGCATTGCTTCGAGACCAAGGCCTCCTTTTACTCTCCGAGACTTGGAGATTGCACTTCTTGAGGAGTGAAACAGTATTCCCCAAAGTCTTATCGATAACATCATCGCATCCATGGAAAACAGGTGTGCAGCAGTCTTAGCTGTTCGAGGAGACCACACGCCATATTAAAAATCTTGCATCATTTCTAAACAATACATTTTTTATCGTTTACATGTAACCAAATTGTTCCCTAAATCATCTTTTCACGTTTTTTCCATATTTTCAAAGAATTAAAGCTCAATTACAAATTTTTTTATGTCATTTGTTCTGTATTGCGCATTGATACGCGTGTACTATCCATTTTATGCCAATACGTGGCTGTCTAGCACGGTTTTCTTAACTTCTTTGTTTGCTCCCCTAATTTTTTTTTAGCAGTATATATATATATATATATATATATATATATATATATATATATATATAGAGAGAGAGAGAGAGAGAGTACATTATTGCTTTTATCAACGGTTGGGCCAGATATAATTATCACCTGCTAAGACAGGGAAATTGATCCCGGATCTCCTGGCTTCGTGGTCATCATTTTTCTAACTGAAATGCGCCAGTAATGTGAGAATCTCATTTTCCGTTCCTTTTAAACGAAGTTGAAAATTTAGATAACCCCTTGTCCTAATTTTTTAAAATGCTTCGCTTCTCCCTTCAATTGCTAGGAACTATTTAAATGTGGCTTTGTTAGGGTCATCCCACATAAATGTGGTGATATTGGAGACCTTGGTCCCCTTGACAACTACGTCAGAAACGGATATGAAACAGAGGACTCACACATTACATAAAAAAAAACTGGTCAGTATTCAGATATTTTCCTCTAAGAACTTTTGCCATATATACCCTAGTGACTACTGACTCTTGATCTTCCTTTCCACAGGTCGGTAGTCATAGGAACGACCTTCAGCCAGGACTGAGAATTTTTCCGGAGTCTTTGTCTCGAGGCCGATATTCTGCCGATTTCCATATATCTACTGAACCAACCTGTCAATAAGTAAAACCCTCTTTTTACAAGCTTTATTCCTGACATAGTCCCTTATTTGTTTTTTAGACCCTGGATATTGGCATGTAAATACATATATTTTTTTTTTCATTTCCATTATTTTTCGTCGATACCGAATTTTTTCCGCAAAGAATTTTTACCGTATGACTATTATTGTCTCTTAATCTTTTACCCGGATCTTCTAACCTCGAAGCCTTATCGACCAACTGAGCTATCCTGGTGAAGTGAAGAAGTGCTGTTTTCAGTAACATTTCTTATATCTGAAAAACTTGTGAGGAATTCCACTCCTCATGAGTAAAATTAACGTTTGGGAGTACCACCTATCCTAAAGTTAAGATTGTTTTCGCAGCATACTTCAATCTTAGAGGGAACTGTTTAAAGCTGGATTTTTTTAAGTGCACCAAATACAGCCGCGAGACTGTATTTGACTCCAGCGTCGACAATTATGTGCTCCTGCTATATCCGAAACGGGCTGTCGCTTCCACCAAAGATTGTCTTTCATTAACAAAAAGTTCAAACTTTTTCATCTCCTCTCAGTAACTGACAGGAGTTCGAAGTTTTGAGCTCTCAGAGGATGTCAGCTTCTGAGGGAAAAGGTGTTTCTTTCATCAAAAATCAGCTTCTATACCTTTTCCCCTCAATTAACAGTTCTGAGTTTTGAGCTGTCAGAGGATGTCAGCTTCTGAGGGAAAATGTGTTTCTTTCCCCAAAAATCAGCTTCTATACCTTTTCCCCTCGATTAACAGTTCTGAGTTTTGAGCTGTCAGAGGATGTCAGCTTCTGGGTGAAAATGTGTTTCCTTCACCAAAAATCAGCTTCTATACCTTTTCCCCTCGATTAACAGTTCTGAGTTTTGAGCTGTCAGAGGATATCAGCTTCTGAGGGAAAATGTGTTTCTTTCCCCAAAAATCAGCTTCTATACCTTTTCCCCTCGATTAACAGTTCTGAGTTTTGAGCTGTCAGAGGATGTCAGCTTCTGGGTGAAAATGTGTTTCCTTCACCAAAAATCAGCTTCTATACCTTTTTCCCCTCGATTTGCATCCACGCTCTTTGAATGCGTCATAAAGTCCATTAGACACATCGCGATGGTACAACTAGAAAACAGCGAGGTGTCTTACAAGTAATGACTGCTCCTGTATGGCAGAGAACGTGTACATGTCCCCTACCTCAGTTGCCTGCAGAACAATCTGTGTGGTCTGGTCTTAACAAAATTTTCATGACGAGAAAGAGAAAATTGGAAGATAGGTTTTATTGAATGAGATTTTTAAAAATTTATAATAATAATAATCAAAGGCTCCTGCCATATCGTTTAAGTAGGAGCGTGCTTTTTTGTATAATAACTATATTAGATTCTACGCAGTTGTCTTGGTAATTAAGTTTTGCAGAATTGCATACAGCACACCCTCGAAGGAGAAGTTCCCAAAATTCAACAATACGCATCTTTAGCTGGATTTATTAGAATTTGTCAAAACACCCAACCGAAACTGAGTCTTCAACCTATTCGTCTAGAACAGGCCTGTATAACTCGAAATGTGATGAGGGCCATATTGTTTTACAGACAGAGACTGCGGGCCGCAAGAGAAAGAATAAATTGGAAATCGAAAGATTTTATCTAACAGAAGAAAATGACTGATTACTTTAAAAATCAAATAAACATTAATATTAATTGCTCATATATATTCCTTTCGTAATATCATAAATCTAAACGTAATATTCCGTGTTTTTCAGAATTTTTATATTCACAAGAGTCTTTGCGGGCCACAGAGTGAGTTCTGGCGGGTCCCATGTGGCCGTATGTTGTGCAGACATATATATATATATATATATATATATATATATATATATATATATATATATATACAGTGAAACCTCCCTTAACGGACACTCCCGAATAGCGGACACTCCGAATAGCGGACAGGTATTTTTGACAAACTTTCAATTATTTTGGCAAATATTTCAAAATTAGAAACTTTTAACGCCTCAAATGGATGGATGGAAAAATTCCGGACACACCACAACATATTTTTTAAGCAGATTTGAGGTGAAGAAAAATTCGTAAATTCAAATGAAGTAACAGATTGGATTGGAAAGCTTAAATCTTTGTGCAAAGGATATCATGACAGAGACATTTTCAATGCCGATGATTCTGGCCTTTTTTGCCGCGTCCTTCCGGACAAGACCTTATGTTTTAAGGATGAAAAATGTAGTGGCGGGAAAATTTCAAAAGAGCGGCTCACTCTTTTGCTGCGTTGCAACATGCTGGGAGACTTCAAAACTCCAATTGTTATTGGAAAAGCTAAGAAGCCTAGATGTTTCAAGAACATTAATGTGCGAAAATTTAGTGTTTCGTGGAAGTCAAAGAAGAAAGCGTGGATAACCACTGAGATAATGAGCGATTGGTTGGTGGAGTTAGACGACAAAATAAAAAATAAAAAGAGAAAAATCAATCTGTTCATGGACAATGCTACTTCCCAACCTGATGATTTAAAGCTAAAAAGTGTTAATTTAATTTTCTTGACTCCTAACACCACTTCGATGCTACAGTCACTTGATCAGGGAATTATCCTCAGCTTTAAAGTACGATACAGAAAGCTGCTTCTGAGACATGTGCTTTCACGGATTATCTCCTGCAAATCCAGCGAAGAGTTGGCAAAATCGGTGTCTGTTTTGGATGCAATTTCCTGAACTACGTCAGCCCTTAAAAAGGTGGAACCTGGGTGCGTTCTAAAAATGTTTTAAGAAGACGGGATTTTTGAGTACAAGCGAAGTGGCAACTGACAGTGCTACCGAAAAAAGCAAAAAAGAACTTGCGGATCTAATAGCCAATTTGGATTCAAATGTCAGCGTTGAAGAGGAAGTCAAGATCGACGACGATTTATCCATTGGGGAAAAAAACCTGCGTGTTTCCAATTTCATTCATCGGGCCACCACTGAAGCACTGGCCCTTTTTGAGGATGATGATGAGGAATCGCCAATGGAAGACTGCAAAATCAAAGATTATTCGGAAGCACTGAAATACAGCGAATAACTAAAACAGTTCTTTCTGAACAATGAAGATTCGGAGGGACTAGCAAAGATAAATCCTATGAAGATTCATCTTGAAAAACAGGTTTGTTGTGTAAAAAAGATAAATCAAACTTTGTTAAGAGATTTTTTAGCAGTAATTAAAATAATTTAGCTACTATACATTGTATTTTGGGATTATTTAATGCAAAATAAAAGGATTAACACACAATTAAAAGGTAATGTAGTAAATAGTTATTCTTTTCTTGCCTAATAATTTTTTCCTTTTTAATTAAAATTGCAGCCATAATTTTCATTCAAATGTCAAACAGAACAGCAAAAACTTTTTTATAAAAAGGTTGTCCTCCCTAATAGCGGACACCTCCTAATAACGGACAAAACTTTTGGTCCCGTGACTGTCCGCTTTTCGGAGGTACCACTGTATATATATATGATATATATATACAGGATCTCAACGGCCTCCCGCCACTAACGTTCGAGAGGACAGATATGTTGTCAGGTCGACCTTGCATAATCGTACAGCCACATCACGGACCTTGAGTCAGGAAATGATCTTGTTTGCAGCACGACAAGTATCCGCACGGACAGAGCGATGACATCTGGAGCAGCAAGTACTGTCTGCACGGCGACCATTATTGCGGCTTCCCTTGACACTGCAGCATAGAGACGTGCTGCAACAGTGGTGCGCCCAACGACAAAACTGGATACAGAGTGTCTATTCAGAGAGTCCCGGTTCTGCATGCTGCATCATGATGGACTTATCCATGTCTAGTGGCACCGAGGATAACGCACGTGGCTTGCTTACATTCGATATCGTCATAAGGGCCCTGCACCTGGTGTGATGGTATGGGCAGCCATTGGGTACACGACACGAACACCTCTTGTTCGCGTCGTCGGTAATCTGAACAGCCAGAGTTACATTTCTCATATCTTAAGGCTGGTGGCTGTGCCCTATCTTCGAGGCCTCGGAGACGTCATTTTTCAACAGGATAACCCAAGACCGCATGTTGCCCGTCGTGTCCTGACCTACCTCGACACAGAGGGTGTTCGACTGTTGCCGTGGCCCAGATGTTCCCAAGATCTCTCACCCATTGAAAACATCTGGTCATGGGTTGCTGAGAGACTGGACCGCCATCGCCCTCCATTCACTACGATTGATGAAGTGTGGCATAGACTTGAAGCAGCATGGAATGACTTGCCCGTATCTGTCATCCAAGCCCAGTTCAACTCGATGCCTAACCGGGCCTCGACTCGATGCCTAAGCCGTTTTAGTTGCCAGAGGTGGCATCTGTGTACTAATTTCGGACCCTATATACCTCCAAATTGCCTACATATTTAATCATGTTTTCTTCCTACTATACTGTATACGTACAATAAGTAAAGTTTTGTTATTTGCTATCCTTCCTGGTGTTGCAATTTTAATGGCCAACAATGTGTATATATATATATATATATATATATATATATATATATATATATATATATATATATATATATATATTAAATAAATGAATAAAAATACCTACGAAAATCTGGTATCGTAATTTAAAAATTAAAGGGAAATATTCGTAACTGGAATTCGAAAAAAAGACATTCACTTCCTTTAAGAAAGCCTCGGAATTGTACGTTCACATTTTTATTGTGTCATTGAAATATCATATAATATAAAGCTATCATAAAGAGCTAATAAGTAAAGTTAGATGCACGTATGTAATTATGTGTAACCATTGAGATAATAATAATATAGAGACTGTAAGGAGTCTTGGGTTAAGTTTAGGGTGTCGATGTTGGTCCAGGTAGTGTTATATCCTTTTCTTTATATGACGTGTCAGAGTTTCCAAACATCTTTAAAATCATTATGCAGGCCACACCTCTACGAATTTCTAAAAGAAATTGCATGTTTTTTGCCTTCACAGTGTACACAATAGTGACAACCTAAATAAAAAATTTAATATGTGAGTAGCTAAATTTATTTGGTTAATTTGGGGGCCCCGAGGCTTGAAATCCGTCAATGATCTTAGAGATTAAAAGGATATTATACGGACGATGAAGCTACGCCTCGATACGAAATATTTATTTTTCTATTAGAAAAAGGATCTGTCGTTGAGAAGTAATTTACTTTTTGCTTGGAACTTTTAATTTCTCTTTCTACCGACAGCGAGTGCACCTGTAAGAGACAAAAGACAAAAATGCCGTTTATATAAAGGAGGAAGCGTAAAAACACAGACAAAATGATGTATCGTCTGTTGTTTTCTGTAAGCACCCTCTATGAAGAAAATAACTGGATTTCATTAAGCTTGTTTCATTCGCGCATGTTTCAGACACGGGAATCCCCTGAGAGCGTCTGGCATTATTGACGTTTTCATACGACCACTCTTGACGATCATCGTAAATTCTGCTGAAAATAACATTGTTTTCCTTTGAAATGAAATCCAAACATTCAAATGAGCGAATAAAGAAATCGATGACGACAAGAAATATCTAGGATCAATGAACTCAATCTTTTTCAGCAAAAAGTAATGTTGCCAAATATGTTCAATAAATATGAAATCCTCAAATATTATTGTTCTTTTTCTTGAGTGTATTGTGTCACTTAAAAAAGGACAGTTTTCAGAATTTTTAACCTCTCTAATACGCTATGAATCTGTTGTATTTTTCGCAGTTCATAGGTATAACTGATTTACACAGTTTTGAATAACAGGGCAAAATTAATTATCGGAATTAATAAAGCAATAACCCTGCCCTGATTTTACACCGTGATTTCTTTTTTTATCAGATTACTTCAACCTCTTATACTGTTGAATAACATTACGTTAAGTTTCAATAAAATACCACGGATATTTTTTTCCCCAGGAAATAAAGAAATAAGACGGTTTTTGACCGTCTAAAATCGGGAATGGCAACCTGTGGGTCGCCATGGTTTTATTCAACTATAAAATAACTTTTTAGATAATTTCACAGGAAAATAACTTAAATTTTTATTTACCATGAAACTGTATGGTAATTATGTTTTTTAAATGATAAAGTGTCATACAAATCATAAACTCAGTTCGTTAAAAATCTACCGCCTTTATTTGGTGGTAAACTAAAATCGAGGTTACTTACTTCTTATAGTACACAAATTCTAAGCGTCAGTTCGTCCTTCATCAGTCTGTGTTGTCACTTTTGGCATTACTGTTATAGTTTCCCCAGCAGAATAAAGACATTTTGTTTAGGTAACAGTTTCTCTATTCTGATTGTTTTATACACTCTGTCACAAAAAAAAGATATGCACCCAGAAGGAAACGAGCTACTATCACGAAACTTAACATGTATGTAGTGTATGAGGAGATAAGCAAATGATTATAAATTCAGAAGGACAGACCTTTTTTTTAAGAAGATATGGCATGAAAAAGGTTACAAATCAGTAAGTAGTAAATCTACCTCTGGCAGCTATACAAGTCGAAACACGGCGTGGCATCTAATCAATGAGGTCACCTATGACCTCCTGCGGAAGATCATGCCATAATCTTTGCAACTGGGCAGTTAATTCACCAGTATTCCGGGACGGCTACAGTTGCCTTCCAAGCACGTCCCAGACGTGCTCTATTGGCGAGAGGTCTGGTGACCTCGCAGGCCATGGGAGTACGTCATATCCTTGAAGACATTGTTGGGAGAGTCGCGCAGTATGTGGACGAGCGTTGTCTTGCTGATAAATGGCACCTGGGCGACTTAATAGCATAGGCAGTACAACTGGCGTTAAAATCTCGTCCACGTAACTGCGTGCCGTCAAAGTGCGTTGAAGGACGACTGGAGGTGATCGTGTGTCCCAACAAATCGCTCCCCACACTGTCACACCTTGTGTAATAGCCGTATGCCTCTCGACAACAAATGCCGGATCGGACCGGTGGCCTGGCCGCCTCCACACGCGTATGCGCTGGTGATCAGCACTGAGACTGAATCGGGATTCATTGCTGAAGATCACACGCCTCCAGTCGGTCACACTCCAGCTTGCCCGAGGTCGGCAAAATTCCAATCGACACCGCCTATGATGTGGAGTCAGTGGTAGGCGTCTTAATGGACGTCGGCTCCTTATACTTGCGTCGGCCTGTCGTCTCCGAATGGTTTCCCTTGATACCACCGGATGTCTGGAAGATGGTAAATGGCGTCGAACCGATCCGATTCTAGTGACGTTGTTGGTGCGGACGTGGCCGCTCTTATGATTGCGCGATCCTCGCGCGCATTTGCGTTCCTGGGATGCCTTGACCCTCCGCGACGGTAGACTGTCCCTTCCGTGATCCATTGTTGCTAACACCGAGCAACTACCATATCGCTCCGACCGAGGTGGCGGCCGATACTGTCAGTGTACATGTAAAACATGTATGTCAACAATTCTAATAATTCTTTTATTATATATATTTGAATAGCAGAGTAAAAGCTGTTCAGTAAAAGCTATGTTTGTTAAAAAAAGGTATACGTTAAAACCATTGAAGATGCCTAAAATAATGTATAGACGACAAGACTTTTAACAATAACATAAAAGTATTTATTCATTTGAAAAACTAGTTAAAATTAGTTAAAAACAACAATGTCAATATCTTCATTCTTCACTGGTAACGTTAGTAATGCACACCGGGTTTTTACATTGAATCAATTTCTTAAACAAACAGTCTATTTTCCTATACTGTGATGGACTATCAAAAGGGATTTAAATGTTGAAGTAATATAAAATACCTTACTTTTAGCAGGCTTAATACAATATCTTGTATATAATCTTATCAGAACAGACACCGACTTCTTAATAAACGCATTGATGAACAGAGCAGATTGACACTACCTAATAATACCGATACTCATCTCATATCTTCTATATCATCACCTCTATACACTCCTACTCATCTTTCCTGAAACTATCCACGGCTTATATACACGTGTCAAAAGCTGATATTCAAATATCAGGTTGTAACTTCTACGAAATACGCCCTCTACTAGAGACTTTTATGCTTAATTATATGACGTACGGCAGTCTGCCAAACATGACGTAATCACAAGAAATCTGCGTCAGAGATTCGGTTTAGTTATGAATTGAATCGCTTTAACTTGAACAGGCTTAAAATGGAAATGCAAAGTATGACGTCAAACTTCGGAAAGGCAAGTAATTAATGAACCTTTAAAGTAATTCTTAGTTCACATTGCTAACAGATACGCCTGTTCGACCAACCTGCTTCTCTGAAGCCTACTATACGCCCCCTCTCAAAGTCCGAAAATTGTTCGTACTGTCGCCGGTTACGTCTCAGAGGCATCTCTAGTCACAATACCGTCCATCCAAGTTGACAGATTTGTTTCAATAACCCTATGGCACGAGCAATCATGCTTTTAAACTCTCCCAGCTGCGCATCTCATAAGCGCATAGCGTCCTTACCCTTGTCTCATTGGCGTCGAAATTTTAATCATTTGCATACCTCTTACCAGACTACATTCCTGCCAAGTTTCGTGACAGTAGCTCGATTTCTTCTGTGTGCATATATTTTTTTTGTCACAGAGTGTAATTCTGAATCCATACCGTAGTCGCATTAATTTTCTTAGGGCTCTGTTGCATTTTTGCTTTTACACACCTTTCACAGAGGGAGGAATGTTTCTTAATGTTCTCCCTTTCTTACAAATTTCATTTTAGGGAAATCCAAAATTTAGTTCGAATTATATGTGGAAATGCCTTTTATTGTTTTTTCTCTGCCTTAAAAGGCCTTTTTTTTTTAGATAATATGCATATTGGGAAAGGGATAGGGCCGCGGGATGCGTGAAAACCGCTAATGGGGGTCGCGACCCAAAACAGGTTGGGAAACATTAGTCTCGAAGCTTCTGCCAGAAATACTGGTTACACCATAAACGAAAACCATACTAAATGGCTGTTAATCTCAAATACACCTTACAAACTATAACTCATTATTGTATCAATGGATATACTTTTGATTCTTTAGGCCAATTTAAGTATATTGGTACCTATATTACCAAAAATAAAACCTTAAAGAAGAAATTAATAATAGACTGGCACCGGGAAATAGGTTTTACCATCGATTAAAACGACAATTTTGACCTAATTTTCTGAGTCTTTAAACGAAAATAAGTACTTATAAAGAACTCCTCCGATCTCTCATACTGTATGTTATGTTTAACATGGTCACTTAACTAAGCTGCAAAGATAACCAACTGCAAATTTTTGGAAGAAAAATCCTCCGAGCAATCATCGGACCAGTATTCGAAAATGAATTTTGGTAAACAAGGTATAACGTTGAACTATACAGAGTTCACAAAGAACCTTATATCTAGAAAGGTAATCATGACTGGAAAGATTCCATGGCACTTATAGAGATCACAGAACTACAATCTTGTCAAAATATTTACCTTCGGAAAGCCGGGAGACTCAAAGACATAGAGCATTCCCCCCCCCCCCCCGCCCCCCACACTCACACACACACTACCAGATGACTTGATAATGTGGATAAAGAAATTATGACCCTTGGGGATGGTGACAGATTGGATTCGCATAATTGAAGCACCCAAGGCTTGGAGTGAGCTGTAATGCCAAGGAATACAAGAGGAAAGAATTAAGAGAAGTGGCCACAACCATAGTTTTGCGATGGATGAAATGAAGTTGTGTGATTAGGGTGCCACAATGTAGCGGCCTTCAAAGTTAACATACATAGTTTTTGTCTCTTTTAGGACCTGGGGATGTTTTTGAAAACAACAAACAATCTGCATTTATTTTACATCAATTAACCTTTATTCTGCATTAAAAAAACAGCTAGTAAATAGTTATCTAGAGATGCCGATCTAGAATGCCGTTTACTTCACCTTTCAGCGTCTAAAGGCACTCACTCCACTTAGACACTATTCTCTTTTCCGTGGGGTTTTCTTAGTGTGTCGCTATTAAGACTGTGTACTTACCTTATCGGATTCGCTCGTCTCAATGTTAACCTATGGAGAAAATTTGTCTACTATTTACAGCTAAATAAATGCTGACAATCCAATAAAAATGGTATTTTCAGATAGCTTGAACTTTTCTGCAGATTGCAACGGTATTCATTTTATAAATTTTGTCCACTAAAGGAAGTTATGAGCAATTAAAACACACTATACCAGATTTTTCCCATGAATTATTTAAATTTTAAAATATTATTTGCATTTTTTTAAAAAAACGAAAAATGCCCCAAGGTGTAAAATTTCTTTTTCTACTATGGAGTACAATTTTAAAAAAAAAACTTTAAATCCAAATCGACAATCCATGGACAAATTTTCTCCACAGGTCAATATTGAGGTGATTTTATAAATTTTGCCATTTTATAAAGTCACCTCAAGCGAATCCAATAGGGTTAGTACACAGCAACCTTATATCGAGAAATAACATGATTTGTAAAACTAGTTTGACAGCAAAAAACATCTGATAAAGTTGTCACTTGAAAACACCTGTAATTGTGCTTAAAAAAAAGTCCTTCTGTCTATTGATATCTAGATTCTTTCACTTAAACCATTTATAATTGGTCTTCTGAAACACATTCACATTGCCTTTATTATAAAATAGCAAACAAATCTCTCTAAATCTGGTGCTTGACATCCCAAACCCATACATTTAACGATAGCAAAAAAATATTCCTAAATTTATTTCGCTTTAATTTAAAATTCTCTGAGATACTTTTTGACCCACTGATTATAAGTAATGGATTTCGTGAGTTTTAAAATTTCCTAGACCGAGCACAGTTTTTCCCTTAATTAGATGTTCAAAGATTTTTCACTACTTAGCGGTCTATTTTTTTTTTAAACTGCAAAGCTCCTATGCGAATATGATGAAAGCTTCATTTTAGCAAATACGTTATTTTTGCTATATGAACTATACTTTAACTATAAACTTTGTTATTAACTTTGGTTTAACTATAAAATAAATAGTTTTCTTAATTTCTATAGTGGAAAAAATGGAAAAAGGACAAAAAACTCTTTTAAAATTTTCTCTCGGGGGTTTTATTTTTAAAAGAGTTTTATAAAATTTAAAATCATTATGTGAAGCAATGAAATGCAGATAGTAAAAGTTCCTGTATTCATTTACATATTTAAAAAAATACTCTTTAAAATTTCTCATCACACTTGCTTATGTTCTACTTGTTATTAAAAATAAAGTTTTAAAAATGCAGCTTTGCAGTAAGTTGTTTATCGGCTTCATAAAACTCACTTTCAAGTTTATATCATAACTTCAAGAAACTATTTAAACTTAATACCAAAAATGTCACTTCCATTTTAAACTGAAAAAAATAGGAAAATATTTCATCCACTGCTGTAACTAATGGATGCAACGAGTTATTAAAAGGACCTGGATGCTACTGTATTCAGCACAGTTGCATAAGAAGGTTCTACAAAGTAATTAGGGTTAATTTAATTTTGATGACAATTAAAAGGAAAATTTCAAAATGATTGTCTTAAAAATAAGTTAACATTAATATTTCCTCATATAAAATAATTTTGTCTTAGGTAACACCTGGTGAAACCAAGAAATAGTTGTAGAAAACGTTTGAAAAACAATGTGAACTTCGGAATCCGGGTGTATTATAGTTTTTTTAAAACGAATAAAACTAGTAATAAATGAAATAGATTGAAACTTCCTAATGATTACATTTCTTTTCAAATATTGTGTGAGTTAGGAGAAAAATTGTATAAAATTAGTTTTCTTTTCTTTTTAAAATATTGTGTATGACTTATTTTAGAAAAAAAAATTCAGGTAGTCTCTTCTAACGAAAATACCGCGGGTTATTAACGTAGGATTACTTATCGTTGCCTACCTCTTTTGTATGTATATATGTATGTATGTGTTGTGTATATATCTAAATATATACATACATACATATATATATATATATATATATATATATATATATATATATATATATATATATATATATATATATATATATATATATATATATATATATATATATATATAGACATATAAATATATGTATGTCAAAATTTTGACGCGTTTTGGTACTTTTCAGTTTAACTGTTTACTGCTTGCCCAAGCGATACGAAGTGGGTTTGGCACGCTGCCAAAAATTATAACTCGCGATGATGGATGGTTTTAGCGTCTGAAATTTTGCTTTCCGGAGGACCGTTATGGAGGAACGTAATTTAACGTTTAAAAAAAAAACGCTACTTCTTAATATACGTAATAGAAATTAAAAATGGCTACTAGTAGTTTCGATCTGATAATTACAACCCTATTTCAGACCGTAGAATTAAGCCCGTGGTTCGAAAGTCATTTGTGGCTCCATGAAGAAGTTCAAGTCATTTTAAGTTAATTTGACGGAAAATTTAGGAAAGGCGTTATAAAAGGCTAATTACTTTCTGGTTAAACACGCAGAGGGGGGACAAGGTTGCCAACTGTAGAGGGAAAGGATCGCAAGAAACAATTTCGCTTTGTTCTTACTTGTTGCTTGATCCATCATTACTCTCATGTCTAAGAGTTTCATAGATTGCTGGGTCCAAGGTTTTGCAACTCTTTCCAATGAAAGAAATAAAATGTAACGTGTATCATAACTATTTACTGTTGTGGGTTTTAGATCTTATTTCTGACAACGAGAATGAACAAAAGAAATCTCAAACAAGGACTGATAAATTTTGTTTGGGTGAACACATAAAATTGAAAGCATAAACAGCTTTCTGGTAGAAAATTATGTGGAAGACACTTTACATATCGCGTATTGCACCTCGCTATGTACCTTTAGTCAAATAATTAAAAAAATGGCATAAGATTTTGTGAAAAGGTTAGATAAAAATCTTAGGGTAAGGTCAGGTAAACTCTCCCCCCCCCCCTCCTCAGCTTGAAGATAGATGTGCTTTGTTGCATTTGAACTGTCAGTGTTGACCTATTTTAAACCAATAAAAGACCTCAGCAATTTCGTTGCTAATCATTTGGAGATTTGTAATTGGTTAAATATACAGGGTCATCGAAAAAGGTTGGACACATTTCATATAATTATATTTAATGAAATAATTACAATACAAACAATTCTTTCGTTGTAATGTACAGAATTTAATAGAATTTTACCTTAATAAGTTTCAATATGAGCACCGTTGGTTGCTCTGCGCATATCAAGTCGCTAATCAATCTCTAACCAGGTGTTACGGAGCATGTACGGCGTCACTGTGGCAATTGTATCGACAATTCTCTCCCGTAAATGCGTCAAGTCCCGTACCTTTACCTTACCTTATAAGTTTTACCTTATAAGTTTCAATAAGAGCACCGTTGGTTGCTCTACACATATCAAGTCGCTAATCAATCTCTAACCAGGTGTTACGGAGCATGTACGGCGTCACTGTGGCAATTGCATCGACAATTCTCTCCCGTAAATGCGCCAAGTCCCGTACCTTTACGCCGTGAAAAATGTTTTTCACGTAACTCCAGATTTGTACGTCGGTAAACACAACACACATTGAACTTTCTCCTGAACGGTCAACATTGCACTGACGGAAAGCCGAACGAAGACCTCTTCCACCTTGCATCGCTTCTGCGCAACGTTCCAAGTCACGGTTGCGTACCAGTTACCTTTAGAAATCTTCGACACTTGCAAAATTGTTTAAAAAGAATATTGTTAATATAATTGAGCTTTTGCTCAATTTCTTTTAGAATTATGAGCTTTCGAAATGTGTCCAACCTTTTTCGATTACCCCCTATTTCAACACGAGTAACGTTCACGCTGACGGATTCTATGTGAACAGGCCCTAACACTGATTATGGTGGTATTAATTGAAACTGGATTTTGTTAACGAGACAAATACATTTGTTAGGAAACTGTAGTAACTCTCTTTTCCTGTACATATTTTTCCCTCAATCCTGATCAGGGAAATATTGGTAAATCACGCGCGTGATATATCCGAAGCGCCCCAAATCCTCTTCATGGTGACATTTACTAGATTAGTTCATATATCGATCGTTTCTCGTAGATTTCCTTTCCGCCGAAATCTTCCGACTATCTTTCATCCTTATCAGGCGACCTTAAAAAAAAGATGTTCCTCCTTTACTTTCTGAAACTATTTTTAAAACTTTCCACAGAAAATTAATGAAAGAAAAGGGTCGACACTGATCTTAGGTAACGCACTCATTTATCTTCTATTCACGTCTGCAAATTTCCTCGACGTGGACTAAATATAAGAACTTTCTTTTTCTTTTCTAGAACACTCTGAATTACATCTCATTTCCAATTTTAATTTTTTTTTTTTTTCAGTGTTTTAGGATTAGTTTTTAGAAATGTTTTTTAAGAAATTTAATGAATTTTGTCGCTTTGCTTAATAAATTTCGAGAGTCTAAAGGTTTTCTATATCCATACCTTTATTAGCGTATGATTGTTTCACGGTAGAGTCAGTCAACTTCATGATTTCTATTTTTTCCGGAGTCTATCCTGAACTTTCATTTCTCAAACATACAGCTAATGAATATATATTCTATACATACAGAGAACGAAGCCGAATGAAAGGTAACGAACAAAGTTGTCCGCTAAATGTATATGTAGCAGCGAACACCACCGAACGTATTTGTTTACCTTTGCCATGGCTCGCTCACTAAGCGGTACATGAAAGGAAGTTCGTTACTGTTCATTAGCCGTCGTTCATTGTATGTGTACAGAACCTACAGTTTAGCTTGGATTCTTCTTACTTTTTCGCTTGGAAATTTCATTTCTAGTAAGAAACTTAATGACGTTGCTCGTTGTTGAGTTACGCAATATAGTATGACTTGGAGTATTTACCACAAGTCACTTCACGAAAATGAACAAACGGCTGTACTGGCATTCGGTTTGCCAATGTAGACGGCCAACAGAATTTCAAACCGAACACTGAATTTGTTTGTTGAAATTTGGCCCAATTTGTTCGTTACCCTTCGTCTGCTCTATGTATACCCGCCTTTAGAGGCTGAAAGAGTGCCTTGGTACACATTCACTGCATATATTCATTCGTCTATTCCCAGGACTTCTGACTTGAGCTTTTGGCTTGTCAAGGAGTTTCTGTGCTGTCTTCTTAAATTCATTCCGGGTATCAGGATTTAGTTTTGCCATGAAGCTACAGAAGGAGGCGCAGCTCAGTGTTAAAAATGTGTCTCCCTTTTTGTCGCCGCCCCTAGAGGGCGCTCGCGTGCTCTGGCGGGCGGCTTAGACACGGACAACCATACGCTTTAATATGGATTTTTCGTATCTTTCCTAGCGAAAACAAGTTGTTTTATTTTAGTGCGTATTTAATATGAATTTATTTATTCAATTTAACAATTTTTTATTTTCATTCAAAATCTTTATTTCAAGTGTTTTTTTTTTGCTACAATTCAATAAAATTCTTAAAGGAAATGAGTAAATAAACTTTTTCAGAATAATTGTGTATTGGTTTCAGAATAAATTAGTTCAGAATTCTGTAATAATTTAATAATTAAGGAAATGAAATTACAGAAAAGAATTGTGAAGAAAGTTTTTTATCATTGTCATAATCTCTTATGGAAAAAAATTGTGAGAAATAATACTGATTAACCAAAACACACACACACATAGTAATATAAGAATATTTTTATTTGCAGATAAGTATGAATAATACATCATATATAACAGGCCTTTAAAAAAAAAAAAGCAACATTTTCTATCAATCCCAAATAAATTCTTATCAGGACTAATAAAATAGGAAGTCAATTCAGTATTTAATCAGACAATACTTTAAAATATCTTCCTTTGGGGAAAAAAAAATCAGTCAAAGCATCTCAGATTACACTTTCAAAAACTGGAGGTATAATCGTCAAGTTGGTAAATTACAGAATACAAATTTTTTCAGCAAATTAAAAAGAAAAAAACAAATAACTTTGACTAGGACAAATCAGCTATATTTTTGAATTTTCACAAAGTACGCATTTAATTGCATAAGCAGATTTTGTACGCAGATTTTGTACGCAGATTTTGCATAAGCATTTATAGTAACATTGTTTATCATACAATGAAAAATTATTTACTTATCAACTAACTTAAATAGTGATTAAATTCATATTATGGTTCCAGCATTGTCAGGAATTACCTTCAAGTTGGTAAATTATCGATTACAAATATTTTCAGCAAATTAAAAAGAAAAAATCCCCAAATAACATTCATAAGGACAAATCAGCTATATTTTCGCATTTTCACAAAGTATGGGTTTCATTGTAGTCACAGTAAAAAGATAGGAAAATATTAATTTTTTTAAAAATTATACTTAACAGATTTTGCATAAGCATTTATAGTAACAACATTATTTATCACACAATGAAAACTTATTTACTTATCAACTAACTTAATAGTGATAAAATTCAATATTAAGAAAAGTTAACTGGAAATATTTTATTTCTGTGCACAATTAAAAAAAATGATGGCTTTAGTTCAGACGTGTAGCTCAATTTGCCATAACCACAAAATATATTGAATAGAAGAAAAGTATTTCATAATTATAAAGAACTGAAATTAACAACATACACTATTAATACATTATTATAAAATAAAAATTAAATGTGTGATATACAATTTACTATAGATAAATTTGATCAAAACAATAAGTAAAGTTCAAGAACAAATGTTACAACCCAATGAAACAGATTAAAATTAAACTTACACTGATTCAGCATTTTTGCAAATTACTAAATCATTAACACGCTGTAGTAAAAATGACAGGCTTTCAATATCATGCACATCAACATCCAGTGATATTTCTATATTTCCCATAAAATCTGAAATTCGAAAAGCAGTGTACTTCAATTTCTATTATTAGTAATATTTAATGATTAAAATCAATATGCATTAATTCATTATGTCATGTATTCTTAAAGTAAAGAAATCTGTTTAAAAAGTACTTATGATTACATTAATCAACACAACAATTGGAAACAACTGTTCATTACTTTTATATCTAATAGTTAAGGTGGAAGTAATATACTTAGAATATTATTTTACACCATTTAACATTTTAAAATTAACCATTACCATTTTGCAATTTCAACTTTTTAAACAATAATATTCTGTACATACTTTTACAGATGAATCCTGACAAATAATGACTCGTCGCTCATAAGAATATTTAGAATTCCATTTTGAACATATCAGATACTCTTGAGTAGATGCTACTGTCCACCATGAATCTGGTTTTTGTATATTTTCTAAATGAATTAAAAATGTAGAATAATAATTTTGCTGTTGTTCAGCTTCTGTATGAGATTCAACATCTGTACTTATATTAGGCCTTTTGTTTTTTTCAAATGAAGAATGACGAGGAGCTGGAGCTTTTCTCTTGCATGTTCTAACAGACAGATATTTTGGTAAATTTGGGAATAATGTTGGTACAGAACCTGCTTTTAAAAGAGGTGACCCTCTCTCAGAGTAAATATTGTTCCATCAGTGAGTTTAGTCACATATGACCTTTCTATACACTCTTTTTCAAAATGCAACTCACAGAGCTTGTCACGATTACTGAAAACTTTGTCTTTTCTGGGGATGGCTTTTTGCCATTCTCCAAAAGTTCACTATCCTGGAATGAGTAGAATTGAAATGAACAACAAACACAATCAATATATATTTATAAAATGAAAATTGTATGCTTGGTATAAAATTCACTCTCTGATAACTTGTTACATACCACAAACATATCAAATGAATTACAATCGCTAATGAAGGTAAATTTGTAATTAAAATTTGAAAACCATCAAAACTAATGCTTCATTATATACGTAAGTATCGTACATCTTTTATTGATGAGCTATTTCCTTTAAAGCAATAGTATGAGTAATTATTTACATCTTTTTACATACAATAGAGATTTGTGAACACGTGATGATTATTTTTGATGGGATATAGGGATGATTGAAAAATAAAACACGCTTATTTCCAGCAGAACTTAAGATGTCTTAACTTTGCGTTCACTTAAAACACAGCAGCTGTACTTTTCTCTCATTATTATACATCTTATATTAACACAAAACAATAATAATGTTTTTACCTGAGGAGCAGCAAATATACTAGGATTTCTCTGTCCAGTTTCTTTATTTCTTTTTAAGACTGATCTATAGCCAGTAGAACAACCCGGGTCAAAACACGTGTTTGGCATATTTCTCCACGCATAATAAATTTAAAAATTTATAAAACAACTTTCACCACCACGCCGTATAACTCAATGTAAAATAGTCACTTCGATCGCATGTCGCGCCCTCTACCGGTGAGCGACAGCAATCGGTTCATTTTTCGAAAATTCCCCATTGAAGCTTCCGCTCCTTCTGTAGCTTCATGGTTTTGCCTAATCGACCTTCCTCTTGAGCGTCAGCTGCCTTACCAGCCATGTTGTCTTTTCCAAAGTAATCTGGTCTCTTACTCATTTCTGTATTGGACGTTAATCCATTTCTTTATTGGGCGTTATTCGCAGAGCAAGTAAGGATTTTATCACGGATATGACGTCATTTCGGAGTTTTACAAATAACCAAGTGCTGCTCTGTGATTGGGTTAGAGTGGTTACTGGGGGGAGGAGGGGGGGGGGGGGGGCTTCCCTTGGTGTGATGCTAAAAGTTTATATATATATATATATATATATATATATATATATATATATAAATTTGACAATTTGATGACTATAGATGAATAACTTAACTAGTATTTTATGAAAATGTCGATTTAAACGGCTTTTATTTGCACAGTATCAGAAAACATTGCGTTTCTCAGCAAGCCATTTATCAAAAGAATGCATTCCCATATTTCACTCATAGTTAATGAAACAAATGGAAGAACAATACACCCACGAAATCATCACTCATGATGATCCTCTAATGAATCTGCCTCTAATGAATGCCTCCATGTAATGAATCTGCCTTCAAACAAATTTCTGACTCCAAACGTGGTATGGTTTCAAATGCAGGAGACAATTTGGAAAAGTACGTTATTGTTCTCATATTCTTTTAACAAGAATATGATACGTCCAATCGTAAAACCTCTGCGTTATTATCATATATCTGAAACTGCGATATAAATTCTTTATAATTCGTAATAAAAGGCCTCTCATTGATAACATTTCAAAATCAGTGTTTGAGTGCTACGAGACAGAATTAGAGCTCCATTGTGCGATGTAAAAATTCAAACTCTTTCAGTTTCGAATTTCATGCTTATTGTTTATCAAATACGAATATAGAATAAGTAATATCGAAAAATATTGTGCATTCATATTTAGATTGAAATTTAACGTAAACTGTGCTTTCGAATATCGTGTATTTTTTAATCAAAAATGTTAATTTCCAAGATACCAAACAAGTTACAATATAAAATTAAAATCACTTTAATTGAACGTTAAAGTTGTATAATAACGATGTGCCACCTCTACTTGTTTAAAAACAGTGATGACTCCACAACTTAATAAATTAGCTGAAAAGATTACAGAAAACTTGTTTGGAAAATTTACTTTTATAGACTTCTACAATGGAGAGTAGGATATTGGGACACCGTCCGCCAAAATGAATTTTTGGGGGATTTGGTTCGTTTTACTGGAGTGATAAATATTTCTACCTGTTAACCTCTCTTAGTTAGGTTTTTTTTTTCTGGATGTTAGTATGTTTTCAGTTTTAAATTAGATGGTATTGGGTTTTTTGGTACTGTTCTAGGTGTTAGTGTGTTCATTTTAAACGTTTGTGTCATTTTATTAAAAAATACCTTTTTTGTATTTTTATGGTGTTCCTTTTAAATTTGTGCCATTTTAAAGTGTTTTTAAATGGTGTTAAATGTTGATGTGTTTTAACAATTTGTTCCAATGTTCTCAATTTGTGTTTCTGTTTGAATTTCAATATTTGCCTCGCATACTGTTTTAAAATGAATTTTTTGGAATTTTATGATTTATAACCTCATCAAAAATATGCATCGGGATGCCACGTTAATTATAACGCACCTACGAAGTTTATAGACATTCGCCAGAAGAAAAAAAACTCACCGAAAACGCGCCAATATTGGCTAAAAATATCCAAGATGGCGGACGGCGACCCTACTCATATCCTTCTGCATTTGTCCTAAACTATTTTTTTTTTCAAGGGCAACGATGAAAATGATTCATTTCTCCATTCAATATGTCATGTGTTCAATCAAGAATTAAAGTGAGTAAAAAGTCAGCAGTATTGGATAATGTCCAGTCAGTTTTATTTATCGGTGCTTGTTTTCTTAAAGTCAGTTCTACATGTCCCATCGAAAATCGCTGAGGACTGCGGTAGCCTTTCAGCATATCCAATTAAACATCGCGGACAGTCACGAAGGGAGATATTTTGTCACAATCAATTGCTTAACTGACACATCAACTGTTACTGGCGTCTTAATATCGGGAAATAAGATTACTTACTCAGGAATTCCCAAGTAATTCTGCTGACATTTCAGTGTTTCGAAACAAATACAATTCTGTAAAGATTGCTTGTTAAATGCAGTATAAATGGGGTGAAAACATAGCTGTCAGAGAGTTTGTTGTTGTTGTTTTCGTTTTTTATCAAGCAAAGATTTGAAAATAAATTTTTATAGCTAATGAAATTTATCTTAGTAATTTCCGTACAAGAATAATTTTTAACGGGGTTTTATATATATCATATAAATATATATATATATATATACGCACTCTCACAAAAAAATATATGCACCCAGAAGAAATTGAGCTACTATCACGAAACTTGGCAGGAATGTAGTCTTGTAAGAGATAAGCAAATGATTAAAATTTCGACGCTAATGAGAAAAGAGTAAGCACGCTATGCGCATACGAGATGCGCAGCTGGGAGAGTTTAAAAGCATGATTGCTCGTGCCTTAGGGTTATTCAACAAATCTGTCGACTTGGATGGACGGTATATGACTAGAGATGCCTCTGAGACGTAACCGGCGACAATACGAACAATTTTTCAGACTTGAGAGGGGGGCGTATAGTTAGGCCTCAGAGAAGCAGGTTGGTCGACAGGCGTATCGGCCGCCACCTCGGTCGGAGCGATATGATAGTTTGCTCGGTGTTGGCAACAATGGATCACGGAGGGGACAGTCTACCGTCGCGGAGGGTCAGGGCGTCCCAGGAACCACAAATGCTCGCGACGATCGCGCAATCATGAGAGCGGCCACATCCGCACCAACAACGTCGCAAGAATCGCGGTCAACGCTATTTACCACCCTCCAGACATCCGGTGGTATCAAGGGAACCATTCGGAGATGACTGGCCCGACGCAGGTATAAGGAGCCGAACGTCCATTAAGACGCCTACCACTGACCCCACATCATAGGCAGTGCCGATTGGATTTTTCCGACCTCGGGCAAGCTGGAGTTGACCGACTGGAAGCGTGTGATCGCCAGCGATGAATCCCGATTCAGTCTCAATGCTGATGACCAGCGCATACGGTGTGGAGGCGACCAGGCCACCGGTCCGATCGGGCATTTGTTGTGGAGAGGCATACAGTGATTACACAAGTGTGACAGTGTGGGGAGCGATTTGTTGGGACACACGATCACCTCTAGTCGTCCTTCAACGCACTTTGACGGCACGCCAGTTAGGTGGACGAGATTTTAACGCCAGTTGTACTGCTATGCTATTAAGTCACCCAGGTGCCATTATCAGCAAGACAACGCTCGTCCACATACTGCGCGACTCTCAACAATGTCTTCAAGGATATGACGTACTCCCATGGCCAGGTCACCAGATCTCTCGCTAATAGAGCACGTCTGGGACGTGCTTGGAAGGCAACTGTAGCCGTGCCGGAATACTGGTGAATTAACTGCCCAGTTGCAAAGATTATGGCATGATTTTCTCCGCAGGAGGTCATAGGTGACCTCATTGATTCGATGTCACGCCGTGTTTCGGCTTGTATAGCTGCCAGAGGTAGATTTACTACTCACTGATTTGTAACCTTTTCATGCCATATCTTCTTAAAAAACGGTCTGTTCTTCTGAATTTATAATCATTTTCTTATCTCCTCATACACTACATACATGTTAAGTTTCGTGATAGTAGCTCGTTTCCTTCTAGGTGCATATATTTTTTTGTGACAGAGTGTATATATATAGTAAAACCCCTATATTTAACGTAACCCATATTTAGCGATTTTTCACATATAACGTCATTTATCCTTAGTCCCGATTAATTTCCTATACTTGTAATGTTAAAAATCCCATATTTAACGTTAGCATTTTTTTAATATTTCTCGCATTTAACGATTTTATCAGGGGGGGGGGGGGGGTAAGCTCAATGAAATTTTCCTAAAATTGTGATGAAAAAAAAGGAATATTTTTTATGAATTCGTGCAATACTCAGAATCTCCCCTCTCTTTGTCCTTTCTTACCAAGTGAGGTAAAATATTCAAAACCCCTCCTCTCTTTGTCTTAAAGGACGGACCACCACAAGACAAAGGGCAGATTCGTAGAATCCCGCTGACCTATATCTTTTTATCTGATTGGGTGTTATATCCTCTATGCTTTCTGTAGTAGAACTGAGCTGATAGCTTTCGTTAGAGAATTTTCGTTAACTTTAGATGGTAAAAATATGATGTCAAAAAGAAAGCGATTTTCTTTGCTGGAAAAAGCGGAAAGCCAAAGATAACAATAGAAGGTAAAGCTGATTTTGCTAACTTATTTGTAATTCCATATTCAACTTTGCAAACAATTTTAATCAAGCAGTTTTAATGAAGCAAATTTGGAAAACATGGGAAAACAGGCTAAAAAAAAAAGAAAAAAATGTGAATCATCACCGTTGAGGAATTGAAAATATCCTTTTCAATGGTTAAAGGAAGTTAGTACAGCAAACATTCCTACAAATGGCCCCGTTTCGAAAGAAAAACAGTCGAAGTTGCTTCTTAACTGGTAATTAAAGGATTCACAGCTTCAAATGGTTGGATAGACCGCTTTGAAAAGAAGCACAATTATCCTACAAGTCTATTTATGGCGACGTCTGCTGGAGTCGATTCTAGACTGTCCAAGAGTGGGTGGAGAACACATTGCCGTCTGTTCAGCATTGCTTCACCTTTCTGCCAAAAGATAGCAGCACATGTAAATTGTTTTGTTTGTTTGTTTAAAAATTATTTATTATTTTTTTAGAATTAATAGCTTAAAGATTAATATTTAAATTGGTAAATTACTTTCTAGATTTTTAAGAATTTTTGGAACATTTATTTATACATTTATTGCTTTGAATCTAATAGAACTTCTATTATTTTATTCTCTAATTGTAAAAAAAAGGATCGATGCATGCTGGGTAATTTTGAATGCGGTTTGATTTTTAGTTGTTTTGTGCTTGATGGAATTTTCTCTTAAAAACGCTGTTGCTATTATTTCTGTTATTCTATTCACTCTATTTTTTGAGAAATTCCAATTATTTATTTAAAAATCGGAACATCCAGGTTCCGATGACTATGGAAATAACTATGGATTTCCTAATATCAACCACACCATTTTTTGGTAAGTATAATTCTGTTATTATTTAAAAATGAATTCCCATGGAATCGTAGTTATATTATTATAAATTTTCCTTAATAAAATAAATATGTTTTTTAACTAATAGAAAAGTTTTGTGTATTGTTCTTTTCTCTATTTTTTATGTCAGTTCTATTTTGTCCCTATTCTTAAATATGTTCTTTTTATTTTATTTTCTCTATTAAATATTCTTAATGATCGTACACCGTCTTTGATACAAGAATATTCCAATAAAAATATTTTCAGTGCTGACGAGACAGGATTGTTTTACAATTTCTTCCAGTTTTAAGACTTTTGCAGTAAAGGGTGAAAACAGCCATGATGGAAAACTATCCAGACTGTAATTGACTGTTTCTATGCACGAATTCAGGTGAGAGTGAAAAGATAACACCATTTGTTGTTGGAAAATAAAAATTAAATTAAAAATCGGAGGTGTTTCAAGAATCTTAAAAGATTTCCTGCTGAATATGACTCAAACAAAAAATCTTGGATGACAAAGAACAATTTTTGAAAATTTTCTTCGCAAATTGGACAGACAAATGTGCTTACAGAAACGTAAGATTTTTTGTTTGTTGATCAAGGTACATTTAAAATTACAAATGTGCGATTGCAATTGTTCCCTGCCAATTGTACAAGCAAAGTTCAAACTTGTGATTTGGGATCTACGATCGTCAATATAAACTATAGAAAACACTTTTGAAAAAAAAAAATCTCTCTTAGTTTACAATCTGGTGGCAGGAAAAAAAATCGAATAAACGTTCTAGACAGCTCTTCATGTGATTTCTTCAGCATGGGAGAAAGTCAGGAAACTGCATCTCAAGTTCTTTGCAAAGTTTTCCGGAGGACAGACGTGATGATTTGAGTACGAGGAGAGAGAAAAAGAATATTCTATGAAATGGGTAAGTTCTTTTCTTGCTCAGATATAGATCTCACTGATTATCTAGCTTACGATTCAAACGTCGTGACATGAGATGCCGACTCTAAGTGATTCGATAGACTCAGAATCAAATAGATCGGATAGAAGTATGATGAGGAACTCATATATGTGAAACTTATATATGTTGAGAATGCTATTTGTGATAACGCTGCTAAAATAGGAAGCAAAGGTGTGATATTTCCCCAATGAGGAGGCCTCGTCCCTTTAAACATTCGCCTATTCTCACAGCGGTTTTGCTCGCCTCTTTATTATGGGGGAAACCACATAGGTGAACCAGTTATCGCCCCCTGTGAGGATTTACACGAAAGGAGGCATTTTTCGTGGAGCGGACGCCGGGATTCGATCCGAGCACCCTCAGCAACCGAAAATCAGCGATCTGTACACAGGGCCGCCACAAGCCCCATAGGAAGCAAAGTAACATGACGATTTCTTTAAATTCATAATTAGCTAAACCATCGTAAACGAAGAAACAAAAGTATTTTACCTTAATTAATCTTATTTTATGCTCAGTGTTTTGTTTTGTCTTACCCCCCGATTTAAAGTTTTCCCGCATGTAACGTCACTTCTTTATGGTCCCTTTAAAAACGTTAAATCGGGGTTTCACAGTATATATATATATATATATATATAAATAAGAATAAGATGAAAGAGAAAACCAGTAATAGCTCTAAAGCTACATGAAGTCAGGAACATCCAACATGTAAAGAAAAGTATGAATACGGTTTTTGACAGCATTTCTTCATCAGCGGTGTCAATACTGTCTAAAAACCAATGGATTGTTTCTGATGAGTATGATCTATTAAATAAACACACTCAGACACCGTACAATCCATTACTAACAGAAGAATTGAATAATATATGAATTAGTTTGAATAAAAGTACTTAACCAAAGAACACCAAGCTAGCGCTAGTCAGAGTGGCAGTTAAGAACTTGTAACCGCAAGATGACTGACGTCATATAACTTGCAACCATGAGGTAGTGGATACTCAGTTACAGACTTACTTAGGTTACCATATTTTAAGACTATTATTCCTTATTTATTTAGTTTTATTATTGTTACTACTATGAGTTAATTATTTTTTTTAATTTTCTTATGTTTCTATTTTTGTTTTTAGTAGTTATTATTTTTATTTTAACCTATTGTATGTTTAACTTATTAATGCAACAGAACAAACTATTCATTAAAACAAAAACAACCAATTATGTTTTGGATAGACTAACTGGGTAATTATTACGAGTTAGCACAGCTTTCAAGTCTATAATATGCTTAATCCTATTGTCTTTAGAACATAGCCTATTTATACGAACTAACTGATTTACATAAATCTGTTTTTAATAACAGATTTATGTAAACAGGTTAGATAATTTTGAAATTTAACAATATTAAAATTATAGTCAGATCTTTTGTCGTATAAGTCATAAGTAAATTTATTGTTAGTACTTAATTTAATATTAATATCTAGAAAGTTTACATTAATATTATCATGGCTACTTTTTAATTAGTTCCAAATTAGGAGGGTAAAAATTTAAGTCTATAGGGTTATTAACTTTTATTTATTACTATTATATCATCTATATATCTAAATATATTGTAATTGCTATTTTCTATATTATTAATTTCAAAATAATATAAGTATAAATTAGCTAGCATACTTGAAGCATTACCACCTTGTGGTACACCTTTGGACTGTAAGTATATACTATTATTATGAACTATGTAATTATGTTTAGTTACTAATTCTAGGAGCCTATTGAAACGAGTTAGTTTAATTTCGTTGTTTAAGTATTGAATATTATTTTGTACTAACATTATGAGTATCTATTTAAATCAATTATATCAATATTATAAACAGATCTTTAAAATCCTAGTTACAATAGATTTACAGTTATCTAATGTTTGTAGTTTTCTAATTAGACTATAGCTATTATCAATTATACCACAAACACCAGATGTTATATTTTTATAGATTAATTTAAGGTATTTTAATAATAATTTACTTGCTTTTGTAGCATAAGTATTATGACCACAGGTTACTGCTCTAAAAGCAATAGGTGTTTTATGAATTTTGGAACTAAAGTTATATAAGGAAAATGATAAATGTTAGATGAATACCTAGTATTTTAATTTAGCTTATGATTTTCTTAATAATAATATTAGTAGTTTCATTTAATGGCTGAAAAAGATCACTATTTTCTAACTGTTTTTTTAAACATATGGCAAAAATATTTTTTACAAATTATAGCATAATTGTTGGCTGCTTTATCTACATAAGTGACTATAAAGTCATCTTGTAATTTTGTAATAGCAGCTTTAAAGTGTTTATAAGGATTATTAATGTTATTACTATTATTGGTAATTTAGCTTGTACTAGTTTTAGTAAATTAATTTTCCAAGGGTTGAAAGCTTCAGTAGGTACAGAATAATTAATTGCTATTTTGTAAATAAATTTATCTAAATCAGCATTTAGAAACTAATTATTTTCTTATTATTATTAGTACTAGGTATTCTAAACTTAGTTCCTAATTCATCAAATCTCGCAGTGCATCATCTTCCACAATATCCATATTGCCTGTTATTACATGACCATGTGTCGTATCTAAATAACTATTGTAAATGGGCAGATGACAAACACAAGTTAAATTTAATGACTCAGAAAACTTTTTTTGATACCTGATTATAGTTAAATATACGCCTACCCATAGGCAGAGTATATTTAAAGGCACGTTTTATTTTTATTTCTTTTATAGGAAACATATCATGAAGTTTATCAAATATACTATTGAAGTTAATATAATTAAGTTTAAGGTAGTACACAAAATGTGTTATTATCTGAATTTGTTTTTTTATATAAGTTTATTTTTAAATGTTTTGCCCGTGTTAGTATTAAATCATATACCAGATGCTGATAATGATAATTCTTTAAAAGCTTGGATTTTTTCTATCGTTAAAACATATCATTAAGCTTTATCAACTATTTTTAAATACGAAACTAAAGAATTATCATTATCAGCATCTGGTATATGATTTAATACTAACACGGGCAAAACATTTAAAATAAACTTATATAAAAACAAAATTCAGATAATAACACATTTTGTGTACTAAATTACTAACCTTAAACTTAATTATATTAACTTCAATAGTATATTTGATAAACTTCATGATATGTTCCTATAAAAGAAATAAAATAAAACGTGCCTTTAAATATACTCTGCCTATGGGTAGGCGTATATTTAACTATAATCAGGTATCAAAAAAAATTTTCTGAGTCATTAAATTTAACTTGTGTTTGTCATCTGCCCATTTACAATAGTTATTTAGATACGACAAATGGTCATGTAATAACAGGCAATATGGATATTGTGGAAGATGATGCACTGCGAGATTTGATGAATTTAGGAACTAAGTTTAGAATACCTAGTACTAATAATAATAAGAAATAATTAGTTTCTTAAATGCTGATTTAGATAAATTTATTTACAAATAGCAATTAATTATTCTGTACCTACTGAAGCTTTCAACCCTTGGAAAATTAATTTACTAAAACTAGTACAGCTAAATTACCCAATAATAGTAATAACATTAATAATCCTTATAAACACTTTAAAGCTGCTATTACAAAATTACAAGATGACTTTATAGTCACTTATGTAGATAAAGCAGCCAACAATTATGCTATAATTTGTAAAAATATTTGCCATATGTTTAAAAAAACAGTTAGAAATAGTGATCTTTTTCAGCCATTAAATGAAACTACTAATATTATTATTAAGAAAATCATAGCTAAATATAACTACTAGGTATTTCATCTAACATTTATCATTTTCCTTATATAACTTTAGGTTCCAAAATTTCATAAAACACCTATTGCTTTTAGAGCAGTAACCTGTGGTCATAATACTTATGCTACAAAAGCAAGTAAATTATTATTAAAATACCTTAAATTAATCTATAAAAATATAACATCTGGTGTTTGTGGTATAATTGATAATAGCTATATTCTAATTAGAAAACTACAAAAATTAGATAACTGTAAATAATTGTAACTTATGATTTTAAAGATCTATTTAATAATATTGATATAATTGATTTAAATAGAATAATCATAATGTTAGTACAAATAATAGTCAATACTTAAACAACGAAATTAAACTAACTCGTTTCAATAGGCTCCTAGAATTAGTAACTAAACATAATTACATAGTTCATAATAATAGTATATACTTACAGTCCAAAGGTGTACCACAAGGTGGTAATGCTTCAAGTATGCTAGCTAATTATACTTATATTATTTTGAAATTAATAATATAGAAATAGCAATTACAATATATTAGATATATAGATGATATAATAGTAATAAATAAAAGTAATAACCCTATAGACTTAAATTTTTACCCTCCTAATTTGGAACTAATTAAAAGTAGCCATGATAATATTAATGTAAACTTTCTAGATATTAATATTAAATTAAGTACTAACAATAAATTTACTTATGACTTATACGACAAAAGATCTGACTATAATTTTAATATTGTTAAATTTCAAAATTATCTAACCTGTTACATAAATCTGTTTTTAATAACATTATTGTAAATCAGTTAGTTCGTATAAATAGGCTATGTTCAAAAGACAATAGGATTAAGCATATTATAGATTTGAAAGCTGTGCTAACTCGTAATAATTACCCAGTTAGTCTATCCAAAAACATAATTGGTTGTTTTGTTTTAATGAATAGTTTTGTTCTGTTGCATTAATAAGTTAAACATAACAATAGGTTAAAATAAAAATAATAAACTACTAAAAACAAAAATAAAAACATAAGAAAAAATAAAAAAATAATTAACTCATAGTAGTAACAATAATAAAACTAAATAAATAAAGGAATAATAGTCTTAAATATGGTAACCTAAGTAAGTCTGTAACTGAGTATCCACTACCTCAATGGTTGCAAGTTATATGACGTCAGTCATCTTGCGGTTACAAGTTCTTAACTTCCACTCTGACTAGCGCTAGGCTTGGTGTTCTTTGGTTAAGTACTTTTATTCAAACTTAATTCATATATTATTCAATTCTTCTGTTAGTAATGGATTGTACGGTGTCTGAGTGTGTTTATTTAATAGATCATACTCATCAGAAACAATCCATTGGTTTTTAGACAGTATTGACACCGCTGATGAAGAAATGCTGTCAAAAACCGTATTCATACTTTTCTTTACATGTTGGATGTTCCTGGCTTCATGTAGCTTTAGTGCTATTACTGGTTTTCTCTTTCATCTTATTCTTATTTATTTATTTTCTTTCATTAAAAGAGCAGCATTCAGCGCCTTACATGAAAGTAATTTGTTTTAATGTCCAATACTAATTGATTTAAGTTCATCTATGTTTTGGCTTTTAAGCCTATACTCTAACGTGTGGTCAATTTCAAAGCCTTGTTAATATATATATATATATATATATATATATATATATATATATATATATATATATATATATACATATAATTAGTTTGTTTTCTAAAAAAGGGAGGATTTTCAATTTCTTTTTACATCCGTTAACCAAATGTAGTTAGAAATAATGAATAAAATATGGAAAATTTTCGTTTTAAATGCATTTCTCGTTTGTTCATAAATCGTTTCGTGAGTTGTTGCACTTCTTTAGAAATAAGTTTTATTGTTACTGAAAGCTGCCTTAGTAATTGCTGTATTAAAAACTTTTTTTTATGTCGTTGAGTACAAAAACATTTTTTTTTAATTGTTTTGTTTTCTCGAAATATGATTTTCTTCTCTTTCTCAAAAGGATTTTTTTAAGTTCCTTAATGATAAAGTTCCTACGAAAGAGAATGGAATAAAATTTGGAAAACATTCATATTACCTTCAATTATGATTTGGTCATATATCGCTCCAAGACGCCTGCACTGCTCTGGAACAAATTTTATTGCTATAAAATGCTATTGCTGCATTAGAACATTTTTATATGGATGAGAGCAGACACTTTAAAACAAAATAATTTCATGACTAAATAAAGAGAAATTTCATCTCAAGTCTATTAACAACTGTAGCGAGAAGTTTGAAATAAAATTCGAAGAACAGACGATTTACATGCGACTTTCGTTTGTTCACTAAACGTGCCAAGACTTGTTTAACTTAAACGTGCTGAGTCAGAAAATTCATAGGCTTGAAAAACGTGTTTTTGGTACTTATTTTAAACGATTTTTGGTTTCAGTAGCGCATTCCTAACTGCCATAATGGTAATAAAGATTTTAAAATTGGGTGTTATATCATCGTGAATAGATAATTAATAACACACTGTCTGAGGTATAGCTTTATTTTTATTTGTCCAAATAAGTCTTTGCTTATATTTTTTTCCGTCGATCATTTGAGATTGCGAACACTTACTCTATATCTTATCTCCTTAAGATGAAGAAGAAATATTATCGACGCATATACAGAGGATAGAGGGTGTTTTGCTTTGGGAGTACTAAAGAAATTGGAACGAAGTGTTCTAAATCGTAAAATGTATCTTTCTTTTCAATTTTATAAAACTGATAATGAAAATGTTTGCAAACTTAACACTATCTTCCTTTAAAAAACCTTCGTAAGATTCCTAGATACTAGCTATTTTATTTTATGCTAATTACAAACTTGAGGTTTACTTAGTTTTTCACGAATAGATTTTAATGATCCCGAAGGATAATTTCATTTTGTATAAAAATTTCTGCGCCTTTCTTTTGTTAGCATTTTTTTACGAAAGGTTAAAAGAATACTTCAAGTAGACATATACGAATTTTTTAAATAAATTCAAATATCTTCACTGAACAGTCTCAAATGCGAGGAAACAAGCCTCAAATGGGAGAGAAAATGGCATATTGTTAACCCTTGATGGTTCGAGGTAACATGGTCTCATTACTTGCGATGTATTTGTTCTCTTCATAATATCTGTAAGCATTTCCCGTTCACTGCGAAAGATGTGTTTGAACATCAAGTATGTATTTAAAATGCACGGCATAAAAATTTTTTCTGTAACAATTGTCTTACTCGTCGGCTCCCAAGGATTTTTTTTTCTCTTTTAATATCGTACATTTGCTTGATTGGTACGAAGTATTCAACAAATAGGTGTAAATAATTCCGGGTAGTCAAGAAGAAATCCCAACAATCTTGCCGTTCAGAATCGAAAACAAAGATTTTTTCAACGATAGTTACCCCACCAACCTGCCTTCAGTATTGTACCGAATATTTAATGTTCGAAGAATTGTGCCTTTCCGACATTTTTAGGAAAGTATATCGGATGCTGTTCTCGATATAAATTCCTATAAGTATTTACCGTTCATTCCCAGAAGCTTGCAGTACTTTCGAAACCATAGCAACAATAATTTATCAGAGAGATAATTGCATGACCGATCTGCGTTCCAGTAATTTTCGAGATCAGCTGAGATTTTTCTAAGATCCGTTAATAATTAAGGAACAACGAGAAACTGACAATAAGATTTTTTCCTGTGAGAGTTAAACAACTGGTATGCCTTCAAACTAATTCTCGATGACGGCAATATTATTTTTTTAAAAATTGTACATTCGACCTTTACGGGAAACTCTCAAGGGAAAGTTTTCGATTAAATAAGAGTATTATCTCCCGTCTAAACGTAAAAGCCCTTTTAAACCCATTGCAATCAAAATTTACATCTGGAAATTATACAATCGGTCTACAATGAAATGATATGATTGAAATTCTGACCATTCAGAAACTGTCGGCCCATTTCATTGTAACATTTCGGTTTCAAAATGGTTAATAGTTGCCGTTCTGCTTGCCAAGGGGATATTGCTCCAATCCTTGTAGCACGACTCGTTTTCAATAGAGCGGGAGACCCACCCATCTGCGATGCGTCACAAGGGTTGCTGCAATATTAAGAATAATCCGGTAAACTCTAGGACCTGTTCCATATGGAGTTCCGGTAGCGGAGCTTTAAAGGAAAGGTGACGTTGAGACGAAATAAACCAATCATAGGCGTTAAAAATTTTGTTGCTAACGTTTGGAGGTTTGTCATTGGTTAATTATATTTTAATACTTTAACACTCCGCTTCCGGACTCCTATAGGGCCTGTCACATAGATCCGTCAGCGCCAGCGTTACTCGTATTGACAAATCTTAAACCATGCTTGTCTAAATGCGGCCCAAAAGCCTTTAAAATGCGGCCCAAACGCAAATTATGAAAATATTTAAATTTACACATTTCTATTAAAAAATAAATGCTTACAATATTTTTCATATATAATCGATTCGTGACATTTATTTTGAAATAAATGTCAACGAATTGTACAATGTAGCAATTGTACTAATTTTAAATTTTATTCGTCAGCCATGGACGAAAGCACTGACGCTTCTGATACGGCACAATTGGCAATTTTTATAAGAGAAATCGATGAACATTACACTCAGAGCCAAAACATTATGACCACCCCTACATTTTGCAATGAATTCGCCTGGATGACGTGGAGGCACGTGATCAGGTGGAAGTGGTATTAACTGCTGCTGGAGAGTCTGAAGAAATCATTCTTTCACTTACTTCTGTGTGTGATGGGAAAGGCTGCGGATCTACGTGACTTTGATAGAGGGCAGATTGTAATGGCTCGAAGGCTCGGAACAAGTATTTCCGAACTGCACGACTCGTGGGTTGCTCGCGCCTACATTTTTAGTATTATGCAAAGTGGATGAATGACGGTGAAACCAGCAGTAGATGACATGTGTTGGACGTCCACACGCTATCAAAGAAAAAGGTCGTCGGGATTGTCTCGCATGGTGAAGCAAAACCGGAGCCAGACAGTGGCTCAGCTGACAGCCCAATACAATGCAGGGCCAAGTAGAAAGTATGCAGCACACTGTTCAGCGGACACTGTTGGATATGGGCTACGCAGCAAACGTCCCACTCGTGTGCCTTGCTGACCAAGCGTCATCGCCAACTGCGCCTGCGCTGGGCCCGGGAACATCGCGACTGGTCCATGGATCAGTGGGAGAGAGTTGTCCTGGTCAGATGAATCCGGTTTGTTTATTCATCCACGCCGATGGCCGTGTCAGGATACGCCGTCTTCCAGGCGAACGTTGCTCCCTCAATGTACAGTAGGTCATACACAGGTCGGTGGTGGCGGTATTATGCTTTGGAGGACGTTCTCTTGGGCGTCTCTGGGACCCGTGGTTGTGGTAGAGCAACCATGAATGCTACAGGGTATCTGACATCATTGCGGACCAGTTGCACCCTTACATGGCCTCTGTTTTTCCAGCTGGAAATGGAATGTTCCAACAGGACAACGCCCCGTGTCACAAGGCTAAAATTGTGTTGGAGGGGTTCAGGAACATGATGCTGAATTCCAGTTAATGTCCTGGCCACCTAACTCACCTGATCTCATCCGATAGAACACATTTGGGATGTCATGGACGGCAGCTCAGAGTTCAAAGAACCACCAATTCGCAATATCTCGGATTTGCGTGACCGTTGCTAACATCTGGTACAATCTGTCTCCGGCCATCTACCAAGGACTTGTGCAGGGCCCGACTTAGCCTAATTGGGGCCCGCTGGCAAAACTTCTTGGGGCCCCCCTCTGCTTCACTACTTCAGTAATTGAAGAACTTAATACTTAATACTAAACTTTCTATTCGATTTAGGGGCCCCCCCTCTGATGTGGGGGCCCGAGCAACTGCCCCATATGCCCCTAGCCTAGTCAGGCTCTGGACTTGTGGCAATCCATGCCAAGGCGGGTTGAAGCTGTGTTTTGCGCGCAAAAGGTGGGCAACTCGTTATTGACAGGTGGTCATAATGTTTTGGCTCTTGAGTGTATATATCCGGAAGAATGGTTGCTTTATATCGTTAAAAGGCACAACCAAGTCTGTAAATTTATTCGATGCGTTATAACGATGATGAAAAAGTTTTCCTTATCTATGAAAAATTTATCAGCTATCATAACCGATGGAGCCCCTGCCATGGTTGTAAAATGGGGGTCTCGTAAAATGGTTAATAATGAAGCCGTCGCTGCCGGCAATACGACTTAATGGCATATCATTGTTGTACATCAGGGCAATTTATGTGGAAAAAATTTAAAAATGGAAAGTTATTAAGCGTTGTTATAAAAACCATTACTTTATAAGAGCAAAAGGACTTAATCATAGACAATTTCAAGAGTTTCTTAAGGTAATGGGCACTGAATTTGCAGGATGTTATTTTATTATACAGAAGTAAGATGGCTCAGTAAGGGGAAATGCCCAAAAGATTTTGCGATTTAAGAACTGAAATAAAAATATTTATGGAAACAAACGGGAAACCGGTGACTGAATTTGAAGACGAAGATTGGGTTTAGATTTAGCTTTTTAGTAGACTTAACCGAACATTTGAATGATTTAATTTGAGACTTCAAGGAAAAATCAATTTATTAATAATATGTTCCAAACAATAACAGCGCTTGAAAGAAAGTTGAAATTTTGGACAATCAAATAAAAGTAAAAGATTTGACACATTTCAGTACTTTGGCGGCACTAACCTGTGAGTTGCACAAAATATGCAAAATATGCTGCATTAATTTTTGATTTAATTCAAGAGTTTTAAAGTAGATTTTCAAGATTTTCGAAAAAATGAAGAGTATTTCAACATATTTTCTACCCCATTTCTCTAGAAATAAATAAATGTACCTTCAACCCTAACAGTTCAAGCCTAACAGTTTCATGGCTATCGTTTGGAGGTCTGCGATTGGTTAAATAATTTCATACAAGTAACGCTTACGGTGAGGATACTATGTGAACAGGCTCGAAGTTAATTCCCGATTTTCTTTCCCCTCCGGTATTTCTAACCGTTCGAGGTTTCTTAGTAGAGTAATGGCAAGTGGTTGTAATTGCTGAGGATTTTAACTTGGTTAGCGTGCTACTCTTTTGTGCCTGTTCACATAGGAGTCCATTGCGTAGCGTTAAGGAAAAGATGACGTTGAGACAAAATAAACAATCATAGGCGTTAAAAATTTCATGCTAATCGTTTGGAGGCCTATGATTGGTTTATTTTCATCTCAACGTCATCTTTTCCTTAACGCAACGCCATGGACTCCTATGTGAACAAGCCCTTACTCAAACTGAAATTTCTATTTCATAGATCAAATACCAGTTGAAATAAATTATTAACGGGAATAAGTTTGCTCTATATGAAAAGATTATGTTATGCTTTAGACATTATTTTGTAGTTTTAAGTTAGATTATTAGAAATTATTTTTGTTTCATTTGTAGAGATAAAATTAGACTGAATTAATTATGCCACTCATTAACAGTATAGTTTCTAAGTATCAGGCTGCTTTATTTAGACTGCACAAGTCGGAATGCAGTATCGGCGGTTAGCAGGCTCTTGCTCGGGCTGGTATTTCCTATAGGCTTTTTCTTCAAGACATTTCTAAAAATAGACTCCTTTTTAGCCGATTTCTTAGCTTTATTTCGGAGAAGACGAAGTAGTTTAATGATAAAATGCACTTTTATTAAAAAATAGGATCGTCGCCGGACAGTTTACAAGTAAGCTGTATTTATTGTCAAAGTTCTATACGCGTAAAAAATAAATATACTGCCTACTGCCATTTATGTTATTAGAGTGGGAACCGTAAAGGTGCGGGGTTTAAACTGATCTGAAGCACTTGACGCGCAGAGGGCTGCTGTGAACAAACATGGCATCAAGCTTCACGCAAAAAAAGTCGCTTGGCGAGCTGCTGGTCCAAGGAACTAAACTATGAAATGTTGATGCCCCCCTAAAAAAATGAAATTATTAGAGCTGATAAAAACAGGCTTTAAAACCAGAAATCAGAAAGCTCGAATCATAATGATGCCGGGTGTATGAGATTTTCCCCACCCCTTTTCTCCCAGTTTCAAGTTCTTGAAACTTGAAACCATAATTCTGTGTTTGACGGTTGGCAACACTACGTAGCGCGAAACAGAAATAGTAAACATAGTAAATCATATCCGATCCGACGTAACGTATCAGTTCTGATACTAAGTGCCCTAATATCATAAAGTGCCTTGGCTAACAGCGTACGACGCTGGTAAGAAAAGCAAATTTTTCCACTTACGAATGTTTCTACTTTTACAATTGTCGTCGTATGCATGAATGTCATCCAAGGTTTGAGTCGCTTTTCGGATTTGTGATAGTGGGGGGATTTGAGCATTATCCGATATAATTCATTTGGAGAATACACACCAATAACAACGCATAATGAAATGTAATTTACAGTCTAATCTATAGCATTAGTTCAAAATATAAATAAGTACCCTCTCAGTTAATGACATCTTAGTTATTACCTGACTCTTATTGTTAAGTGCAAACAGTCTACAAAACCCCACCCTGTCGTAACCAATTTATATTGCTTTGAAATTTTAACTATAACCCCAATGCAATTAGAATATATCTTTATTCATACAGTTTTCGAAAAGAATATAGTTGCAAAACTACCTTGTCATATTGAAATATATTTACTGTCTGCAACATGTGAGGTCAAATAGCAATATGAGAGACATTTATGGGATAATAAAAATTGAAATGCTGGTAAAATTAATACATTTTTAGTTTGAAGATGGTAAATGTACATTTATATAGCTCTGAAAGTGGTTTAATTTTTTTTTTCTGAAAGTTTTCATCAAAAATGAGAATTAACATAGTTAACAATTAGCTATGATATAAGGCCAGTATATGTCAATTACTAATGAGCATACTAAACAGGCAAGTTTTTAACACGTATTGCATTCAGGAGCTGTTTTACTTTTCCATGTGGTATCATAAATGAAAGAAGTTTTACTTTTTATTAAAAATAAAAAGCTGTTAAATTAATAATCTCGGCACCAGATCCTCTATTTCATTTCAGTTGTAAATTGGTTTCTTATACCAAGCCTCTAAAACACAACATTGGAATTTCTTTAGAATACTTCACCTTGCTCAGCATGTAAGTAAGAGAATTCATAAGTAGCTTGTCTGAATGAAGACTAATTTTAACTGATTTCCTAACTTAAAATAGAATCTACATCCAATAATTGAGATGCATATTTAAAAAGGAAAAAACGCTTTTCTTTGGTTTCAACTTTATATCAGTGTGACATTAAATTTTCTTACAGCAAACTAAGCCAAAAAGTTAAATTTGCTTTCATCAGTAAATAATATATTTTCTAAATATCACGAGGTTTATTTATGTACATTTTAGCTAAAGAGGTAGAGCACTTCTCTTTGTTTTGTTCACTAGTATATAGCTTTTTCCTTGATATTCTACCCTGATAATTAACACCTTTTAAAAGATTCTGGATGGTGAAAACACACACATATTTGCCATTTCCTTCAGCAATGACATCAGCACATGTTCAGGTACTTGTTCATGGAGTTTTTTGCACTTGTGAAACAATGCCATGTCAATCTCTGTCAGATAATTTTTGGGGGCAACTTAACAGGCTATATCGGTTGCAGTTTCCTACTTCTTTGCTAATGTCACAATAACTTTATCCTTCAAAATGTATTAAAACAAAACATTCTCATACAGAATCATAGCTCATTAGCACATTTAAGCTAGAGTTAGAAAAGAAAGTGAATGGGCCAAAATAGCTAATGAAATAACTCAAAATATTGTTTATTAAATGAAGAAGACTCCAAGCTATCATTTATGCCAATGGATAAATCACTAAATTCTAATAATTTATGCAAATAATAGAAGACTATAATACTTTTGTTCTTGTAAAATATTATCTTCTTTTATAAGTCAAATGTTATTTGACAATTTTTTTTTCACCTAACGGTTTTTTCAAAAACTTGTTTGGCTGTTTCATTTTGTCATGCATTTTATATCCTCACAATATATCCAAATTGACTATGTGCAAATACATTTTGCACCGACTATACCTCAGTTTTTTCTGTCTCATTATTTTACGAAGTGTAAGAAATAAATTAAACTTTTTTAGCTGTATCTTTAGATGAAATGGTTTTCAATGTTATTTTTTATCATTATCATTATTTTTTACTAACTGAACATAATTGTCTTCTAATGCATATCCTTAAGTAAATTAAGACCAGGTTTTTTGTTTTTTTCACAACGTTTTGCTAAATTCCAGTAGTAAATAGCAAAATTTTGTGAAATGGGTCAATGAGAGTAAAGTATAATTATGTATGTCATGATAAAACTGTTCAAGCAGAAAAAACTTTGCCATATCTGAGATTTATGTTTTAAATTCATTGTAAAATTTTGTGAATTTTGATAATTTGGGTTAAGTTTTCAATATTTACATAATGCTCCTTTAACAATCATGTGAATGGGTGTGTACTTTAGCTTTTATTCTGAATAGCTTTTTTTATGTTTATATGTGTACCAGATAATATAGTAGACATTGTGGTAAGAATTTTTTCTGAATGAAATCATCATCAATTTACATGAAATATTTATTTATGTTACAATAAAATAATTTATACATAGATTTAAATGTTGTTAAAAATAGATTTCATGATATATATATGACAACTTTAAGCAGTTCCTTTCATTGCTTAAATGCAAATAAAAGGTTCCATAAAGGATGTTTAAATCACTCATTATTTATGCATTCCATAAATATGTTTATTGAAAATAGACATTGTAGGAATTTTGAAAAATTCAATCTTCCTTTCATAGAATTTTTACCACATCAATTGTTTTTCATGCTGTAATGCTAGACAGTTTTGATGTATTTGATATTGACCAAACTATTACTCTTTAAAACATAAAACTATTTAAATACTGTTAATGATACTGTGAATAAACCATGCACTTAAATCAAGGATAGATAAATGAAATCACAAAGGTATGAATAGAATTTTTTTTTTTAATTGAAAGTGTATAAAACATCTATAAAGCTAAGTATTTTCTTCATCTTAGTAACGTAAACTGAGCTATCATGAACTTTTAAAAATCCGAGGTACTTTGAGCCTTATTTATTTGGTTTTAAGTAAAATGAAACTTCTCTAGCCAGCCACCCCGTGAAATGGCCTTTTTTTTTCAGAACCATTACTGGTCACCATGTAACAAAGATTTGCTATTTACTTTCATTCAATACTTATAAATCAATAAATACTAGCAGAATTCTTTTGATCTGCCATTATCGGCTAGTATGATATTATACTGATGTGTGTTTAAAATAGTTTATTTTTCCAAAAATCTTCCAATAAGCTTTATGCAGGAGAATGTGTACTATTACATTGTGTAATATTAAAATGCTTGATTGTGCATTTCATATGGGCCTTAAATTTTATGTTCAGGATTTATTGTTCATTAAATGGTTTTTCTTGAAGAGGATTTTAAATTATTACATTTATTTTTGTTTAATATGTACATGAGTGTCATATATATATATATATATTAGAATTTGTAATATTTTAATCCTTTTTCTAAAGAAATATGATTTTGAGTCGTCCTCACGTGTCATATATATATATATATATTAGAATTTGTAATATTTTAATCCTTTTTCTAAATATGATTTTGAGTCGTCCTCACATGTTTTGATGCAAATTTAAAACATTTAAATTGTGACTTTTTTCTAAGCGCAATGATTTTAAATCATGGAAGTATAAAGGTAATAAAACATACATCTCCCACTATATTTATGGGATCTTCAGCAAACTTTTAATATAGTTATAAATTGTTTATATATCATATACATGAGTAGATATATGTAAGTTAAATGTTAAAATTTTTATTGTTTTGCATTTGATCTTGCATTTAAAGAATGTTATAATTATGAATTTTCCTCACATATGTTGTATTCAAAGTTTAAGAACGCTTAAAGTATACAGTCCTCATGTAACTGAATACTTTGAATATTTTAAGTATAAATGCGCCTGCATATTCTACCTTGTTTATGGGGTATTAGCAGAACTTTACTGGTCAAAATCAACTGTGTTGCATTGATTCCGAAATGTTTTTACAGTTGTTTGAATCTTGGACAGTGCTTCGTATCTGTACCATTAAAACCAAAATTTAAGAATATCGGTAACTAACACACACACACACACACACCAAAAAAAAATATATATATATTAGCTACTCTTATAAATCAGAAGTATGCATACCATTGTTTAGCATAAATTTATCATTTTTATTTTATATCATGATTTTATTTTTCTTTTGTTAAAATCACCCCAGCCATGCTGGTCTGTGATGCATTTCATATAAGAGAATGAGTTAAACATTGAGTCATTTTTCTTCTAATGGTTTGAACTGTATTAAATATTATGCCTTGAACTGTAAAATCAAACATCTGTTTATAAAAAACTTATTCAACATTTTAAAATAATTTTTCTTTTTGTAAAGAGTGTTTTCACATCAGCTATGCTTGTCTGTGGTAGCGTATTTCATATGCAAGGATAAGGTTATCTGTAGGTAAATGACAAAACAGTCTTGAGTTGATGTACTCAGTTTTTTTTTTTCTTCTAGTAATTTGAACTGAATAGAATTTTATGTTAAAACTAGACAATAAATCATTTGTATTGTTTTTAAAAAGGGGAATTGACTTTGTAGGGATTGTCCTTCATCATAAATGATGAACTATGTGTTTTCTCTCTTTTTTTATGTCGTTTGATACATATCAATTAGTCTTCAAGTTATCTTCTTTCATGTTTAATCATATTCTTTTAATTTGTAGGCTGATATTTTATTTATCATTTTATTATGCTGCAGCTAGTAGACCTATTTAATGCTTTTGTACATAGAATGATATTTTTAATTTTATTGTGAATTGGATAATATATTAGCTCAAGATTTAACACTGGAGTATGATTAAATTAAAAAGTAAAATACTCTTATATTGTTTTTCTGTAAAAAATAATTTGGGTGAATTCTGTTGTATGTTGGGAATTTATAATTCATATTTTTATCTTGTGTTGTTAATTATACTTATGCAGTCCAACTGTTTGGCAGATTGCATATCAAGCTTCTGCTGCATGGTCCCATGTCCATTATAGCCAAGGCATGGAAGTTACTGTGCTGAAATTTTGCTGGGAGGAAAGCTGGTTCACCTATGAGGTTCTCTTATAATAAACTAGCCTACAAAAATTTTCTTTGCATGAGCAAATATTATCAGGATGAGTGTTGCCATATTTAAAAAAATGAAAATCTTATTTAAATTATTATTTTCTTTTTTTTTTTTTTACATTTTAACAGGGATGCAGAAGTTTAGTTTGATTGCCAAGTGATCATTTAAGAGTTTTATATAATTCAATATTATTCTGATATTTATTTATGATTTAATTTTTTTAAATCAGATAATTTTAGGCGTTTGCATTTTTTTGCATATGTATAAAAGTTTTGAGTATTTTAACTATATAACATTTAGGTAAGAAATAATTACATTCTTTCAAGTTTCAATCATTTAAACAATTTTTTTTCCCTTTTTCACAATTTATAGGGAGATAGAAATTCAGTTTGATTACCAAGTAATTATTTAATGGTTTCATGTACTTTAAAATTCTTTTAATAATTTTTTAAAAATCTTTTATTTTTTAATTTGTTATTGAAAAATTTTAAAGACATTTGTATTTTTCACGTATGTATTGAAATTTTTGGGCTGTATAACTATCACATTTTGTAGAAAATTACTACATGCAGCTTTTTTATGAAGCAGTTAAAATTATAGTGACATGTCATATCACCTTTTTTGTGTAAAATAAAATTAGTTGAAATATGCATAGATTGTTTATAATCAAGTTTTTTCATATTATCATGTACTCAAAAATTTATATATTATCGCTTAAGTTTTGTAAAAGTAGACATTAAAACAGTTTTACTAGAAACTGGCCTATTTTTTGTACCTGTAGGGTACTGAGTAATTCTTATATTTAATGGATCTGACTTTACTAATATTAATACATGTAATTTTGTGATATTCAAGCTACAAATAATTAAAAATTTTATCTTTTTTAAATGGAGTATGAAACAATAACAAAATACCATCAAATTTAAAATTTGTAAAGTTTTCTGTAATCCATTTTATTACTTAAAGCAGAACATAATTCTAGCATTTAATTTTCAATTAATTTTTCTCTTTTTCCAATGTTAATCAAATTTCCTGCAAAATTTCTTAATTTTAGTCATTATTAATAGTCTATCATAATTTCGATTGTACCCGTTGAAAATCTTATTATTTAAACGAAATATTATAATTAAGAATATTTATGAATAATATTTGGAGAATATTCAAACAGAAAAACCAATCAGTCGCTATAAACTTTCAAAATCTTTCCTTGAGCTTGTCTGTAAACGCAATAGAACATTGTTTTATGTAACAAAATCTCAAATGAACATACAGATGGTGTTCACACATTTTTGTTACGATTTTGACTTTTTTCTATGATTTAAATTTAAATGAACAAAAATAAAACCTAGAATTTATTTTTTAAGAAGTAATTGGTTCTTCATTGGTTCACGAGTAGATCTATGTATCTTTAGTGTAGGAAAAATAAAGCTATATTTGATGGCCAAGCACAAATGAAAATTAAATGTCAATTGTGAATGGTTCGTACTTCTAATGTTCAGATTAACAAAATTAAAAATTCATTCGGATTGCTGAAACTGAATAAAAAAAAAGCTTCGAATCACAGCTCTTGTTTAAATAGCATTGCCTGTAATTTTGATTTTAATTTTAAGAGTTTTTAATTAAAAGAAAAACAGAAAATTTGAAGTTCATAAAGGTTTCCTCGTATGTATATTTTGAAATGTTTCTCGTGTTCAAACCCTCAGTTTATGCGCACTTAAACTGCGCCGAATAGAATCAGGCTTGAGTTTTTGAAAACATTAAGGGGATGGTAGACTTTCAAAGTACCAAAAATCGAACAAAAATTGGAATTTTTTTGGTGTATTAATATTTTAAAAATATGTAAATATTGGAATAAAATGCATTTAAAATATGTAGTGAAAAGTATAATGAAAACTTGGTGGCTTTAGAAATGTAAGTATTAAAGATAGGTGAAAAAACATCTTTTAAATAGCTTTTTCTCAAAATGAGTAACTTCCAGATTCGCAAGTCTTTGAAATGCTCCTTGCGTCATAATTTTCTGATGAAATTTTATAAAATGTATAGTAAAGACTCCTCTAATACATGAAAATAACATTATGAATCCATTTTCAGGTCATCATTCAGATTATCGAAGTTTAACTTAACTGTAGAAAAATACAAAAATTTCACGAAAATTCAGAGTACAAACATAAAAATATTTCCTATAAATTAAATATTCAGCGAAAGCACAAAGTAATACATAGCTCTGTTCAAAATGTATTTTTAAGTTCATTTTTATGTTCAAAATGTATTGGATTGGCTCACCTCAATGTTAACCTATGGAGGAAATTTGTCTACTATTTACAGCTACATAAATGCTGATAATACAATAAAAATTATATTTGAAGATAGTCTGAGCTTTTCTGCACCTTGTGTTATGATGGTTTACTGTGATTGCCAGAGGGGGCTCTTTTACGAGATCTAACTTCTTTTCTGTGGAGTTTTAATTCGAGTAATTGTTGTGATGGTCATCGTGAACACCTTGCAACAGGTTTCATTTTATAAATTTTGTCCTCCAAAGGAATTTCATTTAAAACACACTATACCAGATTCCCCCCCCCCCCTCCCGAATAATTTAAATTTAAAAATATTTTCATTTTATTATGAAAAATTTAAATAAAAAAGGCCCCAAGGTGAATTTTTTTTCTCTATTACGGAGTACAGTTTAAAAAAATAAAATATTTAAAACCAAGTTGGCAAACCTTGGACATATTTTCTCCATATGTTAACATTGAGGTTAGCAAATCCAATAGGGTTAGTAGACAGCAACCTTATTTCAGCCTTTTTAAAAATGGAAATTGCTAGTTTTGATCCTTCACCACTCATATATTCTGTATTTAACTATGCTATTATCATCTATATATATATAAAACAGTTCCGTAACTGACTGACTGACAGACAGACAACGCACAGACCAAACCGCTGGACCTAAAAGAGCTGAAATTTTGCATGGCGATTCTTCGTATAGTGTAGGGTTACACTAAGAGAGATTTAAAAAAAATTCTTCTTAGATTTTTTAAAAATTTAATTTTTAAGCTGTTTTTGAGACATTCTTTAAAGTTTGTATTTAAAATAATAATTGGAGAATTATAAAATTTATATCACGAGAAAGATCCTAAAATGTCCTTTAAAATGAAATCTTTTTCGAATCTTTACCTCCATTTTCTGATTTTTGGTGAATTTTTAAAGATAAATTTTTAGAATTTAATTTATTAAATGCTGATGACGTGGTTTCTTTTCTTTTCGTGATACTTTAAATTAATTTATCGTCACGAGCATAACAGCGAAATAAATTTGACAAAAAATATTTTTCTTTCTAATGCGGCAGACGATTAGACATTATCCAAAAAAATATTAAAATACAGTAAAAGAAATGTTCCTCAAACTGTACTATATTAACTGTACTATATTCTATTGTATGTTCTATTAGATTTAATTTGAATATTTTCATCTACATTATTTTGTTTATAAAAATATCCGTTACAATTTCTTTATAAATATTTTTTTTGGTCATTAATTGCATACATTGATCGTTGTATTTAATTTGAATGTACTCCGTAGCGAAGTACGGGTTTTCAGCTAGTAAATGATAAAAGTAATTTTGTTTCGAAATGTATTGACTTTTTATATTCGTTTTTAGGTGCATGCTCGTTAATTATCGACGATGCCATTAGCTAAAGATTTACTTCATCCAAGCCCGGCCGAGGAGAAGAGAAAATGTAAACTGAAACGTCTGGTGCAGTCCCCTAATTCCTATTTCATGGATGTCAAATGTCCTGGTTGCTACAAAATCTCGACAGTTTTCAGCCATGCCCAGTCTGAAGTCAAATGCGAGGGCTGTTCGCTAAAATTATGTAAACCAACCGGTGGCAAAGCGAGACTTAAAGATGGTTGTTCGTTTCGAAAAAAACCACGATAAAGTAAAAGAAGAAATCGTCATCTTTTAACATCTTTTTATATAACTGCTCACAATAATTATGCTGGCATATTTTCTTTTTCACTGTGACTGCTGTTCCACTTAATACAGTTTTTAATGAAGATAGTTTTTTGATTGAGATTTTATAAATATATTTGTCAAAGGCTTTAATTTTTTTTTATATGAATGCTTAGAAATAAAGCTAGTGTAATATTTTTTTCTGTGACGTTTATTCCATTGAGTATAGTTTTTGATAAAGAGAGCTTTGCGCAAGTTTCATCCATTGACGCATTTTATGAATGTATATCACAATCTATTTTTTCAAAGAATGCTTACAATAAAGGCGATGTATTTTTTTTTCTGTGACTTTAGTTTCATTTAGTATAGTTTTCATAAAGACAGTTTTTTTCAAGTTCTTTATATATACCCAAATTTTATAAATATGTTTATCATTATCTTTAATATTTTTTCTATAAAATTCTTACATTATAGCTGTCGTAATTTTTTCTATGGATTTTAGTGCATTTATTTTTTTCTGATTCCTTTTGCGCACACATTTTATGAATAATTTTTATCTAATCTTTAATATTTTCCTGCAAACGCTTACAATAAAGCTGGTGTAATTTTTTCCTGGGACTTATATTGCGTTTCATAAAGTGATTGATAAAGACTTTTTTTTACCAAGTTCTTTTTTAACCCAAGTTTTATGAATGTATTTAATGCGTTATCGGATAAATATATGACGCACACAGTTAAATCTTGATAACCCTATACCGTTCTCTAATTTTTCGGCGCCGCTTACCCCTTTTCACTTTATCTTTTATCGGTTCCCCGGGAGCGAAAATATTGGCAACTGTGAGATTGTTGTTTAATGTTAAAGCGACATTGTATTCTTTAAGCCCATATCACACGAGGGCGTTGCTTCTTACCCGGCAATTTTTTGAAACGTGTCGTTAGTATTGAAGGTGGGTAAAAAATCCTCTTGCGATAAGGCTGTGCCCCAAGTACTTTTTTCTTTTTCTTTTTTTTTTTCATTCTACAAGATAAATTTGGATAAGATGCCCCAACCGGTTTCGATTAACCCATCAGAAGCGAGCTAGGAAAAATATCGTAATTCTAAATTGCGGTGCTATGCTCATCTCGGATGTGGGTGAGCAGAATTGAAGCAACTACAACGTGTACTGTGCAATAATTTCTAATTTTATCCGTGAAAAAAAATTGAAATTTTTATCCAAAATAATGCCTACATGATTTATTAATATAAACTGCATGCAAATTTCTTTCGATATACATGTTGCAGGGGAATTGACAAATCCGGCTTAATCCAAAGAGCGCCGTTATTTTGCAATGCGCCCGGCTAATTGGGAAATTATCGACAACTTTCTAATTAGCCTGGTATTTTTTTTGGCCTATTGTAATGAGTCCGTACACCTTTAGGCTAGTTAGAAAATTTGCAGTAGTTTGCTCAAGCAGTTTGGTTTCATCTAGCCTCATTGCAGTAAGTCCAAAGTAGTAAAGGCTTATTAAAAGTGATAAATAAAGAGATTGTTACTTTTAAGTACTTCCTTTAGCGAACATATGAATAAGTTAAGAGTTTCTGATGACGACGCTTTTTGCAATAAGCCGGATTTGTCAATTAGATTTAAGAAAAACGGGACTGAAAACTAACGTGTTTGTGTTTTGTTTCACATATCCCAATTTTTTACTGATGAATAAAAATATTTAGGAGTGGAATTAGCTTTCTGTACCCCGCAGTAGCCCTTGATTTTTCAAACATGCCTGGTTGGATAATTCATTTTAGCCCATTTTGGACAGCTTTCTGTACCCTGCAGTAGCCCTTGATTTTTCAAACATGCTTGGTTGGATAACTCATTTTGGACAGCTTTCTGTACCCTGCAGTAGCCCTTGATTTTTCAAACGTGCCTGGTTGGATAACTCATTTTAGACCATTTTGGACAGCTTTCTGTACCCTGCAGCAGCCCTTGATTTTTCAAAGATGCCTGGTTGGATAACTCATTTTAGCCCATTATGGACAGCTTTCTGTACCCTGCAGTAGCCCTTGATTTTTCAAACATGCCTGGTTGGATAACTCATTTTAGCCCATTTTGGACTTAACACCTTTTGCTCAGCAAACACAGATATATAAAAAACAAGATCTTTGAAATTATAGTTTTCTATTTATTGAGAAGGTTTTTATTTCTAGAAGAAAATATTCCAGAGTGGTTAGAAATTGAAGGTTAGGTTTGAACATATCACAGAGACATGAATGCTGCTACTATTCAGTCTCAGGAAGAAGTTGAAGATGAAGAGAGTGAAGAAGAGCCTGGTGATTTGATCAAACACTGTAGACTGCTACCGCATGTCGACGCTTCGCTAGAATATAAAGAGTCGATGGAATTATGAATACAGTGGTATCATAGCTGTTAGGAAAACTCGTAGGAAGTTCAAAAAACCTCTGACAAATTCGGGGAAACGAAACAAAAAAAATTACGGTTTACATACATAAATTAATAAAATAGTAAAGCAAGTGTAGTATAATATTTTGAAAATGCAATAAAACTTAATATAAAACGAATAATCTGCGTTTTTCAATTATTCGTGCTGCTCGTCCCCTCCATTTACCCATTACCATGGACGTTTGTAGCCGTTCGGAATCGGCTTTAAGCAGTAGGTCCCGGTCTAATTAGCCCTCGTGTAGCAAAAAAATTGACCGTAGCTCTCCAAACCAAACCATTTACCCGGATAATCGGGAGTAAGCTGTAATTTAAGTTTTTGCAAATACATATTGACTAATTTCTTGTTTATTCAGTAAGGTTACACTTTTTTTTTCATTATTACCTCGGATCGGTCACAAAAGGTATCATCTTGTGATAAGGGAGTTCGAGACAAAAAATCCTCAATAAAAGTACAGTGTTTTTCTCCGCTTAAAACATACCCTAAAGATTCTAGAATGAGTTTCACCAAATCGCATGGTCATATGATGAACACTAGCCAGGTATAACAAATTTATGCTGTACTCGTTTTACATACTCTGATACAGTACTTCTGTACTTTAAATATCGGAATTTTTCTCAGTTTGCCATCTAAAACCCTCTGATCGTTTTAGACGTATTTTTCCGTCGCATACTTTCAACATAAGTGTTTGCGACCTATTAGTCCAACCTTAATTTGGTATTCAAAGGCGTCTCATGTTACAATTTTGGCACTTTTGAATACCAAACTAGAGGAGGTAATCATTCGCCTGAAACGTCTTTTTCTGACAGAAAGAAAGGCACAGAAAAGGGATCTCATACGCTTAGGAAATTAAAAGCGTATACAGTAAAACTTCTCTAGCCGGCCATCATTCAAAACGGCCACTTTTTTCGGAACCATGACTGGCCGCCATTGAGAGGTTTCACTGTATTTAGAATTCCTCGCAAAGTATCGACAAAGTTTTGTACGACGTTCTTGTTTATTATACCGGAAGTGCAATGTTTAAGCGATACTTCCCGCCTTGGCACTGAGCCAAAAATCCCCCTCACCTCCACTCTTTAGTCCAAGCTAAGGCACCGTGTTGCGAACACTCTAATTTGTAACTCTCTGTAACTACTATATAAATAAAGATGTTCCTTTTTCTAATAAGATTTAATAACGTACGCATTTATAGCTCACTTCAACAGGTTATGGGCCTAGATTATTGTTGTTATATCTTTTAAACTTCCATTTCTCCGTAAAGATAATTTTGTTGCTCTCAGCGAAAAGTGACTTTCGATTTGACGCCATATATTCTTCGTCCTTTTTGGAATTTCGGATCAGCGAAAAATTAATATATTGGAATCCGGCCGCCATATCGAAAAGTTGAATAATAACAACTTCTACATTTGGAAATTTAAAGTTGAACTATTGCTAATTAAAGATTACTTATGGGAAGTTATAGAAAAAGAACCACCATCGTCATTAACTGCAAAATGGTTAACGAAAGATGGAAAAGCCCGTGCAACTATAGGTATTTTATTGGAAGACAACCAACTTGGGCACATCAGGAAATTAACAACAGCAAAAGAAACATGGTTCGCTTTAGAACATTATCATAATAAAGAAACTCTCTCGCGAAAAGTCGGGACTCTTAAAAGAATTGTGTTCTCTTCGAGTGAAGCAAGATGGAATATGGCGGATCATCTTATGAAAATGGAAAGTCTGGTGGATCAACTTTCCGCACAAGGTGAGAAAATTTCTGATCCATTATTCATAGCTTTTATGTTAAGTAGCTTACCAGTTAATTACGCTACAATAATAACTGCTCTTGAAATAAGACCAGAAACTGATCTAACATTAGAACTTGTTAAAGGTAAACTAATCGAAGAATTTAAACGCAAAAGCGAAAGTAAAGATATTGATAATGCTTCTAAGGATAATGATTATAAATCTCTTAAATCTGTTAGTAATTCTGTTAACAATGTTTATGTTGATAAAAATAATAAGTTACGTACTTGTTTCTTCTGTAAGGAAATTGGCCATTTGAAAGCCGAATGCAGAAAATATGCGAAGTGGTGAAACAAAAATGACCAAAATCAATTGGTAAACGTAACGAAAGTATCGGATGTTAACAATAATTTAGAAGTTAATAATGAATATTGTTTTTCTAGTGCAAATTTTATCAATAATTCTTGGTGTATTGATAGTGGAGCTACAACACACATGTGTAGTGATAAAAATATGTTCACTTTCATTGACGAAAATGCCATTTCAGATCGAATCATATTAGCCAATGGTAAAGCAGTATTCAGTCAGGGAAAAGGAAACTGTTTGATAAATTTTAAGAACCAAAATAATAATGTAAGTTTTAATAACTGTAAAAGATGTTTTATTTGTTCCTGATCTTTCCAACAATTTATTACCTGTGAAGAAGCTGAATGATAATGGCTATGAAGTTATATTTAAAGATGAGAAGTGTCGTATAATTAAAGATAACAAATTTATTGCAGCAGGATGTATTAAAAAAAAAATTTTATATTCTTGAAGAAGGCGAACATGCCTTACGCACGAAACAGACGCATGCAGAATGTATTTACGATTGCCACGCGAAGTTAAGTCATAGAAACCCACCAGATATTTTAAGAATGGATAAAGATAATATGACCGAAGATATGAAAATATCACCTTGTTTGCAGAAAATTGTTTGTGAAGAATGCATTGCAGCTAAAGCTTGCCGTGAACCATTTCCTCAAAAATCTCTCTCGAAACTTCTGGAACTCTTGATTTAATTCACACTAATCTTTGCGGTCCTATGCAGACGCTGACACCAAGTGGGGCCAGATATATTCTAACAGTTATTGATGATTTTAGCAGATACAGTAAAGTTTATCTTCTAAAGCGTAAAGAAGAAATGCAACAAAATATCCAGTATTTCATCAAAGAATCTTACCCAATTTGGCAAAATTCCCAAGCGTTTGAGATCAGATCGAGGAGGGGAACATATAAGTAAAGAATTTGAGAAACTACTTAAAGCTAACGGTGTTTTGCATGAAATGACTGTACAATATTCACCGCAACAAAATGGTGTAGCAGAACGGAAGAACAGAACATTACAAGAGATGACAAGAATGATGTTAAAAGCTGCAAATATTGGGGTGAAGGTGCTGTCACAGCAAATTACTTGCAAAATAGACTGCCAACAAAAGAAATATCAACTCCCTTTGAAAAGTGGCATAGCAGAAAACCTTCATTGTCACACATTAAAACTTTTGGATCCCCTGTGTATGTGCACGTACCTCGTGAAAAGCGAAGGAAACTTGACGATACAGCTGTTAAACGTATCATGGTTGGATATGAAGAAGGCACTAAAGGATACCGATTATTGGACACAAGTACAGATACCGTAATCATCAGTAGAGATGTTACCTTTCTACCGAAAGATCCTCATGCCAAGTGTATGCAAGAAACAGTAAATACAGAAACTCAAAACATTGAGAAACAAGCAGATGAAGAAAACGATGCAAAATTACCTGTGGTTGAAGAGCGAATAAATCAAGAAGTCTCAAACGAAACAGAACCAAGACGCTCGGCTAGACCAAACAAAGGTATACCACCCGAAAGATTAAAGATGTCGTCTTTTAAGGCACAATCAGTGGAAACATCTCATCCATCGTCATACCAAGCAGCATGTACCAGCCTAAATAGAGAATATTGGAAACAAGCTATGCAGGCAGAAATTGACGCTTTAAAAGAAAATGGAACCTGGGAATTAACAGATGCTCCAGAAAATAAAGTCATTATAGGATGCAAATGGGTATTTAAAACCAAAACGGATGCTGAAGGAAAGATTTCACACTATAAAGCCCGTCTAGTTGCCCAAGGTTACCAGCAGAAATACGGACATGACTATGACGAAGTTTTTGCACCTGTTGCAAAACCAACTACTTTGAGACTGTTACTGACCGTGGCAGGAAAGCAGAAAATGGCTGTACGCCATTATGATATACAATCAGCGTATCTGAACGGTGATTTATGCCATGAAGTATACATGAAACAGCCACCTGGATTTGAAGGCGATCAGGACAAAGTTTGTAAACTTATAAAGAATTTGTATGGATTAAAACAAAGAGCAAATGAGTGAAACAGAAAACTCAATAAAGTACTCTTGGAAAGTGGATTTCAAAGATGTCAAAATGATCCATGCTTCTACTCAAGACAGAATGCAGAAGGTCAGATATACATCACTGTCCATGTGGATGATATAGTTATTTCCGGAACAACTGAGATATTACTGGACAAATTTGAAAAAGAATTCAGTGACTTTTTCGTGATGAAAAATTTAGGCAATCTTCAATACTACTTAGGAATCAATTTTGAAAGAAGTAATCATGAAATCTTTTATATGAACCAGTCAACTTATATATCAAAGAAGCTTAAAGAATTCCATCTAGAGGATTGCAAAACATCAAAAGTACCTATTGATCCTGGCTTTTACAAGTAAAACACATTTTCAGAACCCTTGACAAGAAACGTCGATTATAAAAGTGCAATTGGATCTTTGTTGTCTCAAAACCTACTGAAAGAGACTGGACGGAAGTCAAAAGAGTATTCAGATACTTGAAGCTGACTAAAGATCATAAATTGTGTCTTAGAGATTTGACTGAACATCAGAATAATTCATTGTTGTGTTTTGTGGATGCCGATTGGGCTAACGACCCTATAGATCGAAAATCAAACACTGGTTATTTCTTCAAATATCAAGGAAGTGTTCTAACATGGATTAGCAGAAAGCAATCAACAGTGACTTTGTCATCAACCGAAGCAGAATTTATTGCACTTGCAGAAGCTGCTAAGGAAGCTATATGGATGCAGAGACTCTTACGAGACTTTAATGTACGTGATATACCCTGTATTTTCTAAGAAGACAACCAAAGTTTTATTAAGATGATGAAGAATGAAAAGTGCAGTGGGAGAACCAAGCACATTGATACCAGGTATCACTTTGTTAAGGATCTAATCAAAGAAAAAAACTTTGAACTAAAGTATCTCCCTACTGAGCATATGACTGCTGACTTATTGACCAAACCATTAAGGACTTTCAAACTTAAAACTTTTACAAAAGATATTGGTCTATGTTAGTCATTATATTTTTGCTATATGTTCATCCTTAAGGTAAGTCTTCAGTATTTCCTCATGTTAAAACATTGAGGAGGGGTGTTGTTTATTATACCGGAAGTGCAATGTTTAAGCGATGCTTCCCGCCTTCGCACTGAGCCAAAAATCCCCCTCACCTCCACTCTTTAGTCTGAGCTAAGGCAGCGTGTTGTGAACACGCTAATTTGTAACTCTCCGTAACTACTATATAAATAAAGATGTTCCTTTTTCTAATAAGATTTAATAACGTACGCATTTATAGCGCACTTCATCAGTTCTTATGTCCTATTTTCATGAAACCATCTTTGAGGTTTTTTATTTATAGTTAAACTTCTGAAAATATTTTCTGCGCACACTGACAAAAATAAAATAAAAGATTGTAAATAAAATTTTTATAAATCCCGAAGACAAATTGTTTTGAAATCTTTCCTCTACTCCAAAAGGAAAAAAAATTATTTCGTAGAAATATTACTTCAGAAAACTGACGTGCCTCAGATTTTGAATTTTTTTTCTTCTAGAGAAAATTTCAAGTTCTTAAAGTATTTTTATATTTATGAAGATCTTTAAGGATTAAATTTGAGAAAAATATAATCATCACAAAATGTGTGTAAATAAACGAAATAAAATTTTCTTTCGTAGACCAGTTTTGCCAGTTTTACTCATTATTAAAACTTTATATTTCTTAGTGAGATTTTAGTTTTCACTGGAACTTCAAAAAAAAAAAGTTTATAAAAATATTTTATTTTTACACATTTGATCTCCTTGTGATTGGACATGGCAGTAATGGGGCTTGTTGACGCCCGACTTCGTTTTTCACTGTAACCTTCGCGCCGTTTTCAAGGTTAAATTTGCCCGTAGCAACGGAGTTCGTTAGTTGACTTCAAGAACTGGATGTAACTGGTCGCCAGTTCGGATATCTTCATGTCGGAAGCATTAAATAAAATAAATTTCGCTTTTGGAAAAACCTCTAAGTAATTTTAATAAATTTCGATTCGAACCTACAGTCCACTCCAAGGATTCATCAGGGCTAGTCTCGAAAAGCTGCTGAACTGCTACAAAAAATAACCAACATTATAAAAGGTTCTGTTGGAATTAAAATTATCCTCTAATAGGCGACGCTGGTTGCGGGCGTCGTTTGTTGTTGGGTTCGAATCAGAACTATAAAAAGCTTTAGTATTGAAACTGTGCTAAATATACTGCGCGCAAATTGTATAGCTTGTTAAATAAATATTGTTTACGTCTGAAAAGGCTATCTCCATCATCCAAATATGCTGGCCTTCTAACGGTACAGTGGTTTTAGACGAAATAGATAGTACGGTCGGGTCGGATCCGACCCGATCTCTTTTTTGATGAGTTTTGTTGTAGAAATAAGTACACAATAAGTATTTTTGCTGTATAATAACATTTATTGATAATATTTTACATGAAATAAAACCCATTTTGTAGAAAAAATGAACAACGAATTATAATTTTGCCAAACAAAGAAAATCTCTTTGGCATTTACATAGAATGTTGTATATTTTAGGTCTATTAGAAGTTTGTGAAACCAACTTTCCGAGCAAAAAAATGTTAAAAATAATATATACTGACATTTTTGGCCTTCAAAATCGAAATTAAAAAAAAATTAAAAAATCTAAAAGAAAAAGATTCATGAATAACGTTTTTCAACAAAGACACTTATATTTACTGCAAAAGCTTCCTGTTGCAAGACTGTTGCAAGACTGGCTGGTAGGGTTCCCTGTCAACTCGATCCCTTCAATCAGAGGGGAGAGAGTACGGGAGGGGAGGAAACACACCCTTGGGTCTGATCCGACCCCCACCGTATCGTTTGAGGGTTAATTACAGAACTAACACAGAATACATATATCACAGCGCATGCACTTTCTGTCTGATGAAATCACTACGGAGCATCTTCGTATAAACAATTTTTTACACCTAAACTGGCTGACACATCAAGCTGGCGATTGCAATGTTTGCGGTAATTGAGTTCGTGCATCCGGAGCATCTGGCATACTTATATAATCAATATAATTTATTGTTTATGAGTGTGAATAAATATTATATTCACATGTTTCCACACAATGTCTCCTTTATTTCTTCGAAAAGTCCACTTTATATACTTCAACTTGTGGCAACCATTAACGAGTTCTTAAGTCAGGGACTGTGTTCAGTTTAAAAATATTAAGCTCGGAAAATCTGATCTAAATCAACATCATTCGTTTATGAGAAATATTTTTTAACCCTGCATTGGTCGCGTGGCGTCTCACAGACGCCAATTGCACTTTACATTTTACGTATTGATGGATTGCTCTGTGTGCCCAACACATATCTGTAACTTCGAAGTGTTTATGAGCCATAAATAACAAAACCCTTGCAGTTGCTATCATTATTTTATAGTAAACGAATATTGTGAGGACTTTGCCTTAAATAAAAGACTGCCAGCTTTTTTGTATTTTATGCTTTAATTGCATTTCTCTAGTAAATACAGGTTATCTACAACATATATATAAAAAATTAAATTCGTGGGTTCACGGCATCGACGAGGAAGGTAAGACTTGAGTTGTCGCTGCGCTCATTCAAGTCTATCTAGGCCCGACAGTATCGCCTCTCTCCGGCTCCAGCGTCACTCTGAATTAACTTTTTTGACTCACGTCTGGTGACTTTATATATCTTCGCTGAACGTTCTCGAAAGGTCTGGAAAACGCCGCCTTTCTTTATTCAGTTACATTCCCAGACGACTAGGCGCCTCCGATCCGCAACTTCCCTTTTTGTAGCTGACGAACTGTTCTGTGAGCTGTCGGTAACACTTCCGGCCATTATGTCGCCAGGCGACTGTCTGTCTGCAGCCTTCCAAATCAATTATAGGCACAAACCGCGCGTTGATTGGTCCTCCCGGAATTCCCACACACAAAAAATTCGCTATTGTACGGGAGTCGTTATAATATATGCCAAATCAACCGATTGGCCTTTCACCAACTTTGTAAAAATTGCTAATAGAAATACTTTTTTTAAAAATTGTTTTATTTTTATTTATCCTGTTGTAAAAATTGTTTAAAGAATATTTTTTCTCAAATAGAAATATTTTTTTCATTTTCTTTAATTTATTTTATTGTAAAAAGTGCATGTAAAATTACATTCAAAATTTGATTGGTTTTCATTTGTATACATCATCATGTCTTTAACTTACTGTTTTAATAAATATTTATTTTTACAAATAGAATTACTAAAACCTAAGTAAGATAATTTGGCGTCTATCAGACGTCACATGATAATGCATACAATTTTTAAATACGCACCACTGTAAGGTTAAAAGAAATAAGTATTCGTTACTATTTTTATGGATGAGTCATGGAAGTAACTCATTTTTACCATGTTTTTATTAACTTGCTTTCTTGTTTGTGTGTGTGTTTGTCCCTTACAAATCTTTCACTCGATTTTTAACTAACTTCCCGACTAGCTAGACATTTGAAACTTTTAGAATAGCTCAGAACACGATGACAATGCATTTTTTAATACTTTTAGCCATCTTTAAGCAGAATTTAATTAATTTCCAGTTATTTTCCGTTAATTTTGTTTTATAGACTGGTGCAGCCATCTATCGGCCGGGACGGGAATGAAAAGTTAAACGCATGTTAACTTCCAATTAACTTCATTTTCTTTCAAGTTGATGGGATAATTCATCAAAAAATTTTTTAAAAAGTCTTGCAGGTATTGACCAATGTTTAATACATAGAATTTTCAAGTTTATATGATTCAACAGAAAATTTAAAAACATGGTATATAAAAAGTTCTTTTTATCTTGTAATTATTAATTATTTCGTTACGTTATGAAAAATCCTGCTTGGAACTTCTTCAAAAGAATTAATGTGATTTTTTTTTTAAGGTGAGGGGGCTTTTTTTATTCAAGGTCATAAGTTCCTGTGGGGGAGGTGGAGGGAGTAAATTCCACAAAAATTGCCACTCAGCACTTCTTTGCACCCCCAATGTTTCTGAAGCTGATCTCTGTATCTCGAAACTGAATCACAAATGAGATTTCGAAAATAACTTATTCAGCAATATTCTCAGCATTCGACCAATTGCTGCAGAAAATCGAATACTGGAGGGAGAGAGAGAGAGGGCTGGAAAAATGGAACTGATGAACTGACACATTCGCAGGTATTGAGGGCTTGATTTTCGGGAAACAGAACTAATTACTTTTGGTAAGAATTCTCCACGTCACATCTCGCTGATATTTCGCTAGTTCAGAAGCAATTATCCTTCCGTATTGTGTAGACAAAGCTTAAAGGAAATGACAGTTATTTTTCAGGATATCTGCAGTAGTAAGTGTTCTAGAGAATGCATTCGTGGTGTTCAGTTCTACGGCAAACAATATCTGAGATGTAAGTAAAAATGTATGAAGTTCGAAATAGTAATATAAAGCAGAGAAATAAATTTAAATTTACATTATACTTTCGATATTTTACGAAACATGCATTTGAAAATACGTTAATGTTTTTAAAAATTAAATTATATAATTAACACACATATGTGTAATTAACACTATATTTATTTCCATGTTTTTATTAACTTGCTATCTTGTTTGTTTGTTTTTGTGTTTGTCCAGTACAAATCTTGCAATCGATTTTTAACTAACTTCCCGACTAGCTAGACATTTGAAACTTTTAGAAAAGCTCAGAACACGATGACAATACATTCTTTTGATAATTTTAGCCATCTTTAAGCAGATTTGAATTCATTTTCAGTTACTTTTTTGTAGAATAGTGCAGCCATCTATCGGCCGGGACGGAAACGAAAAGTTAAACGCAAGTTAACTTCCAATTAACTTCTTTTTCTTTCAAGTTGATGGGATAATTCATCAAAAAATTTCAAAATAGTATTTATTAATACATAAAATTGTCAAGTTTATACGATTGAACAGAAAATTTAAAACATGGTATATAAAAAGTTCTTTTTATCTTGAAATTATAAATTGATGTGTTTTATTTATTTAATACACGTACTAGCTGAGTATCCGTGCTTCGCAACGGATTACATTCAAATTAAATACAGCGATCAATGTATGCAAATAATGCCCCCTAAAAAAGTATATTTATAATAAATACAACGGTTAATGTGTGCAATTAGTGGCGAAAAAAATATATTCATAAAAAAATTGTAACGGATATTTTTATAAATAATGTAGAAGAAAATATTCAAATTAAATACAACAGTCAATTTATGCAATTAATTTGTATGTTTAATATCCATAAAGCATACTAATTTGAATTTAATTCTTAAAAAACTCCCATCTCAATTAGTCTAGTGGTTGCATTTTATCTTTTACCGTATTTTAATGATTTTTTTTGTCAATTTATTTCTTTGTTATGCACGTGGTGCAAAACTAATTTAAAGTATCACAAAAAGAAAAGAAACCACGTGATCAGCATTTAATAAATTAAATTCTAAAAATTAATCTTTAAAAATTCACCAAAAATCAGAAAATGGAGGTAAAGAATCGAAACAGGTTTCATTTTAAAGGAATTTTTATGATCTTTCTCGTGATTTAAATTTTATAACCCTCAGATTATTATTTTAAATGCAAACTTAAAAAAAGTTACAAAAACAGCTTAAAAATTTAATTTTAAAAAATCTAAGAAGAATTTTTCAAAAATCTTTCTTAGTACAACCCTACACTATAAGAAGAATCGCCATACAAAATTTCTGTCCTTTAGGTCCAGCGGTTTGGTCTGTGCGTTATCAGTCAGTCACGGAACTGTTATATAAATAAAAGAAAACTAAATATATAAGTAAAAGACTATCGAGCTTTAATTCAAACCGATTAAATGCAGTACAATAAAATGGCGAAAAATGTACTCTTAGCCTTATACCGCAATGGAGGATATGTGGCCACTGTGTGCATAAATGTATATCCCTAGGGTGTTCAGCGATAGACTTGGAACTAGATTTTGATCCTATTAACTCTTCATCAGCATATTGCGTATGAATATGCATATATATATTTCAAACGGAAATGCACTGAAACACATTCGAAAAAAAAATTGAATTTTCAAAACTATTTAGCTGCCTCTGTATTGGACCTATTTTAATGAAACTGGGTTCTTGAGCCGTACTTTCATTTGAAAGTAATCCTGTAGAAATCCAACGTTAAATACGGGTTTTAGATTTTTATTTATTTATTTATTTATATTTATTTGGGGATGGGTGGGAGGGTAAGCCCCTTTTAACCCCATTAACGTTCGAATTTTTTAAAAATATTTCTTATTAAGCACCTTATGCTTAAGAGGAACCAACATACATTATTTCAATTTCCTAGGCCTTGTGGTTCCAGAGATACAGTGACAGTACCCGAGATGGTACCAGGGATACAGAAATACAGTGAGTTTGGTATTTGGCTTTTATGTACATAGACTACCTGAAAAACCGTACTTCGCTACGGAGTACATTCAAATTAAATTCAACGGTCAATGTATGCATTTAATGCCAAGAATATATATATAAATATATTTATAATAAATACAACGATCAATGTACGCAATTGATGTGAAAAAAAACGAAAAAATATATTTATAAAACAATCGTAACGGATATTTTTATAGACAAAATAATGTAGAAGAAAATATTCAAATTAAATCTAATAGGACATACTAAAGAATATAGTACAGTTTGAGGAACATATCTTTTACTGTATTTTAATATTTTTTTGGATAATGTCCAATCGTCTGCCGCATTAGCAAAAAAAGAAAAATATTTTTTTTTGTCTATTTAGTTGTTATGCACGTGACGATAAATTTATTTAAAGTACCAGGAAAAGAAATCACGTGATCAGCATTTAATAAATTAAATTCTAAAAATGAATCTGAAAATTCACCAAAAATTAGAGAATAAAGATATAGATTCGAAAAATATTTCATTTTAAAGGAATTTTTATGATCTTTCTCGTGATATAAATTTTATAACCCTCAAATAATTATTTTAAATGCAAACTTTAAAAAAGTTACTAAAACAGCTTAAAAATTTAATTTTAAAAAAATCTAATAAGAATTTTTCAAAAATCTTTCTTAGTGCACCCCTACACTATAAGAAGAATCGCCATGCAAAATTTCAGCACTTTAAGTCCAGCAGTTTGGTCTGTGCGTTGTATGTCAGTCAGTGAGTCAGTCAGTTACGGAACTGTTTTATATATTTAGATGGGCTCCCCAACTATATATTTAAATCCGTAGTGCAATCGCAGAAATGATTTTAGAGGAAATACAGTACTTAATGTACATCCTTAATATACATTGCTTAACTCTCAAACGGTACAGTGGTGGTCGGATCCGACCAGTGACGTAGCGAGCATAACTGGCGCCCGGGACTTGATACTTTTTTGGCGCCCCCCGCCTTGAAAAACATATAGTAATATAATATATAGAATTGGTGAAAAGGAACATTTGACGCCCCTCTGCGAGTGGCGCCCGGGCATGGTAGACCCCCCTTGCCCCTCCCCCTCGCTACGCCATTGGATCCGACCCAAGGGTGGGTTTTCCCCCTTACCGTACTCTCCCCTCTCATTGCAAGGGATCGAGTTGACAAGGAACCCTATCAGATAGACCTACTAGACCGCCCTACTAGATATAGGAATAAGTAAATACGAGTGTCTTTGTTGAAAAACATTACTCGTGATCACTAATCATTTTTAAAAAAAATTTAGATTTTAAAATTTTTTAATTTCTATTTTTAAGGCCATATATATATATATATATATATATATATATATATATATATATATATATATATATATATATATATATATATATATATATTATATTTAAAAATATATATATTATTATATTTATATATATATATATACAGAGGCTGTTCACACATTTTTTAGACGATATATATTGTATTCACAAAACTAAATTACATAAAATTCTTGTGTTTTAAATGTTCTATTTGACATCCCTTATTCTGAACTATCTTTCGACACCGCAATTTCCAGGATAATAATGCCTTTTGAAGTGTCAGAAGAGGTATTCTATCCCATTCCTCCTGAACAGCTTTTCAGAGTCCTGTAAGGGTTTTGGGACGACGTTTGGATAATGCAGATTTTAAAAGTCCGAAAGCACAAAAATCCATAGGTGATACATCGGGAGATTTAGTAGGGATATCTGTGAAGGGTATGGCATTGATACAAGTTTTTTGTTCCATTTCTTTTAGGAAATTTACAGTGGATTTTGATGTGTGACTGCTAGCTTTGCCCTGATGGAGTTTCACAGATTGATGGCACTGTGGGTAAAGCGATGGTATTTCATTCAGAAAAATGGCAATAAAATAAGTTCCTGATAGTATTTGGAGTTAATCTTGACATTTTTTTTCCCACTCTCTTTATTTTTAACTTTCCATTATAAGAAAAACCAGCAACAATCATGAATCCCTTAGAAAAACTTTCTTTCGATTCTTTGAACCAAGTACTTAAATTTTTTTTCTCCCCTTTTATGATAATAAATGGCTCTTTTTTTGTTGCAATCATTTAAATACACCCATGATTCATCTATTGTGACAATTGTTTTCCATTTTTCTTTGGATAAGTGTTTCTCATATAGAATTCTGCAGCGTGTCCTGCGTTCAGCGATATGATTTGGAAGAAGACGATGCACATTGCGTTTTTTCACTTTCTTAAGATTTAAATCAACGTTTACCATTTTGTTTACAGTGGACACCGAGCATTTTAATGATTTTGCAACTGTCCTTTGACTAGGGGGATTTTCTTTTAACATTAAACAACGTACCTTTGCAATAGTCGAAGATGTCCATTTTTTCCATGGGTATTTTTTTGGAATTTTTGTCCCACTTGAGGCTCCAATTTGACGTTTTTTTCCTTTCTTGTTGACGATATTACCTATCAACGCTTTAGATATCACAAAACCATGACTCTCACATCGTTTTTGGATAACGGAGTATGCATATTTCTCTTCGGAAAGAGCATAAATCTAACCTTCGAGCCACTACTTTGTTAAAAATGCCATTTTGAATAAAAACAAAACTTTCAAGCCTTAGACGATAATTTTGACTTTTCAAAACATAGTACAATTGCAATTATTTCTTTTGCAGCAAACGATTTTTTATTACCGCTTACCAAAATCGTCTAAAAAATGTGCGTACAGCCTCTGTATATATATATTCGGCGAGTCATTCATTTTACTCGTAAAGACGCTTAACAGTAAAATGAATGACTCGCCGGCTAATTATAGGGATATATTTAATGCCCCTATTGACTTGAATGAATTAAAGTCGGCTTTGAATTTCCTAAAACCTCCAAAATCCCCAGGTGAGGACTGCATATTTTCTGAATTTCTCATGCATTTGGGCCCCCGTGCCCACGAAACTATTCTGATCCTTTTTTATATCATCTGGACCTCTGGAATTCTTCCCTCCCAATGGGGTAAATCCACGATTATCCCGATCCATAAAAAGAATAAAGATCCGGGTCTTCTCTCTTGTTATAGACCTATTTCTCTAACCAGCATACTGTGTAAGACTATGGAAAGAATTGTTTCAAAAAGACTAAATTACTATTTAGAAACAAATAAGGTCCTTGAGGAAGAACAAGCCGGTTTCAGACGTTTTAGATCCACAAACCAACAAGTGGCGCTATTGAGTCAATCTACGTATAAATCTATGGATAAAAGACTTATTCTCTCAGCAGTTTTTGTTGATTTCAAGTCAGCTTATGACCTAGTATGGAAGGAATATCTTCTTCTGAAGCTCTCAGACATCGGTGTCCACGCTAACATGCTTAAATGGTATAAAGGCATTCTGAATAACCGACTCTGCAGAGTTAGGTATAACAACTACAATTCAAAATATAGAGGCCTTAAAACAGGTCTACCTCAGGGAGCAGTTTCCAGTTGTTCCCTTTTTAACATTTACATCAATGACCTGATCACCGAACTGAAATCAATTGAGGGTATCAGATGTCTTCTCTATGCTGACGACTTAGTCATTTGGTCAGTGTCCTGTAAGAGCACTGCTGAACGTAATATTAATCTCATTCTAAATAAAGCTCTTAGTATTTTAAAGATTTGGACTCAGCGAAACAACATGAAAGTAAATCTTGATAAGACACTCGTAGAGTCTTTCTCTTTTTCTCATCAGCCATTCACACCACGGCTTCTCTATGGAGGGCATCCAATTCCAACAACTGAAAATTTTAAATACTTGGGTGTTACTCTGGATAGAAAACTTTCCTGGAAGACGCATGTGGAGGATGTGGTTAGTCGAGCTACGAAAAGACTATCACTTTTAAAGACCCTTGCGGGTTCTAAGTGGGGTTGCTCAAGATCTGTTTTAAACACCACCTATATTACCTATATTCTGCCTATATTAACTTTTTTGTTGTGAACCTCTGATCACCTCTTCAAAGCAAACCCTCGATAAGCTAGAAATTTTCCAGAATCAGGCACTTCGCCTTATTACCGGTACTGCGAAAACTACAAATATTGATTGCATGCAGTTAAGTATGAATAATAGACCCATTAAAGTTATTATCCAAGAAAATGCTGTACTTCTTTGGGGAAAGATCATCAGAACCCCAGGCTGTCTGTCTCTCTGGGAATGTGTTCCTCTTCAGACAAAGCGGAATTTGAAAACACAAAGAGGTTTTGTGCAGGAGGTTCTTGAAGTGATCTCGGGTTTGGGCGTGGATTTAAGGACTGAGCGTTTCTTGCCATTACGAAACCCTGTTGAAAACAAGAATTTCTCCATCTGCCTCGAACTCCAACAGAGAGTTCTTAAGTCTGAATCTGGTGAAAACGTGCTCAAGGCCCTGACATATGAAACTTTAAACGCTCGCTACCCGGAAGAGGATTGGTTGCGAGTGTATACTGATGGCTCTAGAATGGATGGCTCCATTAATGCCGGTGTCGATGTTCATTGTGAGCTGTTCTCCTCTTACACTCCTATTGGCCCTCATGCTAGTGCTTTTGACGGTGAAGTAGCGGCAATTCACCGAGCCCTGATTCAGCTACAGTCTCGGCATGAATTTTTCACCAGGGTGGTTTTCCTATCGGATTCTAAGGCTGTTCTTCAGGCTATTGATACTCAGAGTGCCTCTCGCCCCTCTACTGTCGATCACTGTTTTGATCTCCTTAATTGGCTTTCCAGTAACGGCAAAGAGGTTGTGCTTCAATGGATCCCTGCCCATTGTGGTGTTCAGGGAAATGAGGCTGCTGATTTCCTGGCTAAGAAGGGAGCTTCTGTCCAGCAAACGACAATTTCTGGTCTCCCTTATCACTCCATCAGGGCTATTGTTAGCAAGGTTTTCAGGACCTCCTTTTTCCAGGAATTTACTCATAAAAATAGTGGTAAACCATGGATAGAACAGATTCGTAAAATTCCCGAGTGGCCCAGAAAGAAATCTGTTGCAATTTTTCGTCTTGTTACTGGGCATGATTGCCTCCGTAAACATCTTCATTCCATCATTGTCACATCGGACCCTCTATGTACTCTTTGTGATCTTAAAGAGGAAATGGACTTTTGTAATCTTCGCATTTGCCCTGCTCTTCCCCATATTGCAATTTGGGAGCGTTATTGGGTGGCAAGAGCCGCCCTAAGTTTATAGATTTACTGATGTCACGTTTGTTCTTTTTGTGTTATTCTGATCTCAGGTGTCTTGTAACTTGCCATTGGAAATAATATTTATATATATATATATATATATATATATATATATATATATATATATATTTACATTTTTGTGCTCGGAAAGTTGGTTTCACTAACTTCCAAAACTAGGTACACTACATTACATATTAGACCTAATATATACAACATTCTATGCAAATGCCAAAGAGATTTTCTTTGTTTAGCAAAATTACAATTTGTTGGTAATTTTTTCTACAGAAAGGTTTTTATTTCATGTAAAATATTATCAATAAATGTTATTATACAACAAAAATGCTTATTGTGTACTTATTTCTACCAAAACCCTCATCAAAAAAGAGTTCGGGTCGGATCCGACCAATCTCTTTTTTCATGAGAAAATGATAATATTGCGTTAAGATGCTTTGGCCTAAAATATTCAAATAACATTATTCCGTAAAATTCATGTGAATTACTGCATTCTATGTTACTAGCAATTTAATTCAAGGGAAATTGAATCATGAGGCAATATACAGGGTGGTTATAATTAAAGTTCCACTTTGAAATGGTCATAAAAGGAAAACTACTGGACCAAATGTTATCAAACTAGGTAATAGTTTAAAGGAGATCATAGGAATTTCTTTTCCCCCCCCCCCCCCCCAAAAAAAAAGTCAAAAATTCACCACTAGGGTGGAAATGGTGCTGTATGCAAAATTGTTAAACGAAATAAGGGTCGAAATCTAACTTAATCTTTTGTTACACTTGTTTAACATTTTGTATACCCTTGAGAAACATTGACCTAAACAAAATTACCATTTAAAGTGTGCGCATTCGTTTTCTTACAGATCGCTAATTTGTGAATTTTGAAGCCTGAATTCGACTGTAAGACATGAAGATATCGGTTTAAAACGTTCGTTTCTAAAACGAAACTGTTTTTTTTTTTTTTTTTTTTTTTTTTTTTTTTTTTTTTTGGGGGGGGGGGGGGTTATGCAAAATTGCAATGGCTTGTAATTGGCTTACGGCAGGAAGAAGCAAATGATTTATGAAGAGGCGCTTTACACGTCATTTGATTTTCCAGATAAAAGTGAGTCTGTTTGTCAGAGTTCTCATTGTTACGAATCGACAATGTCTCTAACATACAAGACCGTGCTTTTCTCGTTAAATATTATTATGAATGCGACAGAAATGAACGAATGAACTTTGCAAAGGTATCGTTCAGTAAGAGAAATACGCCGAGGGTCAACGACACCGCAGGGTTTGAGGAAAATGATGGCAAAGTTTGAAGCCATGGGTTTGTTATCTGTTGCACCTGGGAGGGGAAGGAAACCTGCTTCTGTGCAAACCGAGGAGGCTGCTGCATTAGCAGTGGAGGAAGCAACAACGGAACGCACACAAGGTACGTGCAGCGTACGTGCTGTCGCACGTCGAATGGACGTACCATGGAGTACGGTGTACACAATTGTCCGTAAAGTGCTGCAGTTCTACCCATACAAAATGAAACATGTTCAAGAACTTAAACGTAACGATCCTGCTGCAAACAATCTTTTGCTTTGGAATTCCTTGCACGAATGGAAATGGACGAACATTGGCCATGGAACATTTTGTGGACAGATAAGGCCCATTTTTACCTAAATAGTGATGTCAACACCCATAACTGCAGTATTTGGGCCAAATTAACCCCTCATGTTATCTACCCAGTTCCATTGCATTCTCCTAAAGTCATCGTTTGGTGTGGTATGACAGCTAGTTTCATAACCGGACAATTTTTCATTGAAGAGCAGTCGACAGCTGGACCTGTTACATGCACTGTGACTGCAGCTCGCTTAGAGTCAATGTTAATATGTTTCTTGATACCTGAACTCCAGCAACGTGGCATTTTAGACACCACGATTTTTATGCAGGACGGGGCCCCACCACACATTGGTACATGTGTCACACTGTTACTTAAGCAACATTTTACGAATGAACGGATTATAGGCCGAAACTTCCCCACAAAATGGCCACCCCGGTCACCAGACCTCAACCCCTGTGACTTCTGGCTATGGGGTTATCTCAAAAGCAGCACTGTTTATGGTGATCTAAGAATGGTGATCTAAAGAATTTGGCGGAATTGAAAGATGCGATACACCGATATGTCCGTAATATTCCTCCTGATATGCTAAGAGCTACTGTTGGAAATGCAGTAATGCGATTTAACTTGCTCTCGGAAAATGGTAGACGCCACATTGAACATGCTTTGTAACACGTTTCAGAAACGATTAAACACATTTTAAACCGATGTCTTTATGTTTTATTTCGTTTAACAATATTGCATACAGCGCCATTTCTCCCTGGTGGTGAGTTTTTGAACTTTTTTTTTTTTTTGGTGGAAAAGAAATTTGTTTCAGTAGTATTCCTTTTATGACCATTTAAAAGTGGAACTTTAATTATAACCACCCTGTATTTAAAAACATGTTTTTTTTTCTTCTGATACCCATCTTGTAATAAATATTTTTAGTAGGGAAGTTAAGCGAAAAAATTTACTGTTAACAACTTATTAACAATTTTTTGCATCATGAATGTTAATTCGCATTATTTTAATTTTTATTCAGCTAGTGATGAGTTTTTAAAATAAAATCACTTCTCCTTTATTTTTTCCCCCTTTAATCTCATAAATAAGTCGCGCATTTTTCAGGATAACTGTCCATAAATATATAATAGAACTATGATCAATAAAACTTAATTTTTCAACAGTCTTCAATGTTTTTTAAACAAAAACTGAGAAATGGGTTTAAAAGCGATGTGTTTGATAAGAAAAAAGACATTGAAAGATTGCAAAGCTTAAAGAATATTAATTGTTTGTAGCGTGCTTTTACTTTTTACAAGTTATGAGCATGCTGAAATTATTAAAAATGAAAGTTTTATGTGTAGATAGTGAAGGTTTGTCTAGACAACAGGAATAAAAAGTTATAGTAAAATGAGTACATTTTCCGGATTAAATTTCACAGAAACATAAAAATCCATCTTCGGAAAAGGGTTAAAAAAACTGTGTATTTAGAATATAGATGTTTACATAATTTTAAGCTTTTTTTTATCGTGATTAAGAAAAGAGTTCTTGTGTATTAGAAGTGAGAGCTAAACTTATAGCTTTTTTTTAAATTTTCAGTTTAAGCAAATAAATTATACAGGGTGTTTCAAAAAGAATCATCCGATTTAAAAAAAATCATAACTATTCATCTTTTAATCCCTTTTGATCGAATAATGTATAGGCAGAGAGAGGGAAATCTCGGATTTCACGCAGTTGCCGACAAGTAGCGCTAACGGTTATTCCTTCACCTATCACTTCAGTGTTTAAGCTGGCGACTGCACAACAGAAATCTTTTTGTGTTCTACGCTTTGCGAACTGTGAGTCCGTAACAACTGTTCAGCGTGATTTTCGTTGACAAAACCCTGGTAGACTGAAGTTCCTACCTCTCAGAGCATTAGGCGATGGTATAAACAATTCCAAGACACGGGTTGTCGGTGTGCGCATAACAGGCGTGGAAGCAGTGTATGCAGACATCCTCGCAAAAGTTTGGGACAAATTTGCCTACCGTATAGACCAGAGGTGGGGAACGATCGGCCTTTAGGCCGCATACGGCCTGTGTGATCTTCTTGTGCGGCCTTCATAAAAGCTAGCACTTGTATTAATTAATATTTAATTTTGTAGATTACAACAATTTGGAAATCAATGGAATTAAATATAGAACAGCATGAATGTATGTACGCTGGCTTTGCGTTACGAAGCTTGATCCAAATATTCAATTACTTTCAAGCAAGAAACAAATGCAAATATCCCACTAGCTTAAATTTTCCATCGGATTTTAAAATTATTTTAGGAATTGTTGCTATGTCAGTTATTTATAATTTAATACTATTATTTTTCTATTGTATTTCTCTATAATGTTAAAAGTATTTAAAAATACTTCTACTTTATTATTTTTATTTGAAGTGGTATTTAAATATGTAGTTGTTTATTAAAATTAAAAAATCTGGATGAATGAATATATATATATATATATATATATATATATATATATATAAATTGGTGTCCATCGTTCTAAATTGAATACATCGGTTCACACTAACACCAATTTATTCTTGACGGGTCACAGGACAAAACAGTTACAAATAACAATTATGGAACATCATTTTTACTACTTTACGGTAGCCATTTGCTACCACGTATATCTTAACGTTTTACTCTCTCCACGGCGTCTTACTCTCTTCGTCTCGTCGTGCGTTCCCCGTAGAATGGCGGGGATCTTCGTTCGGCCGGAATGTCTCTGATTCGTCTCGGGTGCTGTGGATGCTGTTGCCACAGCTCTGTATATCACACTCGGGCATCCTGGCTCGACAGGTCCTCCTGTCGCCGAAGAAAATCAAAGGAACCAAACCTAATAAAAACAAGAAAGGGGAGAAAACAAACAAAACAAAAACATGACATGGTCGTCTTAAAGCTACATCATCATTGTCGTTGTATAGCAATTGTTCGTCATAGGTGCCATAGTCTTTTCCGTCATTGAAACATTACACAAAACAAAGAAAAAAGAAAAGAAAAAAAAGAAAGTCATTAACAATAGTTCAGGATCATAAGAGAATGTCCATTGTTCAAGTGCAAGTCGTCATCGTAAAGGAGTTGTAGGTATAGTCACTAGGTGTTTGGCCAACTTTTGAGTTGATCAGCGGCTGTAGACGTCAAGTTGGGACCATCGTGCAGACCAACTTTTCGGACGTCATATCGGTCATGTGGTCGAACTTTTATGATTTCGTAAGGACCAAATTGGTTACGTTGAATTGCTTCTTGATAGGTAGTTGCTTGTTTTCGACGTTTGTTATACTGTCGCTTGTTCTGCTCTTGTAGTTTCAAAATGTTGTTTTTTGCGTCGTTGCGAAGGTGATTTGTGGTGTGAAATGTCATGTTGATAAACTCATCTTCTAGGTCAGAAACCTGCTTTATCAAAGCTAGTCGTTTTTCGTCATTTTTTTCATCTCGAGCTGGCAAGTCTTTTTCTAATTGAGTCTTTAGGTCTTGCATATTCACTTCTAAACGTAATTTGGAATCGTCAGTTAACTGTAAGTTGTCTTCAAGTTCTTAAATTTGGTTGTCTAATTCGATGTTAAGATCTTCAAACTTTGATTGTAATTTGTTCTTTGATTTATTCAGTTTTTCATGAATCACCTGTAATTCATCTAATTTGTGGTGCAGTATATGAATATCTTTCGACATCGTCTTCTTTTGTTCTTTAAACAAAGCAGAAGCATCTGCTTCCTCTCCAGCTTTCTTTTTATATTCTGCAATATGGATTTTTGCAATATCTAATTTTTTCTCAATGTTCTTCCTTGCTTCTACTTCTTCAAATACTTGCTCTTGTAAACTATCACGTTCAAGATTGTGCTTAGTCTCCTCTAAAGCAATTTTAGCTTTTTGCACTGAATCTAACTGTTCATTTAATATTTCAGTGTCAATTGTATGTTTCTGCTTCAAATTACGAATCTGGTTTTGGTGTGCAGCAGTTTCGTCTTTCAAGTTTCTCTTTAAAATATTGAGTTCTTTCTCCATTTTAGTTCGCAAATCTTGTTGTGTAGCTGTTGAATCTATATAATCAATAAGTTTATTCCTCAAATCTTCTAACTCCTCATTTAAGTTTCTTTTCTGCATTTCAGACATTGCTAAATCTTCTTTTAAGGGAATCAGTTCAGATTCCAAAGCTTTTTGTTTCTTTTTAGCTTCTTTCGCTTGAGCATTCAGTTCATCTTTAACTAACCGAGATTCTTCCACTTCGCGCTGAAAATCGTTCAACTCACTCTGCAATTTTTTGAGTTGGTGGGTTTTGTCAGTAATCATTGTAGCTTCGCTACCTGAATCGTGAAACTCATGAAGATCATTGTTTATCAATATTGGATAACACTTATAAATGGAAGGTGTAGGAACATGTAAGGAGTCATTAGGTGGAGTAGTGTCCGAAGAATTTTCTGGAATTGTCTGTCCGACGTGTTGGGAGCAAGTTGAGGATAAATGTCCAAAAGAATAACATGAAAAACATTTTGGAGTCGTATGCGGGCAACTGGAACTTTTGTGGCTCTTGGAACCACAATTGTATCAAACGGGGGTTTTTGAAGAATTATTGGGGAGATTTCTATCGTAGGCATAATTTCGTTGACGATTATCATATGTGAATTTAATATCCTTAGAAGGTTTACTTAATTTGGACGTTGAAAGAAATTTCTGATAAACTGTCAATTTTTCTTTGAATTCTAAAACAGATTTAGCACTATATAATAAAATTTTATTAGATGTAGAATCGGGAATACCGTTGATAACATAATCAAAAATTGAAGAAATGTCAATTTGACCTCTTGAACCGATTTCTCGCATAGCTATGAAGTAGTCGTGTAAAGATGCATTAGGTTGTAACCGTCTTTGCAGCAACATCGTGTGAAGATCGGCGCTATTTAATTTGGAGGAAAATTCTTCTAGTAAGTTTTCTTTGAGCGAATTCCAAGTGGTTATGCCATGAAGAGAATTAATAAATGTTTTTGCGGAACCAACTAAACATTTTTTCGCAAAGACAATTTTGTGGTCATCATTTGTGGTGCCATTAAGATCAAAAAGTTCTTCTAAATCCTGTATGAAAATTTTAACACTGTAAGAATCGGATGACCCGTTAAAATTCTTAATGCACTCTGCAAGATCTCGTAACGATAAATGTATTCCACTATTAGAGGCTGGAAAACATTGCGAATCAACAACAGATAAAAAAGGATTTATCTGACTCTGCTCGAAAGAGTTGTTTGTGTTAGAATGTGAAGCTGCGGTTGGAAATGAACTTTGAACTGGCACCTGGCTAGTCGCCAAAACCGTAGAGCTTCTGTTGGTGTCGTGTGAATCATTTTCGGTTTCACTCGTATCCGAGAGCACAGGGGGGGGGGGAAATAATGCAAAGTTATTTAAAGCATTGAAAATAGTTTCACAGCTCTGAGCTGGGTCTGTTGAACACTCAATATGTAGAAAATTCGCAATACAAATTAAATCGGTGCTGGAGAATGTTTTAAGTCTTTTATCCCGTTCGTCATTCACATGAAACGTTTTAGGGAAACCAGAAAAAATGCGGAGTTCTTTACGATTGTCTCTTCCAGCATCATTTTCAAATATAAACTGATGTAATAATCTAATTGCTTTTGTGGACCCTGATTTAAGGGCTTTTGAAATATGCGGGATATCATTTAGAGTACTCATATTGAAAGTAAACAGCACAAAATATAAATATGCAAATATATCTTCAAAAACAAAACACTTCATGTATCGGAATTAAAAATGCATACATTTGTTAGTAAAATAGACTTTCTTTTTTAAATATTTCTTAAATATGTTCATATATTTTCAAAAATAGAATCAAAATACTTCTTGGAGATTTAAATGCAATTGTTCATCTTCAGTAACAACAATTAGACGATCGTAAAAATATCTTCAATTGACAAATTAAATTAAACTCACCGGTTCGTCGTAGATGGGCAAGAAATAAATCGGAATAATCCAGAGTAATCTAGAAGTAATCCAGGAGTAATCCAGTTCGTTAATAACGTCGTAGAATAGCTTGCTAGGGGATATGGAATAGTGGCCCAGAACGCACTTTGAGAAAAATGCTTCGGCCGAGTCCTCATGTAAATTGGTGTCCGACGTTCTAAATTGAATACATCGGTTCACACTAACACCAATTTATTCTTGACGGGTCACAGGACAAAACAGTTACAAATAACAATTATGGAACATCATTTTTGCTACTTTACGGTAGCCATTTGCTACCACGTATATCTTAACGTCTTACTCTCTCGACGGCGTCTTACTCTCTCCGTCTCGTCGTGCGTTCCCCGTAGAATGGCGGGGATCTTCGTTCGGCCGGAATGTCTCTGATTCGTCTCGGGTGCTGTGGATGCTGTTGCCACAGCTCTGTATATCACATACATACATACATACATATATATATGTGTGTGTGTGTGTGTGTGTGTGTGTGCTTGCTTACAAAAATAAAAATACCTACAGTGAAATATAAAAATTACAGTGGTATCTATGAACCTAATAATTTTATTAAAAAAATAATAATTAATGATTAATGTTATAGCAAGTTTTTACCCTTATGTGATAGCAAAAATATTTTATATTGTAACTTTTTAAGTCAAATAATAAATAAATAAGGACTTAATTTTTTTGTTGTTATTTTTCTATATAATGCACCAAATTGTTAAAACTATGCCTAACTATAATAATTTCATAACAGTTGCATTTATAGGTACATCAACTTAATGCGGCCTCCTCTATTGCTACCTAATTTACATGTGGCCTCTAATGGTAGAAAGGTTCCCCACCTCTGTTATAGACATATGTCGTGCATACAAAGGTGGGCATATTGAGCACCTTCAATTTGGTTCGTAAAAAAAAAACTTTATGATTAGCCATGTAATATAAAATTAATTTTACGTTTCTATGTTTAATATTTTTCATAATATACTCTTAAAATCGGGTGATTCTTTTTGAAACACCCTGTATATTAATTTAATCTATTGGCAAAGTTTTGAAATTTTCCTTTAATTTCCAGGTTGTTCGATTAAAATAATTTATACTATTTCAAGAACTCGAAAGGAAAATCTATTCAAAGATTGAGTAATGTCTTTTCATCACGTTGAAGGTCATGATTATCTTCCTCGAACAAATTGAATTAAAATCTGACTCAGCAATTGATTCTATTTCTGCTTACTCACACAATAACAGGTTACTAGACAAAGATAGGAAAATGCGATATTTAAATTCGCTAGGATAGCAATTTAATAAATTTATTGCGAAAGTATATACCGGTACGGTACTTTCTTATTGTAACTGAAACTTGGCCGCTGGGGGAGAAAGTGCCAGTAAAGCGCCAAATATGCGGGCCAATCCCGTTTCCGCTATTACTTGTGCTTGTCATTAATAAATTACTTTTTGGGGCTCGAACTAATCAAGTGGTAGCACGTTGCGCCTCGCACTACGGAGTCCTGTGTTCGAATCCCGACGAACGGTATTAAGGCGGCAATGGACCGCATGAAAAACTTTTTTTTTATTTTTCAACCAATTGCTATGAAATTTTGTATACTTATACAGTGTTATTTAGAGATGAAAATGATAAATTAAAAAAAGAATAATCATAATGTAATTAATTAAGATATTAATTAAAAATCAGTTTGTTAATTACTTTACTTAAAAATGCTCCATGCGCATCAATTTTTGTCTCATATATCTAATTTTCTTTCTTAAGCTAGATTTATATAGTTATAATAAAAGTTAGTAGCAATATTTGATTTACAGTTATATTTATAAAAACTAGAAAGAAATCGATAAAAATAGGTCATTTTATGCAAAATTTTATCAAAAATTTTTTTTGAATTTAAAAAATTTTAAGGTGTTTTAAAATAGTATAATGAATTTATTACTAAGTTTTATTCTAACATATATAAATAATCATTTTATGAAATTTTATGAAAATTCAAAAAAAATTATGACTCATGGAACATTTTGAACTTACCGAAACGACATGAAAACTTGTTTTGAGAAAATAGCATCTAAAGTTTTAATTTAACGTAACATTTCCATTGTTTACGTTTGAAAAATACTTATAACTCGGTTAATAATGATCGGATTGTAATGGTCTTATGTGATGCGTACCGTGGTTAGTTTCGTGGTCTAAGTCGCCAATTTGAGGTGAATTACCAATCATTAATTATGTACTCGCTATCTACTTGTTCGACCACACTGTTAGTATCCACGTTGTGTTTATGAAGAATTACAGATTATCTGATTGATAAATTACAGATGGATTTATTAAAAACATAACACTCATACACATTATTTAAATCAGTACATTATCTTTAGTATGTAAGTTTTACACTTAATTCATTTATGAACATTATCACACAATTCACCTTATCTTATTCGTAAACATTTTATGTTAATAATCTACTTTCAATTAGTTAATTACGAGGTATTCCCTCTAATAAACAATTATCAAATTTTGCTTAATATATTTACTCATCATCATTATTCCTTAATAGTTATCATAAAATTACATTAACCATTTACACAACACATTCATACATAGATTATTTATTTAAGAGGTGAGCTACCCACATAACCATTTTATAATATCAATTCATGTAACTCTTATACACTAACTATCATTATCTGAATCAAGGATGAGAGGCACACTTTATACACGTTAAATATACACTCAAGAGCCAAAACATTATGACCACCCCTACATTTTGCAATGAATTCGCCTGGATGACGTGGAAGGCACGTGATCAGGTGAAAGTGGTATTTAACTGCTGCTGGAGAGTCTTAAGAATCATTCTTTCACTTACTTCTGTGTGTGATGGGAAAGGCTGCGGATCTAAGCGACTTTGATAGAGGGCAGATTGTAATGGCTCGAAGGCTCGGAACAAGTATTTCCGAAACTGCACGACTCGTGGGTTGTTCGCGACCTACAGTTGTTAGTACTTATGCAAAGTGGATGAATGACGGTGAAACCAGCAGTAGACGACATGGTGTTGGACGTCCACACGCTATCAAAGTAAAAGGTAGTCGGAGAATGTCTAGCATGGTGAAGCAAAACCGGAGCCAGACAGTGGCTCAGCTGACAGCCCAATACAATGCAGGGCCAAGGAGAATAGTATCGCAGCACACTGTTCAGCGGACACTGTTGGATATGGGGCTATGCAGCAAACGTCCCACTCGTGTGCCTTTGCTGACCAAGCGTCATCGCCAACTGCGCCTGCGCTGGGACCGGGAACATCGCGACTGGTCCATGGATCAGTGGGAGAGAGTTGCCTGGTCAGATGAATCACGGTTTCTCATTCATCACGCCGATGGTCGTGTCAGGATACGCCGTCTTCCAGGCGAACTGTTGCTCCCTCAATGTACAGTAGGTCATACACAGGCCGGTGGTGGCGGTATTATGCTTTGGGGGACGTTTTCTTGGGCGTCTCTGGGACCCGTGGTTGGGGTAGAGCAGACCATGAATGCTACAGTGTATCTGAACATCATTGCGGACCAGTTGCACCCTTACATGGCCTCTGTTTTTCCAGCTGGAAATGGAATGTTCCAACAGGACAACGCCCCGTGTCACAAGGCTAAAATTGTGTTGGAATGGTTCCAGGAACATGATGCTGAATTCCAGTTAATGTCCTGGCCGCCTAACTCACCGAATCTCAATCCGATAGAACACATTTGGGATGTCATGGGACGGTAGCTCAGAGTTCAAAGACCACCAATTCGCAATATCTCGGATTTGCGTGACCGTTGCTTAAACATCTGGTACAATCTGTCTCCGGCCATCTACCAAAGACTTGTGGCATCCATGCCAAGGCGGGTTGAAGCTGTGTTGCGCGCCAAAGGTGGGCAACTCGTTATTGACAGGTGGTCATAATGTTTTGGCTCTTGAGTGTATATCAATTATAGACAGCACTATACCTTTCACTGACGATTCTTTCCAATCTTTTGTCATCGGGCACACTTCGAATCGCAATCACTGGCGGGTGGGGTTTTCTGTGACATTCTGCACGCTCCGTCCGAAATTCGTTCCTTTGTCCGTCTCGTTGGCTCGATGTCGGATAGTTCTAATAGCTCCTTGGGGATGTGGGGTAATTCTTTCGTCCTGTTGTCGGTTCGGGCCCTATTCACAGGAGTTCTGCTGGCTGGGGTTCATTTTCGTCTCGCGTAGCTCTTTCAAATTGACTATCATATAGAGGGGTTTCTCTGCTTATCGTGGACTCGAGGTATTCGGGTTAATGACTTTCCCGTCACTCCCATCAAGGGCTGGCTTGTTGCCGTCAACAGTACAATATCTTATACATTCAGCTACTGTTCTTATTCACTACAGACTTTCCATGCCTTTATAGATAATACGATTCTCGTCTCACTTCATCCGCTGGTCGCATGCTATTATCATTACTTCTTTCCAATCTATTCTCCAACCTTCGGTTCTCACTTAGGCATGCCGCTATTGCTCTCTGCATAAAGTTTCTAATTCCGCTGCTTCGCTGCCAGATCGCATGTCGTCATTTCATAATTCTCTAGCATGAATGTCTCTTTTTCTTGAGTGTCTCATTTTTTAGTCCACTACCTTCTTTCGCCCTTTCATTTTGGATCCGCCTCATTCCTTCGTTTTTATTGGTCAGATATTTTTATTCCTACTCTATTGGGCTACTTATTTCTTTCCAGAATCTTCTTTTTCTCCGCCTTCTCGTAGGTGGAACCACTCGCCTCCCATCATCATTCCCACGGCAATATTCCCATCTTCTCGAATATCATCTGTTTCCGATTTTCCATCATTTAGCCCAAACCATCACTATTCAACGCATTTTTCTCGTTAGCGTGTTTTCCCCTCTTCCTATAGCTTTCACATCTGCATCTGGTCTGTGCGCTCTTTTCATGCCTAAGTATACCCCACATTGTACACTTCCTTTGGCGGCTTCTTTTTCATCCTTAATGGCACTTAAACATCCTGTTTCTTTTCTAAACTCTGTCCACGTCCCTCGCTTATTCATCACTCGTCATTGCTTCTCTTAACTCGATCACTTCTTAATTGATTCCTTCATCTGTGCTTAATGTTGCGGTGCTTTTGAACCGTAACACGGATCAACATACTTGTTTTTTCAAATTTAAATCTGATGAGTTGCAGAATCATTTCCTGAAAGAAAATTAATCGTTTTGGGGACAAATTTTTGTCAATCTGAAGGTCCATTGTCGCCTTAACCCGTAAATAGCAACATCCGTCTCTCGGACACATAGAGTTCATACTTTTCCCTCTAAGGTGCGTAATTATCGATTTGAAACCTCCATGTTCCAGCTATGCTTCAATTATTCTATGACCTTAGTTGTGTTTGTTTATCTTTATTGACTTACATTTACCATTCCAAGAAAACTCGCTCCGCTTTAGAGACGGATATTAGTTTCTACGTATTTGGTCCGTCTAGGGTCCAGGACACAATTTTAAAAAAATATTATTTGTTGAGTTAAAATTTTGAATTTTTTTGTGATGGTTAACCATATAATTTGTAAACAAAATCACATCCTACAACTTCTGATACAGTTTTTAAAAATTTAAAAATTTTAAAATTAGTGGGGTAATTTAAAATCGTTATAACTCGAAATATTATTTGTCAAATTTCAAAATTTTTTCATTTCATTAAACAGAAATATATGTTTTAATTTCGATTCAGCATTTTTTAAAATATAAATTGTGAAAAATAAAAATATTTAGAGTAAAAATAAAAAATAAAAAAAAGATTTAACTTATTTTTAAAAAATCATATTTTTAAAAATAATTTTTTTTTCAAATTTTCTGAATAAAAATTAAAGTAAAATAATTGAAAAAAACATCTTACAAGTTTGAATCATTTATCTTTAACGGTTCTTGACTTATAACAATTTAAAGACGAGAAATGGTGAAAAACCCCATCATGCAGAAAAACGCATTTAAAGGTTTAAGCTCAGTTATGTTAAAATTAAAATAATTACAAGATAAAAAGAACTTTTTATGTACCATGATTTTAAATTTTTTGTTGAATCATACAAACTTGACAATTCTATGTATTAATAAATACTTTTTAAATTTTTTTTTTTGATGAATTATTCCATCAACTTGAAAGAAAATGAAGATAATTGGAAGTTAACTTGCGTTTAACTTTTCGTTCCCGTCCCGGCGATAGATGGCTGCACCAATCTACAAAACAAACTTAACTGAAAATGTATTCGATTCTGCTTAAAGATGGCTAAAAGTATTAAAAGAATGCATTGTCACCGTATTCTGAGCTATTCTAAAAGTTTCAAATGTCTAGCTAGTCGGGAAGTTAGTTAAAAATCTATTGCAAGATTTATACTGGACAAACACACACACAAACAAACAAGAAAGCGAATTAATAAAAACATGGTAACTAAGTGTAAATATATTTTATAAATCAATAACCTCAAATACAGAGTTAAAATGAAATGAAAATTGGAAAATTAAATAATTAATGAGCTACGAAATCCAACATAGTCTCATGGTCAGATGTTACTGTTAAAGTGATTCCGACAGATGTTACCATTTACGGGTTAAATACCTCTGTGTCTAGGTCAGATATGGCCATTTAAAATCCATAGATCGGACTCATCATGAGTCATAGATTACTGACTCATTTTTCTTGCGTGTACTCCCAAGGCATCTGAAATATTTGAAGTCCTTCTATGATGTCAGTGAGGGAGAAGGTACGAGGACCTCCAGATGTCACCCTTCGGGTCGCTCACTCAAAATTGTGGTGCCACCTGAGCCAAGTCGGACTCCCACCCTTGTTGAGTAATTGTAAACTGGAGCCATGTTACTCTGCGCGCTGCTATCTATGGACCTGGTCTGAAGTTGTTCTGGCCAAGAGGTATAATAAAAAAAAAATTAAATTTTTTTTGAGCGAGTATTATTGCAATTATGGTGAATATTTGGGATTTGCATCAGACAAAAGAGGGTGTAGTGCCTTTTTTCCATATTCATGGGAGTTTGATCCGCTCAGCGTGTCTGCCAGGAAGTCCATAACATGCATATTTAGCATCGACCATGTTCGCAACATGCCATGTTAAAGGTTGTGGCAAAATGACGGCATTCAAGTAGGAAACTGGCACCACGGCAAATTCCCAATTGGCATATTCATGTTGAATATTTTTTGAATATCTCTATCTTGTGTTTTGTATGCAGTTTTTGCTTATATCTAAAATTATTGAAATAGTAATCTTATTCTTTATCTGCCTTTTTTAACGTAGGATTACGTTCCTCCATAACGATCCTCCGGAAAGCAAAATTTCAGATGTCCTGCGTCGTGAGTTATAATTTTGGCAGAGTGCCAAATGCAGTCTGTATCGCTTGGGCAAGCAGTAAACAGTTAAACAGAAAAGAACCAAAATGCGTCAAAATTTTGACATACGCACACACACACACACACACACACACACACACACACACACACACACACACACACACATATATGTATATATATATATATAGAGAGAGATAGATAACACATACATACATATATACATACAAAAGAGGTAAGCAATGATATGTAATTCTACGTTAATAACTCGCAGTAGTTTCGTTAGAAGAGACTACCTGAAATTTGTTTTTATTTAATCCAACACTTTTTCCACACATTTGTGTTTTTTAAAACTCAAAGTGTTGGAGACGGGCGGTTAAAAAAAAAGGTATCCATAATAAAATTTTGCGTCGGCAAGTTGATATTGTGCCAAGCGCAAAAAGATAGCAAGTTATAGTTATAATAAAAGGTGCGCCCATTAATTTCCAGGACTGATCTAATAACTCCAGAAAATATTGCATGAAATACATACCCATTTAATATGTTTTGAAGTAACTCCCACCTGCCGTAATGCACTTCAGTGCTCGGCTGTATAAGTTTCGGAAACAACTTTTAAAGTCCTCTATCGGAATGCTCTTTAATGTGGACGTCACCGTTTTCTTGATGGCTTCGACATCCTCAAATCTTGTTCCCTCCAGCAAATTGACCCAGCATGAGGTCGTGGAGATGCAGCATCCTCCATACTCTCCGAACTTAGCACCGGCAGACTTTTTCTTGTTTCCAAAACTGAAAGATTTGCTGAAGGGAAGAAGATTTCGGGATATCGAAGCCATCAATAAAAACGTGACGTCCACATTAAAGAGCATTCCGAAAGAGGACTTTAAAAGTTGTTTCCGAAACTTATACAGTCAGCACAGAAGTGCATTACGGCAGGTGGGAGTTACTTCGAAACATATTAAATGGGTATGTATTTCATGTAATATTTTCTGGAGTTATTAGATGTCCTAGAAATTAATGGCCGCACCTTGTATGTAAGTTCCAAAGGTCAAGCAGCGCATTAGTTTGGTCTACGAGCGTCCTCTGAATGCCTCCCACCGCCAGGTTGTGGGTCCGATTCTCGCTTGTCCGAGAACAAGGCTGAGAATAGGGAGCTATGTTGGCTTACCTATATATAGGGTGCTCCCATAATAAAGAAGCCAACGAAATTCGCGATGTGGAGGGGTGAATGTCGTAATTGACAGAATGCCTGCCGCGTTGGAAAAAAACAACTGAAAAACAAAGAAATTAAAGAATTGAGATGTTTGTTTCTGGCTCATTTCTCTTGCGTGTATACGCAACACATATGAAATGTTTGAAGAAAGATGTGAAACACAGTATGGGCATATTACGATAATTTTAAGGGGGGATTTAGATTTATGAAAGAAGGTAAACAATGATTTTATAGACTTCGCGGAGGAAAGAATTGGATTACAACTCAAAACTAACCTTTCTCTATCTACTGATCATGGTTCATTCATCGATATGGTTTCCACTCAACATGTAGAGAAGATGAACACGGTTCGGGTTGTCAGAAGTTCAAAGTATAAAAAGAGAACTTTACTTGAAAAAAAAAAGGATGGTATAAATAATAAATACGTGCTTGAATAAATACGTTCATATCTCAATCTTGAATGAACGGCATTCGAGAGGAGATAAGTCGTTCAAAAAAAAAATAAAAAAAAAGAGAGAGAGAGGAGGGGGGGGGGGGAAGCCTTCGCAAAAACGTGTTCCATGCACGCCGATTCCAGCTGCAAGATTCACCACAGAAAATATTTTGTTAAATTACGCTTTTGAATATTCTCAGTGGACATTGCAGTTCAGTACTTATGCTTTTACTGCCTGCATACAAATATTTATTCCATATTTCTCCCGCTAGTGACAAAACGTCAAACTTCATACACCCCGAACTAATGCCGTATCGCTCTCCCCCCCCCCCCCCCCCGTCAGTACAATGTTTCCGGCATCTCTGAAATCCGTGTCAAAGATATCGATTCCGATAAATCCCCCTGAACCCAAACGTGACGTGGTTACGAAGTACGGGACAATTTGCGAAAGTGCTTTCACTCTACCGTTAAAATGATGTGTTGGTCTTGCTTTAACAAGCCGTCACTTCCCTTCTACCGAACGGCCATCAGACCCATCAGAGATGTCAATGCGAAAAGGGAGTGTATATGGAGCTCAGCATAGCACTTGAGCTAGTTTACATCATTTCTAATAGCTATGAACATTTTCTTAAAAGTTAACGATTCAAACTGTATAAAACACTCTGCGCATGCCAGTCTAGTGCCTATGTCTACACGGTCAGAGCATTGTAAACTGAGTTCGGACAGAGCAAAATTTTGCTGTATTTACTAAGTGTTTTTTAATAAATTTTTAAGCTTGTAACGCAAAGTATTTAAGTTGAAATTTAAACGCGTTGTAGAAGTGCAAAAATATCATGGACTTCTTAAAACATTTCTTTTGTTTTCATAAAGATTAATCTCTTCTATAAAAAGATATTTGTCACATCAACTTTTTATTGCACAATTTTTATGTTTATATATATATATATATATATATATATTCCAATGCGAAGGCACTTTGTCGGATATACCGGGTGGTTATAATTAAACTTCTCCTATAAACGGTATCCTACAGCGCAAACGGGTGAACGGAATGCAACGAAATTTTGTATATGGGCTATATACGAGATGCGCTCACGGATTTTCGAAAAAAAAATTTTGTTCAAAAATATCCCCCAGAGGGCGCTTTTCATGAAAAAGCACCAAATTTAACAAAATAAACGACCAAAATGGAATACATAAACAATTTGAACATTTATTCAATAGTTTTTGATCACCTTGTCATAGAACCACATTAAATAAAGGTAAGGAAATAAATAGCAGTACGCCTTTGGGGTTTGAGAAAAAAGACAGTTGAGTTTGCAGAAACAGGTACAGATTATGACGAAATGAGCAGTTGTCAATCGTGTTCAGGATGATGTAAGAAAAGGTGCTCAATCTGACTACCGTCAGTCACCTGCAAAGTTTGAAGGCGGTGGACAGTGTGTTCAACAGCAGATCGTAACGGATCAGTTGTGATGCTTCGCACATGAAGCGTGATGTAAGGAAAACATTAACCTTTCCTTACATTGTCCTGGACACGAATAACAACTAGCTCCTCTTGTGACATTACGTCATAATCTGCACCTGTTTCTGAAAACTAAACTGTTTTTTCTCCTTCTCAAACAGCAAAGGTGTACTGTTATTTATTTCCTTAACTTTATTTAATGTGGTTCGATGACAAAGTGATCAAAAACTAGTCAAATGTTCGAATTGTTTATGTATTCCATTTTTGTCGTTTATTTTTTTTAATTTAATGTTTTACCATGAAAAGCGCCATCTAGTGAACATTTTGGAACAAAATTTTTTTTTCGAAATTCCGTGAGCGCATCTCGTGTATAGCACATATACGAAATTTCGTTGCATTCCGTTCACCCGTTTGCGATGTAGGATGCCGTTTATTGGGGAAGTTTAATTATAACCACCCGGTACATTCGCCTGTTATTCACCGCACTTTTTGTTGACCATTTTATTATGAGAGCTCCATACAGGTGGTCAAGCATAGCTCCCTATGATGGGACGAGACGAACAGAGGTATTTTAATAGCGCGCGCCGGGATTCGATCCGAGCACCCTCGGCACCGAAAGCCAGCGCGCTTACCAAAGGGCCACCTCGGCCCCCCCCATATATATATATATATATATATATATATATATATATATATATATATATATATATATATATATATATATATATATATATATATATATATATATATATATATATATATACACCCAGTTTTAAAAAAATGTTTAAATTCATGACAGTTTTGAAAAGATGAAATAATTTTTTTTATCATTCCTGACCTTGTGGACCAATTCCTGGGTTCTCTCGAACCACCAGTGGTCCGCGGACCACCGGATAGGAACCACTATTTTAAACATACTTAGGAAACTGGTAAAATTCTGCTTAAGTGCGCGTCTAAAAATGTTATACCCACTATATTATACTAACCCCAATATTGCGTGAGTAATAACTTCCGTGTATAAAATTTTAAAGTATATTGTTATAATACCTTCAACGAACCTGCAAAATTCACTTATTTCCTTAAGCGTTGTCAACGATATCTGCTAAAATGAAAGGGCAATTTCTCCACTGTATCCGATAATAAAACTAGCAATGTATAACAAACAAATCTCACATCGAAATTTTATCTCCAAGTTTTTCTTTAAGCAACTTATCTATCTTTTAGATTTCCCTGCCTTTCGTAGTAGAAATTATTTATCATTACTTTTTGCTGCCATGCTTCGTTTTCATCAATGTACATAGGTTTACCAGAATATCTCTTTGAAGGAAAACATTTCTTCTCTTTTTGTTCACCCTCTTTTCTTATTCTGATCTTTCTTTATCCTCTTTCTTTCTTGGTTACTTTTTGTCCAATCTATTTTTTAATCTTTTTTATACTGCAGCGCTCTTAATTGCGGAGTAGTACAACTGGTTATCTGACATCAGTGACATGAGTGATAAAAACAAACCTAGAACTAATGTATCTGGAATTGCGCTTCGTAATGTGAGAGCAGAGGATATGCAAACACCGAATATCGGAAAGAGTGAAAAGAAACAAAAATCTGGAATTGTTAGTAAAGGAGCAATGGAAGCAAAATCAGATAGCGAAATATGCGAAGAAGAGGCTGAAATTGGAATGCCGAGCAGATCAAAGATCTATAAAGGGTCAAAAAATAAAAAAAAGTAGGGCTTAGGAACAACAGAGGCGTTAATACAGAAAGAGGAAGAAATTAGAAAGGTGGTTATAGCCACTATAGAAGATATAGATTCAATAATGGGAGATAGTGAACAAGATACCATGATAATTAAAATGCCCACACAAACTACTAAAGATAACGTGGAAAACCAAGAAATTGTTGAGCTAGAAGTACCAGTGCAGAGTACAGAAGGTAGTTCAAAAGAGGAGGTAGAGAGAGAGATAATGAAAGGTTAGTACACAAACGGGAATTCACTGAAAGAGACAATGCAGTAAATATGTTGCATGAAAAGATACAAATAACTATTGCAAATAGTAAATGTTCAACATTAGAAAAAAGTAAATTACTTGCAGATGTGAAGAGCTTGGTGGGCCTATTTAGGAGTCAACAATGCCATACGCAATATGTAAGAGGCATGTACCATGAACTACAGAAGAGTAGAATGAGTGAAAGAGTGCAATGAGTGAATGAGTGAAAACTTATGCTGATAAATAAAAAAAGAGAGTAGCTGATAGATCCAGAAGTAGATCTAGAAAAAGACAAGAGGGAGCTGTACATGTTGTCACAATTGTGCCTAAAACTGAACAAGATTCAGAGGTAACAAAGTCAGTGGTACAAAGTGAAATAGACCGAGTAAAAATTAAAGTAGGAGCAAAAATATTTAGGAAAATTAGCAGAGGTGGGGTAATTATAGGCACTGGCAAAGAAGAAGACTTAGAAAAATAATGAAGGAAATTAAGGACAAAGATAAATTAATCTGAAACTACAGAATAGAAGAGCCAGCAAAGAGAAAGACTCGGGTGATAATATATGGAGTAACTGAAAATCTGGGAAAAGAAGAACTATGCGACAAACTTGTAGAACATAATGAAGAATTAAAGGAGGGAGAATTAAAAGTATTGGCCAAATTTAACAGTCGTGATGGGGAAAACATAGTATTAAAAATGAAAGGTCATGCCTTTAAAGAAGCTATGAAATTAAAATTGGGTTGGAAAAGATACTATATAAGGGAATATATTCGCCCAAATTTTTTTTATCAATGACATAGAATCGGGTATGTAGCTAAACATTGCGGGAACAGCGCAATCTGTAAAGGTTGTGGTCAAGGGGAGCATGAGGGAGAGTGCCTGAGGGAAATTGAATGTGTCAGTTGTGTATAGTATAATACAAAAAGTAAGATTAAAGTGCCAACAAATCATAGACCAACCGATAGATTGTGCAGCTGTTATTGCACAAAGATTGAGAGAATCAAAAGTAGGACTGATTATGGCTGACTCTGCTCCTGCTTCTAATTTGGGATCGCCCTCTCTTTCTTCGTCAGAACAGATTATGGCTAGTCAACTTAATAATTCTCAATTTTTGAAGAATATTGTCTGATTCTTTTGGTGCAGTTAACAATTCACTTTTGGTTCCAAATAATAACTATATTAAACTGGTGTAAAGCTGTGTGCACCTTAATTTGAATAAATCATATGTAGCAACAAGCGAATTTACTGGCACTTTAAACGCAGATATAGTTTCAATCAGCGAATTACAATAATAAAAGCTATAATTATAAATAATTACAAGATAAAAAGAACTTTTTATATACCATGTTTTTAAATTTTCTGTTGAATCATATAAACTTGACAATTCTATGTATTAATAAATACTTTTTTAAAATTTTTTGATGAATTATCCCATCAACTTGAAAGAAAATGAAGTTAATTGGAAGTTAACTTGCATTTAACTTTTCGTTCCCGTCCCGGCCAACAGATGGCTGCACCAGTCTACAAAAAAAATTAACTGAAAATAATAAAAACATGATAAAAATCTGCTTACAGATGGCTAAAAATATTAAAAAATGCATTGTCGTCGTGTTCTGAGCTATTCTAAAAGTTTCAAATGTCTAGCTAGTAAGGAAGTTAGTTAAAAATCGATTGCAAGATTTGTACTGGACAGACACACAAACACACACACAAACAAGAAAGCAAGGTAATAAAAACATGGTAAATAAGCAACTGTTAACAACAGTAAGTGCTATTAATGTAAATTAAAATTATAGCTGATTATTGCATATTTCCTTATACTCCACTCTTTGTTTTCTTTTTTTGGGAACGTGAGTTCTTTTTTCTATAGCTTCAACTCTTGAAAACATAGTCGTAGCGTCGAGGGGGGGGGGACATATGCTCCCCCACCTTAACTTGAAATAAATTTAAACGTTAATATAAGTTCAGTTAAAATCGGAAAATCGTAGAAAACTGTTAAGACAGTTGGGTTTTTTCCCGCTTTTTCGAACTGTGAAATTGAAGATTCCGATTATGTCTTTAGCCTTAACATAGTTTTTAACAATGATATGATCCATGACAGAAATTCGATGTTTAATTTTTTTCTCCTTTTATTTATATTATATTTATTTTTCTCACTGTATAACTTTTGAATACTACTAAAACATAAATTCTATTGTTATTCAATTTAAAATAAACCACAATACTCGTATTTCAGATCTTAAAGACCGTCCGGCAGCCAATGCGTTGAGGAGGGCCCTAATTTAATTCAATTAGTGCCCCCCCCCCCGAAAAAAAAGTTAGAAGCACGTTACGCCTATGACTGAAAACCCTAAGGACCGTTCACATAGAATCCGTCAGCTGCAGCTTTACTCGCATTGACATATTTTAACCAATCATAGACCTTAACAATTTCGTAGCTAATCGTTTGGAGGTTTATAATTGGTAAAATATATTTCAATACGAGTAACACCAACGCTGACAGATTCTATGCAAACAGGCCTTCTCTGTACACTGTATCTGGGTGCCATTTTTTTTTTCTGTGGAGTTTTCATGCAATAAAATCCTCTATTAGGCATATATTCTAGCAAAAACATTTTACGCGGCCTCACTGAAATAAACAAAGAAATGTCCTCTCAATATTTTAAAGGTCGCAATTTCCGCGCAGAAATAAATTCGATGATGAGAATTATTCTCAGCGATTTCCACTTTCTCCCCCTCCCACTTTCGTCTGAAAAGCGATATCAAAAATCGCTGAAACTGCATTCTCTTCCACTAAATCAGTAGGAAATCAAATAGGAGAGGTGCAAATGGTTAGAATGAGGGGATGCGTTGACAGGTCCGCAGTTATCGAAAGCTTTATATTCAGAAAAATATCACGCATTAAAGAAATCCGTCGCCTCGTCATTTTCATCGTTCTGTGACTTCCTTATCCATATTTAGTGAGAGCCAAAATTACTGAATCAATCAGAAATTGTGTCACTTCTCTGAATTAATGTTTCCTGCCTCATCGTTGATATAGTGGATGTCGATTATACAGACGACGTCGCGACACATAAGTGTGTCTTGGGGGTAGCACGAAATTTTACGAAAATTGTATAAAAAATTAATATATTTCATATTTTATATAAAACGCGTGTAAAACAGAGAATGATTTAAAAAATCCCAAATATCAGCTGTAAGAGAGATATTTGTTTCAGAGTATCATAGTATACATGGTTTCCACCTATATCCGTTACCCCCCCCCCCCCTTAACTTCTAAACGGTGACAACTTAGGCCAGTGGTTCTCAAACTTTATACAGTCTGAGCGCACTTACAATACTACAGATACTTGCTGGCGCATTGTATACAAAATAGGACTAATATGTTATAATTTTATTAAATATATAGAAAATAACGCATTTAATAAAAGCATACTTAACATACCTCTATGAAGTTTATTCATTCCTGCGTTAATGAGAAACATGAACTTGATGAGACCTTGCGATTTCTTCAATGTTTGGTCTTATATTTGAGAGATAAACCCTCATTTCTTCATCAACGCATTGAAGAGTTCCTCTCATTTTACACTTAATTGTGGTGAGGGTTGAAAATCCCAGTTCACATAAATATGAGGTGGAAAATTGCAATAAAATGGCCAGCTCTTTTTTAGATATCGACACATGTTCTTCTTAGAAATCCAAATAGATAGAAATCCAAAATGCTTCAAGAGACAATTCTTGGTTTTTAATCGTCAATCCACAATCAGTGGACACAGCTGCCAGTTCTTTCTCTGTTAGCGTTAAACTAGAATTTATTGCAGTTTCTACAAAAGGTTTTCTAATCCAGTCATATTGCTCAGTGTTAATTGATGGAAACTAATAAATCAAATTTTCTTCTAAAGTTGATAAATGTTAAACTATCATTGGCAGAATTTCAGTTTTGCAAGTATTACTTACAAATGGAAACATTTCGAGACTGCCTTCCATCGCTGTTCTTTTCCAAATCTGTAGCGCTGCAACGATTTTATTTCGTCAGTGAATTTGAGGATATTTTCCTCTTTCCTTTGCATGCTAGAGCTCAAAATATTGAGATGCTGAAAAATAGATGCAAATTATTGTAACTTTGTAATCCAAAATTCACATTGAAGGAGGTTACAAAAATTAGATTGCTTCATTGCTTCAAAAAATATAAGTTCTTGTCGTAACTCGTGTACACGGGTAAGTACTTTGCCTCTTAACAACCACCTCACATCGGTGTGTAAAAGTAGCCGTATGTGTTGAGAATCCATATTGGTGCAAATCTGTTCAAATTGGCGTGATTTAACTGGTCTTGTTTTAATAAAGTTCACCATTTTAACAACTTGATCTAAGACCTCTCTTAAATCCTCTCCCAATGTTCTTGACATCAAGGCCTCTCTATGAAGCAAGCAATGAGTTACAATAACATTTTCGTTTTGTTCCTTTATAAAAGATACAAGACCATTGTTGCAGCCTATCATAGAAGGAGCTCCATCTGTGCAAATGCCTACACACGATTTCCACGATAACTGCCATTTATCAAGGTAGTTATTCAGGATGTTAAAAATGTCCTCACCTTTTGTAGTCAGACTTAATTCTTCGCAAAAAAGAAACTGATTTGTTATTTGATTTTCGTTAATGAAACGAATGAATGCTATGAGTTGCGCCTTTTTGGTAATGTCCGTTGACTCTTCAACTTGCAGTGCAAAATCAGAACACTGGAGTTTATTACCACATACATTTTTCTCAATATCAGAAGACATTTCCAAAATACGCCTGTTAACAGTATCATTGGACAGAGGTATCTTGCTTATTTTCATAGCTGCTGCATTTCCTAACATCGTACTGACAATCTTTTGGCAAGCAGGCAAAATAAGTGACTCACCCAAAGTATGAGCTTTCATATTTTGTGCGATCAGTTCTGAGACTTGGTAAGAAGCAATTTGAGCTTTATCAGAAACAGTCATTGAACTTTTAAAAAAAATCACCTGCTTTTCTTTGCTGTTTGGACATTCTCTTAAAATAACTTGTGGGTTTGTCTTATAAATGAGAGTGTTTACTTTTCAAATGTTTACCAAGTTTACTAGGGAGCATTCATTCATTTGACATTTTTAGTCCACAAACTAAACATACTAGTTGCGGATTATCAACATTTCCGGTCCAAGAAAAGCCAAAGCTTAAATAACTCTCATCGTATTTACGAGTCGGTGGCGATTTTGCTTTCTTACTAGAACAAATTTCCATGTTTGAAGTTTGCTCACTTTCAGGATTACATTCATCAATGTCAGGCTTCTTTTTAAGAAACTTATCCATTTTTATGGGTTAATTATTCTTAACAAAGACAATTATATCAACGGTAATTATTCTGAAACTTGTAAAAGGCACAATAGGTTTACTCTTGACGGCAGTTCAAAAGACACGACACGTCCACTCACCAACGGCTGTTATGCAACACTGCCAGTTGCTGTTTGATGAAAGCTACTGCCGGTGTTAACATGCTGTTCCAGCCTCGTTTGTTACGTGTTTTAAACACGTAAAAAATTTGTGGATTAGAAGCTAGTTGCAAGAAAAGTAACTTATAACTATCATAATAATGTCGCAACGAAACAAGCCGAGTGTTCGTAAAGAAATGGTATAATATAGTAACTTAGTATACATTTTCTTTTCATATCTGGATAGATTTTTTAAGATTACTACGGAGTGCACCTGAAAAAGCTCTGTGGCGCACCAGTGCGCCCGGGCGCAAAGTTGGAGAACCACTGGCTTAGGTCATGAAGTTGGTGTCTATGTACAGTAAAAAGGGCTATGCGCTACTCGATGAGACAACTTACAACGCCATCTATCAGCAAATTTTGGAATTAGCGTTTTTATCTCAAAATCGGTACGAGATACGAGAAAAAAGTCTATTACAAAGTTGTTCAGCATCATCGATTTAGTAATAAAAGACACATTGCGCACATTAATACTAAAACAGAATGTTGAAAATGAACATTTGTTTGGTCACGATTTCGAAAATTGTCATGTCATAAAGAGTGGAAGAAAGAAACGGAGACACTTCCCTATCTTCAGGATCATTTATTTATGCTGCTGAAGATGCTCTCCCTTAGCTACTATACACTTTCGAGCTTTTTTGTGGTCTTTTCGATCTTCGCTCGCGTTTCACGACGCCATAGTGTTGAAAATCACGACCAAACACATGTTCTTTTGTTTTAAGTATTAATGTGCGCAAAGTGTCTTTTCTTACTAAATCGATGATGCTGAACAACTTTGTAACTGACTTTTTCCCTGTCTCTAGTACCCTTTTTTAAATAAAAACGCTAATTCCTAAATTTGCCGATAGATGGCATTGTAAGTTGTCTCATCGAGTAGCTCATGGCCTTTTTACTATACCTAGACACCAACTTTATGGCCTAAGCTGACAGTGTTTAGAAGTTAAGGGGGATGTAACGGATATAGGTAGGAATCCTGTATGCGCAAAACTACGACACATATTTTTCTGCGCAATTTTCTTGTTTCTTTCAAAATGCAAAATGTTTGGGATGTAATGTCAGTATGTATGCTTACATTCATAATGATGAACATAAAATCATAATAAATAAATTTGTTGTAATTATTTTATTATAACTACAACATGAAAAATGTATGCATAAAATATCTGTGTGAAATGCTTAAATATTTATATTTGTAATACAGTGAAATCTCTATCCATCGTTTTTAAGGGGACATGTTGTACTAAACGATAAATGCTGGAAAACTATAAATGTGGGAACATAAAAAGGAATATTATCATCGGGACCGGATGAATTAGACGACACATACGGAAAAACAATTATTTGGGGAACGATCGATTGAGACTGTATACAGGGTCTGTATACAGGGTTTATCCACTGTACGAGGTAGGGTCAAAAAGTTCCCGGAATAGGTCAATTACAAATTATTAAAAAATAGAACAATAATTTTACCTTATTGGCCTTCAAAGTTCTTTCCTCTTGCATCCACACACTTCTTTCAGCGTTCGTATAACTGTTCAAAACACTCCTGGAATGCATTTTTTGAGAGGTCCTTCAGTTGCTTCGTTGCATTTTCGATCACCTCATCTGAATCCACAAAACGGTGTCCCTTCAATTTCATTTTCAGCCGTGGAAACAGGTAAAAATCTGCTGGTGCTAGGTCGGGAGAATAAGGAGGGTGTTCCAGAGTGGTAACACTGTGTCTGGCAAGGTACTTTTTCGCAATCAGAGGGTGATGGGGTGGAGCATTGTAGTGTAAAAGAAACCAATCGTTTGTTGCTCATTTTTCAGGTCGTTTTCGTCTGATAGCATCTCGTAGTCGTTTAAGCATCTCCAGGTAAAGTTCTCTATTGACAGTTTGGCCTTCAGGAATAAATTCGTAGTGAATAACGCTATCGTAAACGAAAAAAAAACCTCCAACATCAATTTCCCTCGGCATTTCCCTCGGAAGAGGAGAGGCGCCCAGTCCGAGGGTCATCTTCGATGTTTGTGCGACCTTCAGGGAAACGCTTATGCCACTCGTACACAGCCGTTTTTTTCATGGCATCGTTTCCGTATGCTTTCTCCAGCATCTCGAGCGTCTCAGAAGGTGATTTCTCGAGTAAAACGCAGAATTTTATGTTTGTACGCTGCTCTAAAGACGACATTTCAAAATCCGAGGAATGAAAAATTCTCTTTGTCAGAAATGTTCTGCAGCTAACGCCGACAGTACCAGAAATGAATTCCAGATGGCTGTGTGCTATCCTTATTAGTGCTGCCAACATCCAAAAAAGATATTTCCCCTCACAGGGTTTCCCTCTATATTCGTTACTCCCCCCCCTAACTTATAACCGATGACAGCTTAGGTCATAAAGTTGGTGTCTAGGTATAGTAAAAAAGCTATGCGCTACTCGATGAAACAACTTACAGCCCCATCTATCGGCAAATTTTGGAATTAGTGGTTTTATCGCAAAAACGGTACGAGATACGGAAAAAAAGTCAATTACAAAGTTATTCAGCGTCATCGCTTTAGTAAGAAAAGATACCTTGCACACATTAATACTCAAAACTGAATGTAAAAAAGGAACATTTGAGGGTGATTTTCAACACTATGGCGACGTGAAATGCGAAAGAATCTCGAACACCTGCCATGTTGCACAATGCAGTTCAGAGTGCAAATGTGTACAGTGGCTAATGGAGAGCTTTTTCAGAAACATAAATAAATGATCCTGAAGATAGGGAAGTGTCTCAGTTTCTTTCTTCCTCTCTTTATGACATGACAATTTCCGAAATCGTGATCAAACAAATGTACATTTACCACATTCTGTTTTAAGTATTAATGTGCGCAAGATATCTTTTCTTACTAAATCGATGATGCTAAACAACTTTGTAATTGACTTTTTTCCGTATCTCGTACCGTTTTTGAGATGAAAACGCTAATTCCAAAATTTGCCGATAGATAGCGTTGTAAGTTGTCTCATCGAGTAGCGCATAGCCTTTTTACTGTATCTAGACACCAACTTTAAGGCCTAAGCTCTCACATTTTAGACGTTAAGGGGGGGTGTAACGGATATAGGTGGCAACCCTGTATACTTATTACCATGTTTTTATTAACTTGCTTTCTTGTTTGGGTGTGTGTTTGTGTGTTTGTCCCGTACAAATCTTGCATTCGATTTTTAACTAACTTCCCGACTAGCTAGACATTTGAAACTTTTAGAATAGCTCATAACACGATGACAATGCATTTTTTAAATACTTTTAGCCATCTTTAAGCAGATTTTTACCATGTTTTTATTATTTTCAGTTAATTTTGTTTTGTAGACTGGTGCAACCATTTGTCGGCCGGGACGGGAACGAAAAGTTAAACGCAAGTTAATTTCCAATTAACTTAATTTTTTTTTGAAGTTTATGGGATAATTCATCAAAAAAATTTTTTAAAAGTATTTATTAATACACAGAATTGTCAAGTTTATATGATTCAACAGAAAATTTAAAAACATGGTATATAAAAAGTTCTTTTTATCTTGTAATTATAACATAGTCTATGTCCATGTTATAAGAAAAAGGGTGTGTGTGTATATACACTGAAGTGCCAGAAAAATTATACCTGTCTAACACTTGATAGTTCTCCTTCTGGATCACAGAACTTCAGAAACGCGATTGGGAATGGACTCCATGAGGTTTCTGAGGAAGTTTGAAGCCAATGAACACCATGCTTGAAGAGTGGTCCCCTATTCCATAATATTCCTAGCTGGTGAATCTTTACTTTGAACGGAACATTTGTAAGGTATACACAAGATTCGATTCACAAGAATCGAACTTTTGAATTAATGAATTAAAGAAGCTGCTTCAGATATGCTAATTTCGGCATACGCTCTTAGTATAAATACCACGCAGCGTCATTAAGAAAAAAAAAGGAGGTTGTTAAGGTTGAAAAGGTGTTATCCTGCGCTAGTGCTTAGCGGGCCAGAAGTTTACATGGCAGTACTGCTGGTTTGACTTACTGTTCGTGAGTATAAAAATATATTGTTCTTGAAAGCTGTGTTTATACATTCCGTACAAGTAGTACGCATGCTTATTGCTGTAAAAGCCAATTATATGTGCAACGAATTCAATAAACATTGTTTCATGTATAAACTGTGTTTGCTTCAAATTCAAATAGAGTGCCACTTCAAATTATATACACCCAAGTCTGGGTAGAAGTGAGCATAGATTCTCTATACATTGCATAGCATCCTAGATATGTTCAATAACGTTGAGATCTAGTGGATAGAGGGGCCATTTCATGTTTAAAAACTCAGTTGAATGTTTCCCAAACCCATGATTTGGTGGCTGTGGATTTGTGTGGTAGCGCATTCTCCTATCGGAGAACGCCCAAACGCATGAGACTGAATGCAGGATATGAATGGCTGCAATACTTCTGAAAGGATGTTAAAAGAGCCTTCACCTATCCAAAGAGTTCTAGAGTTGTGAGGGGCGCTAATTCGGGTCAGCTCAACACACCCCATACCATTACCGAGGGACCACCAGCCTGTACAGTACTCTTGCTGACATGCTGGATTCATTGATATATGGCGTGTTCTCCACAAGCAGACCTTTTGTTATTGTTGCTAATGCCCCCAGACTTAAACTGTTCCAGACTAGGTCCATATGAGTTCTACGGGCCGAGGATTGTGGCTCCGGCTTACAATAGCACCACAAGGGTAGTAGTCCATCTAAGCTAGGTGTCACCTCCATTTTGACCGAACCCCTCCCCCTTGGACGACATATGAGGGATCGTACCATCTCTCACCCTCTCTGACCTCATAGCGGGCTTTCTGGTCCAGAGATATTACGCGCCCACATCCATCCTAGACACAAATGTATTTAATGACGCCTGTCGAGGATTCGAACCGAGCACCCTCGACGTCGAAAGTCGAAGTTCTACCACTTGACTACTTCGGGCCCCGTTTCGAAAATCTAAAATTTATTGTGTTACTGATAGAATAATCAAGATATTTAGTTTTAACCTATTTACGTGTTCAGAACAAAATAATCTGTTTTTAAATTTGAGGAAGTTTACAATATCGATTTTAAATATTGATATTTTTGCATTCTAGCGTGTTTCTTATGCATTTATAAAACCCTTTGGTTTTTCTGCACGAAAAGTTTGTTTAGTTACCCTCTAAAATCTTCTGAAATCCTCTAAAATCTTCCCTCCTTTCCCAAGATTCGTGTCTTTCGCGATCTTTTTATCAAATCCTACTTCAGTAGTTAAGTTTTTTTCGTGGCAGTACATTCTACCATTAAATACCAAACTGTTTTATTTCTGAATACTTTTTTTTAATATTTAGATGAAATTCGCATTCTTCTGTATTCCTCTACATGCAAAGGTATTTTTATACTTATGTATATATTTTTGAATATTTAGACAAGTCTGCTCCAGTATTTTTGAGCGAGTGGTACACTTTTAAAACTAGTTAGATTAGTGTACCATGCATTTCTGATTGGTAGAATACTATTCATGATATATATATATATATATATATATATATACAGGGCTCGATTTGAGACGGAACGCACCGGTACCTCTCTTTAGGAACAAAAACATTGCTATAGTTAAACACATTTATTTAATGAAATATTACTCTGTTGTTAGTGAGTGGGCCTGGCCTAATATATATATATATATATACTAGCATTATTGCCCGGCGTTGCCCGGGTAGATATATAGATATAAAATTTTTCATGCATTCCATCAAAAAAATACTGGGCTGCACCCCCCGCAAAATAAACACTTCGCCCTGCCCCCCCCCCGTCACCCCCAGACCAACTCTCAAACCACCCCTCAGAACAAACCTCTTTTCCCCCGCGTATCGAATTAGACTGGTTGTGGTAAAGGGACTGTATCCACATTTAAGAGGTGCGCTTAGGAGCACAAAAATCATTAAAAAATTAATTTTAAAAAAAATAATTAAGCCCCAAATTTCGTTTTTCCTGATTTAAGTTTCTTGGGTCCTAAACATTAACTGTGCCGAATTTGGTCCCGGTGGGTGAAACAGTCTATGATTCTACAGCGGACAAACAAACAGACAAGCTCTTATATATATATATATATATATATATATATATATATATATATATATATATATATATATATATATATATATATATATATATATATACAGACATGTTTGAATTTCTTGTAGCCATTGCAGGATATAAAACATTTCCAGGTTTTATAGTTGGTTTCCAGTTTGGGAGACCATGATCTACGAGTATGTTATCCATTGCTACCATCTATCGACTGAGAGAGGAACCACAAGCTTGCTGGAATAGTATTATAATATCAGAAAAACTGCATTAAGAAAGTAATGAAGTAATGAATTAATCGAGGAGAAAGATATGAATAGGTGATTTGGTGTACTGAAAAATGACAAATCAAACAAAAATATTGACTTCAAAATTATTCTTTAATAAGCACTAAGTTATTTCTCATAATAACAATGGATAATTATAATTAATTTCGATTGAGGAATTATCAGTAACTCGAGAGGAATTCAAGATTGAAGTTTCAACCACTTATATAACCTATGAAAAGTTGCTGATTCAAGGGGTGTATTATTGTTAATTAAATTCAGTATTTTGTTTGATTTTCACATTTCTACAAGCGCTGAGGCTCTAGGCATTTTAAGCTCTAACTGTTAAGGCTGCTGTATACTAACCTTATTGGATTTGCTCACCTCAATATTAACCTAAGGAGAAAATTTGTCCAAGGATTACCTACATGGATTTAATAGGATTATTTTTAATTATAATTCGTAATAGAGAGAGAAATTTTACACCTTGGGACATTTTTCGTTTAAAAAAATGCAAATAATGTTTTAAAATTTAAATTATTCCGGGAAAAAAACCTGGTCAAACATGTTTTAACCGCTTATAAATTCCTCTGGCAGAGGAAATTTATAAAATGAATCCTGTTGTAAGGTGCAGAAAAGTTCAGGCTATCTGAAAATACCATTTTGATTGGATTATCGGAATTTATGTAGCCGTAAATAGTAGACATATTCATAGGTGAGCGAATCCAACAGGGTTAGTACACAGCAGATTTAATGCCTGGTGTATAATAGCAGAAATAAATAAATGCGAATGTTGAAAAAGACGTTGCAGCCACGCAGTGTGATGCTGCAGAGAGGCGCTGCTAGAAAGACGGTTTTGTATGTTTCCTAGGGCTGCAAGAGTCGGTAACCCTGGCTCGAATGAAAAGGAATAACTTTGATTCGAACAATGTTTTTCAATTAATTTTGCAGGCGAACGCTTGAAAAAAAGAGCTTCGTTTTAATTCATAACCGGACATTGCAATCTATTCTTTAATTCATGTTTATAATTCGATGCTAATATTCTAATTCTGTTTTCGATGTTAAATATCCCCGCATAACAAACTGTATGTTGTAAGACTTTGAAACAGGTCCCTGGGATTATAATTTATATTAAATCTACTGAATTAGCAAAGGTTATCTTCATTGTGTTGGCTTTACACCTTTTAAGATGGCTGCCCGAGGGAATCCGGGAGAAGTGTAAGTGATTACCTTTCTATTCTTTTGTATTCGTAATCAAAAAATTAAATGCTTAATATCAATTCGATTCCAATTCTAATCCAATTCTAATTTAATGAAAAAATATACAGTGAACAATGCGTTTTAATTAATATGATCGAGTCAGACAGGCACGTACTCATTGTGAACATATGTAGCAAATTCCTTAAAAACCATTTCCTTGTGTTTCCATGATCTTTTCCGCCCTAGCGAGTAACAAATAACACTTTAAGTGCTCACATTTAACTCGTTCTTAGCATCGCATTCAAGAAAATTTTACTTCTAAGGTTTTATGTTCCGCAAAGCGTAAAAAGATAATTTTCCCCCAACATTCACATTTACAGACTGTTTAACTTTTAGCAGCTTTTATAAATAAGAAACAGCAGTTGTTGCTTTTTTTGTTGTTTCTCTAGGGTCAAAAGTTTTAAAAGTGTTTCTGGCACCAGATTTATGATATCTCCTTTTATCCCAGGGAAACATGTTCGCTTCTTGCAAAGAATAAAATTTTCAAAAACGGGAAAACCGTGTTAATTGTCCTTTTGGGGGAATGAGTTATTAGAGTCAAAACTCTAAAGTTTACAGCTTTTTTCGGCGTGCATTTGTCTTTTTTTTATTTGTTGTTGTTTATTTGCTTAATGCAAGGCATACCATTCATCAACAAGCAATTTTTTTGTGTATAAAAGATGGTTAAAATTCTTTGATCTTAGTAATTCTTACTCGTACTTCTTTGTTTTAAATTATGGTGAAAATAAAACGCTAGATCCATAACATTTAAATTCCTGACACCTTAAATTTTGAAAAGAAAAAAAATGTTTGATATTGTACATAAAAGAGGAAAAGAGATTCTGACATTACAGGAGTTTTGAATTAAATTGCACTTGATTTATAGAAGGGAAAACTGATGTAGTGGCGCTGTGATTTGGCGAGAGAATCAAGGGGACTTTTCCTTCCAGACCTAATTTCTTCAGGCGGCATATTTTAAAAACAGAATTTATAAACTATGAATGTATTAAAATGGTACAATAGGTATATTAATATTTTTCATTACGAGAATAAATACATAAATGACTTTATATGTATGCTGAAGAGGGGGGGGGGGGGCATGGTGTCTAAATCTTAACATCCGGATAGAAAAAAAACTTATGTGTACAGTAAAACATCGTTTATCCGGACTGACTGTGACCATAGGCAATCCGGACAATTGATAATCCGAATAATCCAGGGAATATTGGTAAGCAAAACTAAATCCTTAACTAAGTAGACTTACCGTTTATTACGATAAGAAACTATGTTTTGTAGCAAAATTGCATAGTATTGTTGACAAGACATTAAAATGTATAAAAATAACTTTTCACATCAAATCTTAAACAAAAAATTAGTAAGTTTAGTAAAGCTTTCTTAAACTCAAAGAAAGCATTTTATTACCATAATTTATTGTACAATCTACGCAGGAACTGTACATTGAATCAAACTAAAAAGCGAATATTTGGCGTACTTGTAGTTATGTTCTTGCTATCATGGTTTAAAATTATTATCTAACGTGAACATTAAATATAAATAATGTCTACAAACCTGATCCGGTTTATCCGGAGATCTGGATCAACGAGGGCCGGATAAATGAGGTTTTACTGTATATTTACGTAAGATTTAAAAGATATTTAGAAATCTCCGTTCAATAACCGATCGAAATTAAAATCTATTTAACTGCAAAATAAGATATTCCATAGATGAATCTGATCCATCATTAAGCTACCAAAGGGCGCTTTTTCTCCTTCGATTCATATAAGACTTCTACATGTGGTGAGAGAACATGTTTTTTCCCGTAAGCTCCAAACTATGGGGTTGTTTTTTTCCCTATTTTTTTCCCTAACTCTGGAGAGATAAAAACAAAGAAATCACTTTTGAACATTTAGTGTAATTGTTAAGTTCTCTTTTGCATTTAATGGACAAAAAGTTTGAATAAAGATCTTCCTTAGCAGACTATCGCCATGTGATCCATTCACAAGCCAAATCGTTTAAGTCCACTCTTTGAAAGTGTGAAATTTTAATGTCAAAGCACTTGCTTGATTCCTAACTTTTTACATTCATAATTTATATCCTAAATAATAAGTTTTAACACCACTAAATGACAAAATTTTTGGGGGGCCATCGAATAATAAGTAACTTTTTTCAGAGGCCAATCAAGTTAAGTCCATACTCTAACGTAAATCCTTGAAATAATGCAATACAAACGCAGAAGCAATGGTACATCGTTTAGTGTTGTTTCATCATGCAAAAAAGTAAAATAAATGAGTCAGTTATAGTCTAACTGCTGCAGAAGTAAGTAATTTGGAATTATTAAATAATTATTTAATTTTTTTCCTGTAGTAAAAAAATAATTTCAAGACTAAATTGGATGTTGGTACTTTTTTTCACTTGCCAAATATGTTATGTTTCTCAATCACGCACAAAATATAATGATAATGATTACTTCAACGATATTCTATCTTATAGATTTTATGTGTCGTCAGATAAATGCTACATATGCAATGATACATTTTACAATGTTTATTTGAATTCCTATTTTCAGAGAAATTTTAAAATACAATGCATATTATTTCATAACTTTTTCTAAAATTGTTTTTCTAACACTTATTTAAAAATATTACATTTCTGGATATCCATAAAAAAATCAAATTTGATAATTGTGAAAGTCAAAACTAAACCCAAAATTCATAGCAAAGATTTATGCCCAAAATTTCGTCAAAAAGTTTTAGCAAAGTAAATACAACGCAATTATTTAAAATAAAATAATTAATAAATAATATTTCATCACTTTTTTTCTAAAATTGTTTTTCTAAGACTTATTCAAAAATATTACATTTCTGGAAACTCATAAAAAAATCAAATTTGATAATTGTGAAAGTCAAAACGAAACCCAAAATCCATAGCAAAGATTTATGAACAAAATTTTGTGAAAAAGTATTAACAACGTAAATACAATGCATATTATTTCATCACTTTTTTCTAAAATTGTTTTTCTAACACATATTCAAAAATATTACATTTCTGGAAATCCATAAAAAAATCAAATTTGATAATTGTTAAAGTCAAAACTAAATCCAAAATCCATAGCAAAGATTTATGCACAAAATTTTGTCAAAAAGTATTAAGAAGGTTACAGTTAGCTTCATAAAGTATTAAATTCTCATACAAGATATATAGAATCATGTAACACAGATGTCTCTCCCATGTTTAAAGCCATAGCACCTTTTAAAGTCATAAAAATATAGACTTTAAATCATATTAGAAAAACATCTATCCAAAAAAGTTCTGTTAAATGACAGTTAAAAGACAACATTATTAACAAATTTGTCAAAACAAAATTACCAAAACAGGTAATACAAATAATGTTTAAAAAGTTTTTGTCCTGTTTACTAAGACGAAATTAAACTCATTACAAAGTTCAAATAAGGCCCCGCTGAATTCATAACGGCCACGACAAATGACTCTTTTCACCGGAATAATTAAAGGGCCATTAGCAACGGCAAATGGCTCCCATAACCAACATAAATGAAGACTTCATCAATGTTTAAAACATGGTTTAGCGTTGTGTTAATAAGCAGAACATGGGAAAGTTTTCCCTATATTTTAATAACTAAATTTCACATCGCTTTTACTGCAGTATCAAAGGTAGGTAATAAGTAAATTCCAAACTGAACCTCGTGTTCAATACAATGTGTCAGTAAAATAATAGTGGGGTTTCAAATGGTTATAGCATCGGAACAAATCATTGTAGAAAGATGAAGTATGCATCAAATTAAAGAGAAAAGCTCCAAGTTTCTTACCTGTTTAACAGACTTCGATGTGGGCTCCTTCAGCTGCTTTGCAGACGTCAAGACGGTATTCAGTATCTTCCCATACACGATAGAGAACGTCCGGGTTGATAGACGAAACAGCTTCGATGATCCTTCCTTTTAAATGGTCCAGATTTCGAGCATGAATGGAATACACTTGTGTTTTTACATAACACCAAAAATAGAAATCCATGGGGGAAGATTTGGATATCGTGGCGGGCTCAGGCAATCCACCCTTCTCATCCGTCCTATAGCTGAGGAAATGTTTCGTTAATCTTTATCTTACGGCACCGATTTTTTCGATTCCCTCTTTGGAACGGCCATCAAGGGGGTTATATATATATATATATATATATATATATATATATATATATACACTGAAGTGCCACTGAATTAGGGATAGCAAAGCCTCTACCATTGCTCTATACTCGCCATCGGGCTGCACGTCTTGCCTGGGCAAGAGAGCACAGAGACTGGAGTGTAGAGGACTGGAAACGAGTAGCATGGAGTGATGAGTCTCGATTCCGGCTACTTAACGCCGATGGGAGGCTGAGAATATGGCGTCAGGCTCATGAAGCCATGGATCCTGCATGCCTGGCTGGAACTGCACAAAGGCATGGTGGCTCAATCATGGTGTGGGGTGTTTTTTCGTGGCACAATTTGGGATCTTTGGTGCGTGTACCAACCTCCCTCAATGCAATTCGGTACGTAGAGTTGCTGGGTGATCACCTCCATCCGTTTATGCTGTGCTGTTATCCGCACGGTAATGGAGTTTTCCAGCAAGACAACTGTACCTCTCACAAGTCCCGGTTGGCTACTTGCTGGTTGGATGAGCATTCCTCTGACTTCTCTGTCATGAATTAGCCACCTAGAAGCCCAGACTTAAATCCTATTGAGCATCTTTGGGATGTTTTGGAACAAGGCGTGAGAGGCCATCACACAGCACCAAAGAACCTTACTGAATTATGGACAGCTTTAGCCAATATTTGGCAAGCCATTCCCGTGGAACGTTTCCAGAAACTTGTTGAATCTATGCCTCGTCGTGTGGCAGCCGTTATCAAGGCCAGAGGAGGCCCAACTCGTTAGTAGGTAGGTATCCCTAATTCAGTTGCACTTCAGTGTATATATATAACCCCCTTATATATATATATATATATATATATATATATATATATATATATATATATATATATATGTAACATACTGGACAACCCAAGGAAAAAATGGGCGTCCAGCACATCACAGGGAATGAAGATGTAGTCGTGGCTCGAATAAACGACGCGGCAAGTTACGGCATTAAACTAGTTTTTATTTCGTCGGCGAATACGTCTTCTCAATACAGCTACAAAATCCAAAAAGCGTACAGGTTTCCGTTCATGTGGTTTATATAAACTTTGTCATGTGATCAGGATAACGATTAGGGATTTGCTGTTGTCGATAAGTCACATGTGGTTTTATGTAATCTGCGCAGAGCTTATCTAAAATATGGGGGACGCCGCGCCTATTTGAAAAAGGAAGCCATTTAATATTTTCTCTCGAGGTTATTAGAGTTTAGAATCAAAAGCGAAATTTAGCTCGTACGCCCAAGGGAATTTAGAATAATGTTAGATTTTAAAATGGTATGGGGTTTTTAATGTTATAGAATATCCCCCCCGTCCGAGAAGAGGCTGACCAACAATGCCTGCATTGGAGGACAGACTCACCCGACCATGTGAGGAAAATGGGCGTCGACCACAAATTTGGAAAAGTTTGAAAAAGAACATATGTTTTAAGTTAATTTAGTATGATGATCACATGGCAAGACATGGCACATTTCAAAATTGAATACACAAAATTACACTAATGATTTACTAATTTATGAACACAATAAAAGCAAAAAAATTATAGTAATTAATGATCAACTATAGAAAATTGTAAATTATGTAACTTTCTTCTTATATTGTTGCTTTGAAAAAAAAATTAAATTTAAAAATGTACCCATCATCAACTGAAAATTGCTGAACAGGGCGTTAAAAAATTTGGAATAAGTTAACGAATAATTTTCAATTAAAGTTAAATTGAAAAAAAAAATTTTTTAAAGATCACGTGATGAGCTGACATAGCAACATTATCAAATTTACTGAAATATATATATAAAATCACTAAAAGAAGGACACATAATATTAAATTGAAGATTCTACATAAGTATGTATTTGAAACCTGTTGAATAGGGACGTCTCCCCACACAACAAAATCTCAGAAAAAAAAATCAATTAAATTTAACTAAATACAAAAAAACTAACTTGAGTCGACTCACACAAATAATAGAATATAACAATGAAAATATCAAAATCAACAAACAAACATGTTAAGTAAATGGAATAGAACATGACAATAATAATTTGAAGTTATTGTACTTTCCTCCTCAACTCTCACAACATTGGGGTGAGTCCAAAAAAGTTTGTAAGGTACACATGGTAGCTTATAGTTCACGTTCCTTATTATGTTAGCTACAGTATGTTGCTTGAGAAAAGTACAAAAAAAAAATCACAGTTCGGTAGGTTCTGTGACCCATCATCTCGCAAGTGCAGAATACCCAAAAAAATTTACAATATCTTGGCTTAAATAAAAAAAAGTCCTTTGTAGTTGGGTACAAAAAAAAAATCACAGTCTTTTTAGTGCTGTGTTATTTCTGCTTCACAAACGTAGAATACATAAACATCACATTATCTCGACTTGTTTACATATAAAGAAAATTAGTTCTTTAGTTATATAATAAAAATCACAGTTTATAATAAAAATCACACTTTCAATAAAAATCACAAGATTTAATAAAATCACACTTCAAATATATCAATTGTACATAAAAATTACAAAACATATCACTCATTATCTAGTTTTCGTATCTTTATTTATCTCATTATTTTTTCTTAATATCCATTATCTCCTTTATTTCAATATTACTTATTATTAACAAAAATCTCTTTTAATATCTTTTATATTTCTTATTATTCTCATTTCATCATTTCTTATATTCATTTTATTTCGACAATATTTATTCATTCCAAAATTCTATTCAATATTCTTTAATTATACTTATTCATATTTATTCTAACTTTATTTATTTATTCTCAATACTTTTCACTTTATTTTCAAATTATTTATCTACTATTCATTTTTGTATATTTATTATAAGTTTATGTGGATCCATTTCCTTGTTTTGAAGGTACCTTGTGGTATGTGTGTTCCCCAACTCTTAGTCTCAAATTCTTTAATTCTACCTCTAAGCAGTGAGGGTTGTGTTTATGTTTGTGTAACAAGTGGGTTTTCTTTCTCCATATTGTTCTCTGACTAATAAGGAGGAAGAGTCTTTTAGCCGTACAGTGGACTAACCGTAAATCTCCGACAGAATATGACTGCGATGAAAAACAGCATCTTGCATAGTACGCAGATGGAGAAAAAGGAAAAGGTGCAGTTGTCATACTTGTGGGAGTATAATATATAGAAATGGGAGGACAAAAGGAGTGGCCATCCCAGCCCTGTTTTAGTCATTACTCAAGCATATAATCTTCAGCACTTTAAGTGACTGAGTTGTTGAATTAAAAACAAATAGTAAAAAAAATTAAAAAGGATCTTAAACAGTTGGGACGGCATCCAACGCGCTTGTAGAGTTGGGTGATAGGAAAGTGTATTCAAGAAATAGGAAATTTACTGAAAGGTTAAAGAAGTAGAGTTGTCATAGTCAGTGTTTAAATTGAGATCCAAAAAAAATTCACATATAATAGTATTCTTAAGAAGAAAGTTTAAGTTAGATAGTTTTTTTTTTCTTATATCTTTAGTAGGACAACACATAATTAATTATATCAATTTAAATAAAAATATAATGATGTTAAGCATCACATAGAAAAGAAAGAAAAATGGATCTAATGTTTGTCATTATTCGTGGTGTAGTTTTAAGTTCTCTGGTGCATTATAATATCTCAATCTGCAAGCATGGACAATTTCAAAATCTCGTTTAGTGTGAAAGTTTGGTCTATCAATTTTATATTCAATAGAATCCAAAATACACAACATATGAAAGTATTAAACACACACTAATAAAATACTCCTAATACCAATAATAACAATAATAATACCTTAATATTCTCTATCAATTGCCATAATTTAATGTTAATGTTCAAATTTCAAACTATTATTCTATTAATTGACACAAATAATCAAAATTATTTTACCAATACCCATCTCAGTTTTATTAAGTTAATCATGAAATCGATAAACCAAAATTAATTTTTCTTTTCTTATATCACATTTTGGTATGAATACTCGCTGTAAAGTTCCCAAATATTCATCATTTGTATTTAATATCTTAAAACATATTTCTCATTATAATATTCTCTCTTCTATTTATTTATTTTTCTTCATTATTTCTATTTCGAGAATTTTCTGGGGCGGATGAACCAAATATAACATACAATGGTTTTTTCAATTATCCAATTGTGGTTTTTTGGCACCCTAAGTCATGTTATAAAGACGTTCCGTTTATATGAAAATCGTAACACGAATTTTAACGTCGACTGAACCTCCAGAAATCTCCTTTACTTAAATTCGTAGAACAATTTACGAGGTCTCAACATCAAATGTAATATGTCAAAGTACTTAAATTATAAAATTTTCTTGATGTCTGAAAATTACTATGTTATCCCTGCAGATATTTTCCAAAACCAAAACCACAAGCATCTGATGTTAGTTTTAGAAAAGCTCAATTTGAAAACCGTAATATTTATAGGTTAAATGAATCAAAACAAGTTTGGCTCTTTTCATGATTGTGTTTACAAAACTAATGCTGAGCATTCAAATTTATTGCGGAGGCGACCTTCGAAATGTAATACAACGCGCTCGAAAACGGAAATGATTTACGTTATTTTTTTTTTCTTTTTCTCCGCGACGATTCAGAACTGCGTGCAAAATTAGATACTCATAACATTACTTTACTCATTTAATATTTCAGTTTAACGTAACCAAGGATCATTAATTATCTTAAAACACTAAAATATTCATTATCAGAAAAAGAACATGGAAATATTATAAAATTACACTAAAAATACACACTTATAATAAATTTATCACATATAAGTCTCAAAAATTTCTTTAAATTCAAATATCTTATAATATGAAACAATATACTCTTAAAATTCCATCAAAATGCAAATCAAAATGAAACATTTTAAAATCAAAAACAAAATACACGTTTTAAACCAATGATTCTTACTTTCGTTTTACTTTTTATCGATTTATTTTTTATCATAGGTACTTAATTAAATCAATAATTTGAAAATACTTTCACCGAAACACATTTATAATAAATTTTTATCAGTATCTATTAATATTAAAATTTTTCACAATAATTTGTAAATTTTAGCTTACCAATTGAAGTGTTATTCACACTTTTTACCATTATCCTTATTAATTTTCACTATTACATATCTTCATAATTTTAACATTTGTAGCTCGGTTCTGAATTTATCTTGGTGAGGTTCTTGGCTTAGTTAGTCCCAGTACACAGTATCCCAATTGGAACACTATGAAAGAGCACTTTAAAAGAAATTTTTTTTTCTTTTTCGGAAGTTGTAGAACCTTTCCTTTAGGTAACATTTTAAGAAGGCACTATTGCGTTGAACTGCTGGAACGAAGTTGTATCGCGAACACATTTTTCTGTTATGCACACAATTTCGATGACCTAATACTTTCACTGATGATTTTTAAATGGTGGGGATTACGCACTTTTTACATGATGACACTCGCGAAGAATTTAAATGGTGATCACACGAAGCAATGGGGAACACAAATCGTAAGTATACACATTCCGGCACAAGATTTCTGAAAAGGAAAATACACAATTTTTGAAGAAACACCGGACTTGGACTCCCACACGTTGAAACTGATCCAGGATGAATCTCACAGCAAGCCGAAGCACTTATTGACAATCACACTAGCACCGAAATGGAGCCGTTCACGCTGGCCTCCAATCGAAGGTCGCACATGGAGCTGATTCACCATCGTAAGGCAGAAATGAGCACTAATGCACCCAGCGAAAGCGAAAATTAAACACGCGGTGACGCTGAAACGAAAACGCCGAAATGCCTTGGAAAATCCAGTGGGATGTGGTCGCAGCAGATGAGAATCCTGTCGTCTCTTTGTAACATACTGGACAACCCAAGGAAAAAATGGGCGTCCAGCACATCACAGGGAATGAAGATGTAGTCGTGGCTCGAATAAACGACGCGGCAAGTTACGGCATTAAACTAGTTTTTATTTCGTCGGCGAATACGTCTTCTCAATACAGCTACAAAATCAAAAAAGCGTACAGGTTTCCGTTCATGTGGTTTATATAAACTTTGTCATGTGATCAGGATAACGATTAGGGATTTGCTGTTGTCGATAAGTCACATGTGGTTTTATGTAATCTGCGCAGAGCTTATCTAAAATATGGGGGACGCCGCGCCTATTTGAAAAAGGAAGCCATTTAATATTTTCTCTCGAGGTTATTAGAGTTTAGAATCAAAAGCGAAATTTAGCTCGTACGCCCAAGGGAATTTATAATAATGTTAGATTTTAAAATGGTATGGGGTTTTTAATGTCATATATATATATATATATATATATATATATATATATATATATATATATATATATATATATATATATATATACATATATATTCATTCTTGGGCCCGTATTCTTGAGATACATGCTATCCTACCCCGTAAGGAAAAGGGTAAGAAATTCCCGCACGATTGTGGCAAAATGTGGAGGAGCTTCGTCTAACTGAAAAATGGAATTCTCCAAAATTTTCCTGCGCCAGTCCCGAAGTCTGTTTTAGTCTGCACGTAAGCTTTCGCACACATATCTTTCATTTTACTTATGACTCGTGTTTGCAACATGATTTGTTGCATAGCTACAGCCATTCGAAACCCCACTATTGTTTTGCGGACACACTATATATATGTTCCAAACACTTCTAAAATAAAAATATTCTAATAAATCTATACTTCATGCATTTACTGAAACTTCTAACGTATTTGGTAATATTTGCTTTCGCAATAAAAGAAAACAAAATATGTTAAATAACCAGACAAGAAATAGCATAATATGTATTCAATTAAGTATACGTATTGACTCGTGTCTACAGCGTGATTTGTTGCATAGCTATAACCATCTGAAACTCCCTTATTATTTTATGGACAAACTGTATTTCATTGCACTAAAACAAATATGAAATACTGGAATGAAACTAAGCAGATATCTAAAGGCTGTTCAGTATCATGTATAAAAATAACTTCTTTTTCGTAAAGACGTATGCAAAATAAATAAATTAATCCTACCTCCTTTGAATGAAAAATACAAAAAGTGTCCAGGGATAAGAAATATAAAATAAGAAAATAAAAGAACGATGTAGGGAAGTTTTGAATACATATGGGAATTTTACGAAATTATGAAAACTAAATTTAAAGAAATATTATTCCAGGAATATTCATACATATAACAATTTCCCAAAGGAATGATTTTATAATGTGTGTGGAAAATCATATGTAGTGTCTATAGTTTAAAATTTTATGTGCTGTCTTACGTCCATTTCATGTATCATATTTTTCGAACCATAAGACACACCTTTTTACGTAAAAAAATCGACTATATAGCCAATGGGAAAGCAATGGAGTAGTGCCCTAGAGTTAGAAGGAGAAAGATATGGAGATGAATTAACTGAATGATGAGACTTAGATTTTAGACTGAGACTTAGTAAGAGGTTTGTTGGGCTGATAGTCGAAGCGATTACTCAACAAACACGTCGAATACTTATAGATGTAGAGTCATGTATGAAGTGAGTTGATAGATAAGAGGCACCTATATGGCTTAATAGTATCGAACTGCCATTGAAGTAAGCAACGGGCAATTGATAAATGAACCATGTGCCTCAAGATAGTTCTGCACTGAAAGGATGATGACGCCAGTGGAGAGAGATATTCCAGATTCTGAAGAACCCGCCAGCCGATGTTAGTTGTTCGTCACCGAACTAGTGAATTGATACGAACAATCCTGGTGCCTCAAGATAGTTCCGTCCTGAAAGGATGATGATTCCATTTGAGAGAGAAGTTCCTGATTTTGAACGACCCGCCAGCCGATATTAGTTCTTCGACACCGAACGAGTGAATTTAGATGAACATTCCTGGTGCCTCAAGATTATGCCATTCCCAGACGAAGGACCAACTCCCCTGCAATCTCGCATCAGCAATTAGGTACCGTGCTTTCCCTTTTCTCACATTTGTGTACATAATTGCTGCTTCAATCAATTAAGAATAGTTAATACTAAGAATTAAACTGGTAGGGCACGACTGCATTAAATTATATAATTGAGTGGAATTATTATTATGTCAGTAAATTGAGTCACGATAATATGAGTAATATTGATGAATTATTATTATGTCAGTAAATTGAGCCAGGTTAATATGAGTAATATTCATGAATTATTAGCATGTCAGTAAATTGAGTCAGGTTAATATGAATGATATTTATGATTTATTATCATGTCAGTAAATTAAACCAGGTTAATATGAGTGATATGTGTATAAAATGATATCAAGATAATTGAATGAATTAAATGTATGTGTCGTAGATAATTAACTTAGTAGGAATGAATTTGTAAGTAATATGTGTAGATGAAGTATAAAATATTTAGTAGGAGTGTATTGTATAGTATTATGTGTAATATTCAATAAATTAATTTGTCAGTGCAAACAAGAGTTGTTTTCCATCATTTGGAGTCATAATAAATGCAATGTACTAACCAGATCTTGAGCAATTAATCAATGAATTCAAAATCAAAATTATTATTTATTTATAATACGTCAACCACATTCTTTCACTGTCACAGTTTACATACATAGAAGAGCCAAAAATAGTTAAGGAATATATTTATTATGAAAGAAATTTTAAACGTCGTTTTTCCTAACGTTTTTATTAAATATATCATTCTCCAATAGCTAAAATAATTAATATTTCTTAATTATTAATAGCTTTAATAGAGATTTTTCTTTTAAATTCTTTTGCCAAATTATTCAATCTGCCATATTTTGATTTGTTGCAGTTCGTATCAATTCAGTTAAATGTTGGTTTGTCAACATTGAACGTTATTTATTTTTATCAAACTAAATATAGAATACAACGGATTGACATTTATAAGTTTACCAAAAAGTGGAGGTCCTTTAACATGTCACTCATTTTAATTTTGGGTATTTTGAATTTTGGCACGTTTACAAAATTCTGGCGGAGAGCCATAAAAAAGGTGATAAAGAGCCGCAATTTGGCCATCCCTGATCTATTATACGTACTGACACTTTAGATAACTATCATTTACACCTCCGGCTCCCTCCTCTTTCGAGTATCGGCCATGAATCACCTGAAGACCAGTCGCTACGTAGCAATACCTGAATACGCAGTCGAGGGTTATTTTCCCAAGTTCGGTGACATTTTTCATTGCTGTGGGGCTCGAGGATGCCAGACAAACAGTACAGATCCGTCATCCACTCAAGGCACTGTAACAGCTTGGCCGGTTGGCTCACTATTACTGAAATCCACTGTGTAAGGCGAAAAGCACTAAGCATGGACGATTAACATCACACGCAAATTTATTAACAACAAGAACACAACATTTAAAAAAAATTACAAAAACATCTCAGCACGCGGAGCTGAGATACAAAAATCTTGGAGCGCGGAAAAAAACTCCCAACGCCGTTGTAAACAAACAATCTTCGTCTACTGCCCAGTGGCGAGCTATGGCTTTCAATTTTCAACTCTAGCGTTGTCACAGCACCCCAAGCCCCCTGACATTTTAGATAAATTGAATCGATTTATAAATGCATGCTGCAAACACCATCTGACTGTTACGGCGACATTATTCTTCTCTAGCATTGTATTTAGTTGAAAAAAGACCCAGCTCTTTAAAGGACTCCTGAGCACCAAAACACTACATAGATGTAGCATTCAAGGAATCTTTATTGCTCACATCAATACATCAGACTTCCTTAGCCTGTGAAAAAGAGGTTAAAAACTGAAAAATTTGGCTGTGGTCAGAGGTTATAAAGTGCTTCCAGAGGAAGTGTGTCCCCAGAAAATCGCCAACAAAAATAAGCTTTCCGAAAAAAGGCGGCCAACACCCTATACCCCTAGTAATTCAAACCTAAGGTCCGGAAGTGCTGACCTCGCCAAGACAGAAAGTCCCCCAAATCCCACCCATAAGTGGGGTTCGTCAAGAAAAAAATTATTATGGACAGAACTACACAAGACAGGAAGAAAATGTCGAAGACAGGTGGCCGAGGTGATTGCCTACCTATCACCACACACTGCGACAAAGACTCTTGAACGACCGTTCTAGGAATCGGGAGCTATGGGCGGGCAGAGGGACCGCAAGGCATTTACAAATATATATATAAAGCAAACAAAAATTGTCACAACATGATTCTCAAATTAAAAAATCTTTACTATAATAACGTAAGTGAAATTATAATCTTTGTATCTATGAGCAACATTCATTTCAATAATACGTCTCGTGTAGCATTTTAAATCTTTTATTGCAAACAATGAAATTATAAAACAAATCGTACTTTTGAAGCTTCAATAAATTCATACTACGTATTTCATTCTTTGTAGATTTTCAAGAACAAAGTTATTTTCATATATGACCTGTGTGAATTGAAATATTTTCTTGGTAAACAGTACATATTTACTAACACAGTTTAGTTTGATCCGTTTGGTTTCTTGCCTCAATATCGAAAATTAAATGCTCTTTATGAAAGATCAATTACCCGAAATGAATTCTGTAAAATACAAAATAGAAACACCAGTACATTCATTAATAAATTACGATGTTGTAATATTTAGAAAAATTTAACAGCAAATTTTTCCAGCCATTTTAATTTGGTTAATTTGTATTGCTCGGAACATGTCATATTTTCACCTTTATATTATACATTGTCACGAATATCAATTTCCTAGCAACAAGACTCTTGTGGCGGGAAAGCAAACATGCAGTCACCTGAATGGCGCAGAATACGTTGGTGATTTTAGAAACTTTGCCACCAAAAACAATTACCACCTAGCACTATATTGAATCGTCTAGAAGTAGTATTCTCTGGAAAAGCGTAGAGGCGGGTATGATCACATCACTTAAGGCTGCCTGTGTACTAACCCTATTGGATTCGCTCACCTCAATGTTAACCTATGGAGAAAATGTGTCCAAGGATTGCCGACTCGTATTTACAGCTACATAAATGCCTATAATCCAATAAAAATGGTATTTTCAGATAGCTTGACCTTTTCTTCATCTTGCAACAGGATTCATTTTCTAAATTTCATCCACCAAAGGAATTTATAAGCGTTTAAAACACACTATACCAAATTTATTTTCCCGCGTAATTTAAATTTTAAAATATTATTTGCATTATTTAAAAGACAAAAGAAAAATGCCCCAAGGTGTAAAATTTCTTTCTCTATTACGAAGTACATATTTTCTAAAAATCTTTCAATCCAAGTCTGCAATCCTTGGACACATTTTCTCTCTAGGTAAACATTGAAGTGGGCGGATCCAATAGGGTTAATACATAGCAACCTTTAGCCAATATACTCAGGTTGAAACCCATTGCTTGGTTTATACGGTTAACTGACTATCACGGTCGTTTGATAAACCCGTGCAAAAACAATGATAAAGACGTTCTTTTAGAAATGTTTTAATTTATTTCTCTACATAAAGTCTCTTAAACCTTAAGCGGGCGAGTCTGTGTACAAAGTGCAACATTTTCGAAATTTTGAATGGTTTGCTTTTACATGTAAAGTTTGAATGTTCTGTGCAGTTTCGATTTATAGCTACACTCTTTCTAATGCAGATCTGATTTTTCTGACCCTTATATTCCTTTCCATTCAATGTTAGTCGTGATTTAACCGTGTTAAACCGGCGATTCTACTGGATTACAGTACGACAAAAGCAGGAGTTGATGTAGTCGATCAAATGTGCAGCTATTACACGGTATCCCGCATATCACGAAGATGGACAATCTCATTGTTTTTTAGGTTTTTTACATAATAGGACTCAATTTCGCACGTTGTCCTTAGATCCAATATACCGGACACTTTTGAAATAAGGCGATTGTATCTGCATTCTTTGGCCTCATATTATAAATATATCTCAATATTATTAACATTTTATATATTGTCATAAAAAGAAGAATTATTATTTTCAATTTAAAAGATAAAAAATATATTAGAAAATGAATAATCAAGGTTGAAAGAGACGTTGCACTTTGTGCCACGCGCTCCTACTGGTGTTCCAAAAATTGGCGCGCCCGCTGAAGGGTTAAGGTCAGTAGATTTTGTGTAATGATTTTTAAGGTTTTTTATCCCCACCTTAACGTAAAACTTATATCCATGTTTCATCATCTGTTTCAAAACGACGCATAATTTCATATGAATTTCTTTAAAACAGCTCCAAATTCTGCATCGAAAATTCACTCGTTCACTTCTTTGATCGATTGTTAGCAAGCGCGGTACCCACCTTGCCAGTAGCCTTCTCGTACCCATATAATCAGGCGAACTATTATGCGCGCGCTATGATGAGATGCAAACAGCCTCAGAAATCTTACACGCATTATTCTTTTACATTTAATCAACATGTCATGGATTTTTATATCAATAATTTCTGGCTTAGTGAAACCAGCAGGGCGACCAGAACGTTCAGAGTCACTAGCGCTCATTCGATCGCAACGAAAATCAACAAACCGCTTGTAAATCCTTCTAAGTGAAGGGGCAGACTAGCCATAATATTTATCAAGCCTGGATTTAGTTTCAGCATCCGTTTTGCCTCTCAAAAAGATATGTTTTATCACCATGCGGAACTCATTTTACTCCACTATGTGATCAGTAACAAGAGTTCAGTAACAAGAGATCAGTAACAACTAAAATGTCTGTCAATAGGAGACTAATCGTCGAATCTGTTTACAGTTTGACATGAGGGACTTTGAATCATACATAATGTCAGACCGCCAATAATTACAATGCAGTGGTCTAGGATTTATCAAAAACGACCTTCATATTGATCTCGTTGTTATTTTTTTATAATTGTTTACGCTATTGAGATGGCTTACTTCTACCCTAACTTGGGTATATGTAAATTGAAGTGACCCTCTAATGAAGTATAAACTACACTTAATAAATATATATAACAAAGTTTATTCTTTACTTGACACATATACTTGCATTTCAAAACAACACTGCGAACTGCTGTTACAACCTGTATAAACACTGTGCAAGGAAATACAATTCGATATACTCACAAGTATAAACATTATGCAAGGAATAATGTTTCAAAAATACTCACAAATTATTCTAAAGTCAAACCAGCGATGTTGCTCAGTAATATTTGGCCTATAACCACAGATAACCTTCGTCTAACGGGTTGATAAGAACTCGCGTACGTTTGAAGCAAATTAGCTAATCGCCACAGGCGGCAACTCCTAAATCACTACAAACAAACCAGACTTCTTCTGTAATCTAGCTGCTCGGTATTTATACCAACGGCCTATGCTGAAATTAGCATAACTTAAGCGGCTTCTTTAAATTTATGCACTCAAAAGTTCGATTATTGTCAATCGAATCTTATATCGACCTTACAACGATATCATTTTATTGTTATCTACCTCTGTTTTTCAAGTTAACCCATCAAAGGTATCTTCAAGTTAGAGCCTATGCGAAATACAAGAGTTCAAGAAATTATTACAAGCCCGATGAAACAATACGAACATCTGCGTTATAAAAAAAAAAGTCTGTCATATTCATATTCCGACCACAACCAATAATAAAAGGTCATGTCCCATCCCATGCTTCGAATTCTATGTCCCTTCCCCCCCATCAATATGATGTTTCCGGAGTCCTCGAAATTCCGTCTAGTCAAATCGTCCCGGGCAGCCAGACGTGACGCGGTTGCCAGATGCGGAGGCAATTTTCGAGAGTGCTTCTCACCCATTAAAACGATGTGCCGGTCTCGAAAACTGGGTTTCACTTTCTTCTGTGTGAGTGACAAATAAACCCCGGGGATGCGATATCTTTCTAGCCACTTTTGAGGGGTGGGGAGTGGGGTGCAGCACTCCTTTAAAATGCAAATGTATTCTTGGTTTTTCAAAAGTGTTTTATGCGGAATAAGAATGTGGGTATTTCTCACGGTGTAGAAAGTATACAAAATGCGTTTCAGTCGCTCATGGGTATGTGAATTTGTTTTCAAAAGTTTTCTTGTAAGGTATTTTTATATATCGAATGTGCACACGCCAAAAAAAGGGGAGGAATTTGTTTATCTCTTGGAAAGTTAAGTCGCAAAGACGTGTGCTCCGCATTTCAATGTAGAACACAGTTCCGAAGTATATTTGCATATGTGTAACGATATTCATAAACACACATACGTATATATACATATACACACACACATATATATATATATATATACATATATATATACATATATATATATATATATATATATATATATATATATATATATATATATATATATATATATATATTACAGTTGGCTCTCTGTTTAACAACGCTCTACTTAACGACGATCTCTATTTAAAGACGATATTTCCCAGACCCGGTCCCTCCGACGTAAAAAAAATCTATTTAAAGACGATGTTGTTTCTGTTTAATGACGATTTTTTTACATGATAAATTTGTCCTTCAACATTTTATCTGCAGGAGGGGAACCTTCCTTTCTTTCTGTGGGGGAAAAAAGTTTGGTGTCAATAACAGACCCGGAATTTCCTTGATGTTTGCAATGTTGAAATCATAGACTTGTTGCAATGTGAAAAACGGGGGGGGGGAATTACTGTTTCTCGGAAGATCGAATATTCTTTCATGGAGCTCTTAGTGCGGGAGCTGAATCACTCTATTGTCCCTAACGTCTGTTGTCATGTGACTTGCGAACTGTCCAATAGCAGCCTTCTCTTACTCCTTTCGGGAAGCAGATGTTCATGTTTAGAGAATTCATGGTTGTGTGTAGGAGCTCATTCCAGTGCAAATACGAGCAGAGCAAAATGACATCAAAGCGAAAGCATCTTACGCTACACGAAAAGGGGAAAATTATTGAATACTCAGAAAAAAGTGTTGTACTAACAAAAGTTCAATTTGCAAGACAATTTCAGCTACCCGAGTCTACTCTCAAAGGAATTTAGCAAGCAAAGAGAAAATTCTTGAAGCAGCACAAAAATTTGGTTTGAGATCCAAATCCAAACGGCAGAAAATTCAATGTGGTCGATCAGAAGAGTTTGATAAGGCAGTCCTGCAATGGTTTCATGAAGCAAGAGCATCCAACATTCCAATTTTCGGAGTGATATTTAAAGAAAATGCTATTGTTCTGGCAGAAAAGTTTGGAATGCAAAATTTTCAGGCTTCAGCTAGTCTGTTGGCAAAGTTCAAATAAAAATATGGAATTGCATTTAAAAGCATATCTGGCGAAAGTGGCGCCGTAGATAAAAAAAATTGTCGAAGAATGGAAAATATTTTTGAAGTGGATATTAGATGGATATAATGAGAAGAACATATTCAATGCAGATGCGACGGGCCTACCCCACAATAGGGTGCCTAATAAAACTTTAACGTATATGGGAGAAAAGTGCTTTGGTGGAAAACACAGTAAGGAACGACTGACTGTTTTACTGTACACTAAATCGGATGGATCCGAGAAATTCCCACCACTAGTTATAGGCAAATAAAACCAACCACGGTGTTTTAAGAATATCACCAGGAAACCTTGTGAGTACCGGATTAACAATAAAGCATGGATGACATTACAAATTTTTAATGACTGAATTAGAAAATTTGATGCAAAAACGCATCAAGAAAAGATAAAAGTTTTACTTTTAATTGACCATTGTACTACACATACTCTAAATATCCCTTGACTTACAAATTTGTCTATTCATTTCTTACCTGCTAATTGCACTAGCAAGTTGTAGCCATTAGACCTGGGTATCATTCGCAGTGTGAAAGCATACTACAGAAAGTCTTCAATTAGGAAATTAAAAACCATTCGGCTGATAGTATGAAAATTAGAAAATTTACAATCTTGGAAGCAATGCACATGATAACATCAGCATGGAAAGAAGTTCTTCATCCACAATAAAAAAACTGCTTTCGTGTTGCTGGAATTCACAAAAAATTTTTAGTGGGACTTCAAAGTACGGATGTAGAAATCAACGAAGATGACATTACCCTTGAAGAATGGAGAAGTCTTGTTGAAGATGAGGATGATACAATTCAAGATTTCTACAATTGTGATGAATCTGTTTTAACAACAGATTACAGAAATATAGAACAAATTTATGAAGATATAGTAAACGAAAACACAAAGTCAGACGAAGAAGATGAAGTTGAAGACACGGAAAATAAGACACTGCCACCGTCTTACACACATGCAACTTCTGCTCTATACGCTACATTGCATCGAATATGGAAGATGACACATTTAACATTTTAGAAAATCGAGAAAAGAGAATAACAAAAACAAGGCGAAAAATGAAGCAATCAACACTTTTGGACTTTGTTAAAACCAAATTTATCGTATTGTTTTTACTCTCTTTTCAATGTAATTTAAAATAACTTTTTGTGAATAAAATAATAATGATAATAAAAATAACATTTTTAAACACGCCAATATATTAAGAAATATATTGATCGTCCACAGCCTGTAAAGTGTGTAGGGAAATGCTATTTTTTTCACAAATTCTGTTTAAGGGCGATCTCTACTTAAGGACAATTTTTCGCGGTCCCTTGAAAGTCGTTAAACAGAGAGCCAACCGTATATATGTATGTATATATATATATATATATATATATATATATATATATATATATATATATATATATATATATATATATATGTGTGTGTGTGTGTGTGTGTATGTGATAATATTATTAATAACCTTTAATCGCCCTTTCTGAAACTTACTTTCTCATCTGGTAACCTTTCCGACTCCTTGGTTAGATGCTTCTGCTTTCCATACTAACTTTCTCCGCCAATTCTGGCAACCTCTCTCTGACCTAATTCTATTTTCGAGCTACGATTTAGACGCTGGGCTGACTCGAAGTGAATAAGATGTGTCGCTCGTCAATAAACTTCAGTTCTTCGTTATGATTTTGAGTCTTTTTGTTACGGCCTCGATTGCAGTATTTTCAGGAGATGACCATTGGGGTCATTTCATATATATATGTATGTATATATATATATATATATATGACTTGCTTCAATCCGGAATTTAGTATCCCCTACACTCAAATACCCTAAATCATACATGAAACGGGATAATAACTTGGAATTGTACAGAACAAGTGTAGCTTGATTTCTGTGATATCTATCATTTAAATCTTTCCTATATATATATATATATATGTATATACATACATATATATATATATATATATATATATATATATATATATATGTGTGTGTGTGTGTGTGTGTGTGTGTGTGACAATAACGGCCCACCATGATATTGCTAATGCGCAATTAAAATTATCCTGTTCATAAAGCACGACCCCTTTTTCCAAAATTGCAACCTAAAAGTAAAATAAGATAATTTATCGTAGCCCTGCTGATCATTATACAGGCATGTGAACTATCTGAACTCAATAACATCCCAAATATGAGTGTAGGAAGTTTATGAGATTCCGAATGTCAATGTAATCTCAAAATTCTTGAAGAGCCCTCGAACCACTCTGGATTTATGTCTTCTATAATGTCGAAACCACACTTTACACGAACTTTATGGCCACTTATCTTGCACCGAGATCAATAGGGTGCAGATCTAACAAGCGCGGGATCTAGCAATAAAGTATCCCCGGGAGAACTTAAGTGGACACGTGAACTCCATGAATCTGAAGTCGCCCAATTAAAAATTAAGTACTTTAGGTCCTCTGGCGTCAATATCGCAAAACACTCATTTACTATTTGCGTGAACAGAAGACTTCTCTCTCTTCTTGTCTAACTCTCGTTGCTGTCGGACCTGAGGTCCGCTCCTGTCCTAACTTGTAATGTAATTAACTCTCTGCGCCCCGTAAGGGCAAGTCCAGTGGACACTGCAATTATAACGCTTTCGTAATGCTTCATAGTTGAATAAAAAGGTGATTTCATGGATATCGTCTGAAAACTGTGTTCTTCTTCTATGGCTGCATGTGTGTTTCTCTCCAAGTTGTGCGTAGCGATTTACGGTATGGTCAACACTTCGCCCAACTGCATCACACCCTCGTGCCGACTACACCTCCGATAAGTGATACGCATCTCATATACACACACATATATATATATATATATATATATATATATATATATATGTGTGTGTGTGTGTGTGTGTGTGTGTGTGTGTATACATACATATATATATATATATATATATATATATATATATATATATATATATATATGTGTGACGCCCGGTGGTGTAGTGGTTAAAAGCGTCAAGCTGCTACACCACAGGTCCAGGGTTCGACCCTGCGACTGGATAAGGTCGACTCATGCCTTTCATCCCTTGAGTGGGTCGATAAAAAGAGGACCAAGCATGGTTGGGAACTAACTTTGAGAGTCCCGCGTCAGGTTGACCACCTACCCGAGACATGCTGTATGGCACCCCAAGTCCACGGTCATGAAAGCGGAGATTCGGACCAATCGACCTTAGTCCACAGTCCTGAAAAGCAACTCGGACTGTTGTGCCATGAGTTAGTTATATATATCTGAGTGTATGTGTGTACATATATATGTGTATATATATATATTAATAAGTTTTCAATAAAAGATGAAAGAAAAATTATCTGAGCAGTATAATAAACACAAGGGTATTGTTCATTATTTTTATTCGTTTCCCCAAATTAAAATTAGTGTTTAATAAAAAGAAAAGAATCATAAAAATAAATCACCATGGAAAAGTCATTTAAGGCATCAACTTGACAACCTCAAGAGGGCAGACAACGTATTTCAAATCCTAAATTTAATTTTTCCGGGGGAAAAAGTGTATAGTCAAGGAATTTCTGAAGAAATAAATGTATGACGCTAGGTTATGTTACGTGCTCAAGTATTGGTAATTTGTTTTTCATTCATACTCGAATTAAACATTAAATATGAATGTTTTTTTGAAATATGCTCTCTGTAAATACACCTCTATAGATCCTCTATATGACGGAGAAAATTATATACGTTTAAAGCATTTCTCTAAAAGCTACAGATAGCGTTTAAACTGGTCTTTCAACAACAAATGGGAAATTTTAAATTCTGCTTCGCCAAGTGTTTGAAACATTTTTTAAATTGTATCACGATGTCTTTTAAATTCTTTTTACCCTACTCTTTCTCTATAATAATGTATTTTAAATTCCATCTATGCCATCTATCTGCACTTACGCGAAGGAAGTGAATCATGGTTTAAGAAAAAACATTTTTTTAAATGTATAACCCTTTTTTCGATGGTTTTTATATCCCCTAAAAAATTTAAACTCAGTATTTCTTTTAAGGGTTTAGCTAATAGTACAGTATTTCGTTTCTAAGAAAATAGAAAATAGATCTGTTCACTATGAATATTTAACTAACTCTTAACATAACAGTTTAGGAAAATTATCAGGTGTTACATTTGTTGTTTAAAGGAGGAAAAAAGATTATGTTTCAGCGTTTTGTTCCATGGACCAATTAAATTATTATCTCAGGCATGCGTTGAAAGGAGTGGTTTTTTTTTCATTCTCTAGGGTCAAATCTAAATAAAAAAGATTTCAAAGTTATGCTAGTAGACTTAAGAATACCATATTTTGGGCTAAATATGGGACATTTTATGAGGGAAAAAACTTATTCCAAAACCATGTTTAATTTTATAGGGTCACTAGCTGAATACTCGTGCTTCGCTATGGAGTACATTCAAATTAAATACTACGGCCAATGTATGCAATAATGCCCTCCCAAAAATATATTTATAAAAAGACTAGCTGAAGTACCCGGCGTTGCTCGGGATTTTAAGAATGTTTGTTAACCAAAATCAATTAAAAAATTAACACAATATAAATAACATAGAAAAAATATATGTGAAATGTTTTACACATCTCAGAATTTAGGAATTTCAGCCTTTCATCATTGTAGCACTAAAATCTGATAAGTAAAAATGTCAAATTGTCTAATGTCTGTTAACCAAAATTAATTTTAAACTAAACACGGTATAAATAACATAGAAAAAACATGTGAAATCTTACACACATGAATAAAATGAAAACCCAATAAAAAATATATAAAATTATAATAAACTCCTCAGAGTTCAGCTAGATTTAGCCTTTTATAATTTGGGCAAGAAAAAGATGAAATTACAGGTTTAGCAGAAATTTCCAATAGAACCATGATATGACTCTAGCGTTGCCTCTTAAAAAATGAAGTGTTTGATTGAGGGCTGAAAACCATTCAACTCCTCTCCACATTAAACTCCTATAAACATCCTCTACATATTAAATTCCTTTTCTCTCCATAATAAACTCCTCAGAATTTTGGTAGATTCAGCCTTTCATCATAGTACCACTAAAAACTGAAACATCATCTTCAGAAATATAAATTTATTAATTACAATAATTAAACTTACACAAATGTATAAATTACATAAAAGTTTTTTAACCAACATTTGAATAATTCGTAAATGAAAAAGCATATGAAAATAAAGATAATAAGAACTTCCGGAATCGAAATTAATTTCCCTTAACTTTTAATTAATAAAAAAAAAATAATATGAATGAAATCGATAGTTGTTTAAAAGCATATGAAAATAAAGCTATTATAAAGATAATAATAAAAAAGCATATGAAAATAATGCTCGCGCATGAAGTTAACGTTATGATATAAAGATAGTAATAATAATATAAACCGCGTGCATAAAATATTTAGCTTTTCAAGCGAAATTAATTAATTTTTAGTAAAAAACTACTTTTAATCGAGATATTAAATACATTGCACAAAATTTTGATTTTACCAACTTTCTACCCTACAATTTACACCCTACTTCTTTGAAGTTGGGTGTTGAAAGATTCTCTTTGAAAAATTTACACCCTACTTCTTTTAAATAGGGTGTAAATATAAAGTTTTAACAGTCAATTGAATGCCAGTTAAAAAAAGATTGTTGTTTAAAATCATATGAAAATTACGCTATTATAAAGATAATAAAAAAAGCATAGGAAAATAATGCGTGCGCATGAAGTAAACGTTACGATATAAAGATAGTAATAATAATCTATATATATAAAACAGTTCCGTAATTGACTCACTGACTGACATACAATGAACAGACCAAACCGCTGGACCTAAAAGGCTGAAATTTTGCATGGCGATTCTCCTTATAGTGTAGGAGTGCACTAAGAAAGATTTTTCAAAAATTCTTCTTAGATTTTTCAAAATTAAATTTTTAAGCTGTTTTTGTAACTTTTTTTTAAGTTTGCATTTAAAATAATAATTTGAGGGTTATAAAATTTATATCACGAGAAAGATCATAAAAATTCCTTTAAAATGAGATTTTTTTTCGAATCTTTAGCTTTATTTTCTGATTTTGGGGGAATTTTTAAAGATTAATTTTTAGAATTTAACCTTTTACATGCCGCACTCTGATCCAGTAATAAATTACCATATTTTGCTGCGTAACTTTGGTCGATAACTTCCAGGAAGTCGGTCCAACAGGTGTACTCCACCCATTCCTTTATTATATAATTTTATAATGTAAGGTTAAGGAAAATCAACTTTTTTTTTTTTAGCTCGGACATATCTTTTTGCTCTTCCTAATGGTTCGTGAGTGATAAAATTTGATGTAATAGTTACAACAGAACTATCGTTCCAATGGCACATATAAACTTCTCCATCGCATCGGTAATCAAATTCTCCCCGTTGAAATTTCGACATTTCTTTTCCTGTTTTAAGAGGACAATGTTCCATTATAGAATCTCGTACTGTGCCGATTGCCTTAAAGCCTTTGTTAGATGAATCTGTCAGCAGACTGTGCGATGTAAAAAGTTATCAAAAACTATTATGTGTTTCTCTGGATTGTCAATAAAATCCAAGCAGCAAATTTTCCTTTTTCGAACTTTTTCCACCGTAGATAGACATAGCATAGGGATAACCATTTGCTGAGCAGATCATCCAAACTTTGAAACCAAAGCGAATTGGCTTTCCACGTATGAACACCTTAGCCGAACGATGTCCATAACACGGAACCATGGATTCATCGATATTCATATTTTCATGAAAAAATCCAAATTGATGAAAATTTTTTCCAATCTCTATATAAAAGGGAGAAATTTTTCCTAATTTATCACCTGGTTCCAATTTACTATTATCAACAATGTGGAAATACTTTTTTAACATCCGAAATTTATTTCTGGGCATTGTATTGCTAAAAATTTGGATATGCAAATCTTCCTGAGAGCTCCAATATGTATTTTCATCAGGTACTGAGAGGTAGCCACTAAACAACAGTAATCCAAGAAACTGCCGAATGTCATTTGCGTCAACGTCCAAAGAGTCTCCTTTTTGTAGGGCATACAACTTTGTAAGTTCGGCTGAATTTTCTATGTAATCAGACGGCAGAATCAGACGTGTGATATCACTGATTTTGTATATCGTTACATGCCAATGTTCCTTTTTTTGGAACATTGCATTTTTACGCAGTCTTGAGAAACTATTTCTTGTTATTATTTTAATTTATTTTATTAACTCGTTAAACTTATCCTTTGCAAGTACGATGGGGATATTTTTGGGTGGATTTGAATTTTTAGGAATTTTATAGAATTTTTTTTTCTTACGTACTGTAAAAATTGTAAAAAAAGACGATTTTTAGAAAATTTTCTACGCTAAAATATTCATATTTGAAAAAAAATTATGTCAAAAAATCAATCATGCCGTCTATAATAAACGTTAATTTTTTCAAACTGACAGATATCACAGTTTATTTTTAAAAAATTATTAAACATGGTGTTCCAAAAAAGGAACATTGACATGTAAAAGGTTAATTTATTAAAAGCTGATCACGTGATTTCTTTTATCGTCACATAACAACGAAATAGACAAAAAATACTTTTTTTCTTGCTAATTCGGCAGACGATTGGACATTATCCAAAAACTATTAAAATAATGTAAAAGATATGTTCCTTAAACTGTACTACATTAACTATACTATATTCTTTAGTATGTCCTATGAGATTTAATTTGAATATTTTTTTCTACATTATTTTGTCTATAAAAATATCCCTTACGATTTTTTTTATATTTTTTTTTTTTTACATCATTTGCATACATTGATCGTCGTATTTATTATAATTATATATATATATATATATATATATATATATATATATATATATATATATATATATATATATATATATATATATATATATATATATATATATATATATATATATATATATTTATTGGCATTAATTGCATACACTGACATTGTATTTAATTTGAATGTACTCCGTAGCGAAGTGCGGGTTTCCAGCTAGTATATTATTAAGATAAATTACAAATGGGTTGGAATACTAAATGTTTATAATAGTGGCTCCATCTACTGCACGTCTGTGAATCGAGAGTCGCATCCTTCAAAAATTGTTGGTTATTTATTGATGAATGATTGCTAACCAAAATCAATTTTAAAACTAAACACAGTATAAATAACATAGAAAAGATTTAGCCTTTATCATTGGAGCAAAAAATCCTGAAAAGTAAAACATAAAATATATAAATTTATAATAAACCTGCCAAAATCCATTAAAAAACTAAACACAGTATAAATAACATAGAAAAAAAGCATACGAAATGTTATACACATTCATATTATGAAAAACCCAATTAAAAATATATAAATGTATAATAAACTCCTCAGATTTCAGATATATTCGGTCTTTCATCATAAAAAAGCTGAAAAAAATAAAATAAAAATAATAATTAAAAAAATAACATAATAAAATAAAAATTATAATTAAAAAAATAATAAAATAAAAGCTGAAATAAAAAATACTGCATAAAAAAGCAGAAAATACAGGTTTAGTAAAATTTGCAAGATCCCGTATTCGAACGTTTGTCGTACAGGGTAGCAAGTGCGCAGTTTTACCGAATGCGCCACGATGACACGATACGCTGTTGAGTAAAATAAAACATATTGGCACTGAGTTTATTGGAAAGTTGCTATGGGTTGGTGAATATACATGCATTCATGGAATAAGAGGAGTTTTAAGTGAGAAATAAGTTAGCAGGATAGATGCTTAGTCTTTAACTGTTCAATAGACACAAAGATATAAGCGAGTGGGATTGCAGTAGCGATTAAAAAAGATATCTTGGCACTTAGCGTGGTTGATTCGAATTTTCCATCGCGTGTCAATATGCCGTTGGATCTGATCTATTTTAGAGTATAAAATCTTACTTGAAAGATTATTATTTTCATTTATTATTCGGGTTTAATATATGACTTGAAACTGTTTGATTGCATTTATTTTTATATCGTTTTTGCTTCTCTTTAAATCTAACTTTTAATCTAAGTTCTTTAAATCTAACATGTCGGCCTTTCAAATTGTGAGGCTCTTACATTTCTGGATTCACCCTTGGTACACGGCTGGTTGGCTCTTCCCTTTCTAGATTCCCCCTCCAAAAATTGTTGGTTTTATATTAATTAAAAATTAATAGTAATTAATTTCGATTTTGGAAGTTCTTAAGACCCTCGGCTGTTTTTAAGCACGCCTGTATGTAAAATTTCACGATCGTTGCTCCTAAACTGTGGATTTCTATACAACTATAGATAGATAGATAGATAGATAGATAGACAGAAAAACATTCATTTTTATATATTAGATTGTCATGGATAATTTTTATAGACAAAATAATGTAGAAGAGGAAATTCAAATTAAATACAACGGTCAATGTAAGCAATTAACTTCTATGTTAAATATCCATAAAACATACTAATTTGAATTAAATTCTTAAAAACTGCCATCTACCAAGAATTTAACCAATTAGTCTATTGGTTAAATTTTATCTTTTACAGTATTTTAATATCTATTTCGTTATGCACGTGAAGCAAAATTAATTTAAAGTATCACAAAAAGAAAAGCAACTACGTGATCAGCATTTAATAAATTAAATTCTAAAAATTAATCTTTAAAAATTCATAAAAAAATCAGAAAATGGTGGTAAAGATTCGAAAAAGATTTTATTTTAAAGGAATTTTTATGATCTTTCTTGTGATATAAATTTTTTAACCCTGAGATTGTTATTTTAAATACAATTTTTAAAAAAAAGTTACAAAAACAGCTTAAAAATTTAATTTAAAAAAATCTAAGAAGAATTTTTCACAAATCTTTCTTAGCGCACCCCTACACTGTAAGAAGAATCGCTTTGGAAAATTTCAGCCCTTTAGGTCCAGCGGTTTGGTGTGAGCGTTATCTGTCAGTCAGTCACGGAACTGTTTTAAATATATAGTTTATTAAGCATACCTATAACAGGGTGTAAACATGAGCAAAATTGGAGGAAATGTAATCAAAGTCATGAAAACAGTGCGTAATTAATATAATTTATACAACTCAACTTCCACTGAAGTTGATAAAGCGGAATAAAAATTGCAAGCTTCCAGAATACTTGAATAAAACAATTATTATTTATTATCTGCAGTATTAAATCCAGTGGTACTGAAAACGAAATAAATATAAATATTTACCTATTATCAGAAAAATCTCGATTTGAAGAACTCTTAATCATTTTGAAAGAGTAGTAAGATCTACTGGTAAAATTTTCTCAGAAAGTACATATGGATTTTACTCTATGTTCACCATACCTAAGAGTTTATCTTCAGTTTTACATCTGTGGTGACTTCCTCGTATTATTTTATTCCGAAAACTCCGAACCCCGTATTTAGTATCGGCTATAAGCAAATTCGTTTCTCCTTGAAAGTAAGACATCTATATGGTCAGAACATGATTGGCCAACACGTGGCAGATAGATGAACGGAATTATCTGTAACGTATAAGTGAGCGAGTGAGTAGGGTATGGTCAGTGGCAAACTTGTTCACTCTAGAAAGGGACAAGGTTGAGTTTCGATTCCAGTAAATTAATATCAGAGCCAGAGTTCCACAGAACAACATCATCAGCAAACATACCGATCCTACAAGTCCAAGAGATATCTTTCTCAACACGAGCTAAAAACAACGAAAAGATAGTAGGGCTCAAAATAGATCTCTGGGGAACACCTTGGGATAGTCGAAAGGTTCTAGAAAAGGAGTTGCCAAATTTCACTCTGATAATTCTACTCCACATAAAGTCTGATAACCACGGAAGTGCATTTCCTTTGATGCCAAAAACGTCATGAAGATTGATAACTAATTTGTTTCGCCATACTCCATCAAATGCCTTTGATGGGTCCATGGTGGGGTTGGTAGGCATTACATTTTGGGAATCTCTAATCATTGACTAAAATATAAAATTGGATCGTTAAAAAAGGGTCCTTTTCTAAAGCCATACTTCTCGCTCGGGAGCAAGTCGTTAAAATCAAGATAAAAACTTAGTCTACGAAGTATCATTTTTTCCATGATTTTGCAAGATAGACAAGTTAATCAATTGGTCTGTAGCTCTCAGGTGAACTAGCCGTTTACCTGTATTTCTTATGGGAATTATTAGGGCTTTCTTCCAGTCTAGAGGGAATCTTTCACAACTCCAAGATTGATTACATATATCTAGCAAACGCTGTTTTCCCCTTGGTCCGAGATGCATGATCATTTGACCATAGATACCATCGGGGCCAGGAGATTTGGAAGGATCCAAATCCTTTTGAGCTAATTCCATATCCTGTATGGAGCAATCATTACAAAAGAAAGCCTCGAAATATCTACAATAAAAGAGTTTTCTAGCGCGTAGTTCCGTGTCTTTGTCATTACTAGTAAAGTCCAAGCAGCTAGTACTTTTTTAATGGTGTCCCAGCAAGTCAGTCGCAGCCTTGTCATCTAGGAAAGTACAACCGTGAAAATATAAGATAGTACTACAAATCTCCCTTTGTGATTTTCCGTTAAGTCCAGCTAAAGCTAGCAGGCACTTGGAGCTAAGTCAGTCTTTTACCTTCGGATGCTTCTGGTCCTTGATCAACAGAAGTTGTCACCCTTACCCTACTTGTCATGAATTCACATTCGCATTTCTCAGATACCCATTGTAATAATAATCATGTTTTTCTCGTTCTCTCACTCAGTGAAGAGGCCCCCACTCGGACGAAAGACGTTTATTGGATTTAACACATAACCGTATACGTAAAAAGAAACAAAATTATTTGGGCACAGTGGTAGCTTTTTGAAGCTTTATGATGATGCTCTTAACCTACTAGCTAAGAGTATTTCTAGCTGACTGAGAATCTTCACAGTGGGCCGTTTCTACCCTAACTCGCTCAACATGCTACCGCGGACTATCCCAATTCTTAACTATCTTGCCTGAGACCGTTTGGGGGCGTTCCTGTCGTTCTGGAATTTCAGCCCAGACCAAACACTGCGATGCTATGTAAAATCTTTCTATACCTTACTATCAGAACCAGCTAAAGGCGTTTGATACTACACCGGAATTTGAAGAGAATTACATATCCGGGAGATGGTCATTTCAGAGGTCATTATAATGTTTTTAAATCACCTCTATTTAAGCTCATGTATCATGTTCGACAGAATGACGCTCCTGCTATAGCAAAATTTATAACGTTTAACAAAACCTATCAGCTTTCTCTTAAATCACACTACATTCATTTTTGCTCATTAATTCTATAACACTTTATTACCTTTTTATGTAAATACCGTAAAACGGTAATAAAATGATATAGAATAAATTAATGATTAATAATTTAAGAGTTTAATCACCCTTGAAATTTCCATCAATTAATTCTAATAAAATTTCTAATCATAAATGAATTTCCTTAATAAAAGTCAGCTTTGAAGCGTCATTAGCACCTGATAAAGGGGAAAAAATCGAAGTAATCTACAGCAGATATTAAGCTAAAAATGTTTTGATGAAAATTGCTTGTATTCACTTAAAACGGTGATTACTGTATACAGATATCAGCATGCCGTACGTGCTTTCGTATTCCATCTCTGAAACCAGTAAAATTATTAAAGTGTCATTCCCTGGCTTTTCAATTCTTTTCAGCACATACCAATATAATAGCGCTGCTGCAATTCCTGTAGGAAATATTAATTCAAATTCAAGGCTGTTCTCGTAGACGTGAGTCGGTTACAAACTTCTGAAAACTGTAGGAATAGAGCTAACTCAACCCATTAAAACGATGTGCTAGTCCCATAAAACAAGATTATAGTCTTCTCTGAGAATAACAAACAAACTTCCAAAATCCAAATGCTCAATTTCGGATTATGATTACCTTTGCTGGTTTCCATACTACAAATTACTGTTAAGATTTCATATAACGAAATTTTTCAGGGTGTAGTTCGCAGAAGCATAAATTTATAATCATATGACCTGAGCTATATTTTTTAATCATGTAGTCTGTACTTTTTATGGTTAATTTTCCATCAATCTCCATCTAGAATCTGGAAATCTTATTAAATACACATATCAGTGCACACGTCATAATTAATACTCATTACATATAAAGACAGACTTCTTTTATATATATATATATATATATATATATATATATATATATATATATATATATATATGTGTGTGTGTGTGTGTGTGTGTGTGTGTAAGTAATGCCATAAAGGGTGATTAAACCAGTTGAATTGACTAAATTAAATTTATTATCGAAATTACAAAATTTACGGGTTTCCAAAGAATAGTTAACGAAAAAATGTCAATAGATGACGGCACCAGACAGGAGGTTCTGGATTGAAAAAACGCGCGATGTGTTTTCAAAACAGGCGATTCTGATTCACCGGTCATAAGATTGTGGGTCATCGCTGACTAATAGCCACGCGCTTCGGGAGCGTGAAACATACCACGGGGTTTTAGTTGTAGGGCAGAACGATGTATAAATCGACAGAGAAAGTAAACGTGTGTTTTCGCAGGTGAGGGGTTTTGAGGGAAATATCGAAATGAACTTGCTGGAACTGCAATGATATTAATCTGGATCTAGTAAATATCTTAGATTCAATTACGATGTGACGTATTCCTGTATTGGACTGGCTTTCTCGGCGATAACTGCGGACTGCAACGCGATGTGGATTTATTGAATAATTTTAGGTTATCGCGCAGAAGCTTTGCACACACACATTGGATATATATATATATATATATATATATATATATATAAAGTATGTATGCATTTATATATAAGTGTATGTGTGTGTGTGCAAGCAATTGATGGAAATCATTTTCTGTGGATGACGAGTTTTAAATTTTGATTTTTAGTGTTGTTGTTATTGTTGTTTTTAATGGCCCCTGGCCAGAATTATTCCAGAGCAGGACCATATAGACTAGCGGGCTGAGGGATGCGGCTCCGGTTTATAATAGCACCACAAGGGTCTGAGTCCGATTTAGCCAAGTGCTAAATCAGTTTTGACCGAGCATCCAAATGGGCAATATCTGGTGAGATCGCATCCTCTCCTACACTGTCTGACATCATAGAGGGACTTTCCGTATACGAATTTAACGTGCCCATATCCGGTCTAGACACGGAGGTATTTAATGGCGTCTGTCGGGATTCGATCCGAGCACACTCAGCAACGAAAACCGACGCGCTACCACTAGGCTATCTCGAGGCCTACTATTGTTATTAATTATATGGAAGAATTCTTATATTTTCACAGATAAACATAAAAAGATTTGTTCAGAATAAAATTCTTCAACAATTCATGTTCATTCTGAAGAAGAACGTAAAAAACCAAGTAAATTTTTTATCTATAAAAAATATTTTGTAAAAAATTCGGCCTGCATTGTTACAGTTTAAAATTTTAATAATTCTGCAGCAAAATATAGTTTTCCGCTACACCAAACTGATACAAAGTATATAAAAAAAAGAAACTATATGGTTATAAATTTTGTCTTTCTTGAAATTTTTTTTCTAGACGCTTTAACCACTTGAAATTTAATTATTTTGTGAACACTTTACAGATTCTCACGTAGATTCAAGAAATTTTAAATAGTTATTTTTAAAAAATAAGCGTTTAATATAACAACCTACCCAATTTTCAAAATGATGTATTCAATATACACTGGTGAAATAAATTAAGAGAATTTCCATATTTTATCGAATTTCATGAAAAGAACTGAACTGAATGTAAAACCACTGCTTCTAGACAAAAATGCAAATCTTGTAAGTCAAATACGTAAGCGTACTCGTGTGTGTAATCGGAGACAGTAGAGAAACAGGCTTTATAAGCGCGCGTAAGTTAAGACGCATTTCGTTCGCTAACACACCTCAGCGAATTTCTTGGTGTTATTTTGAAGCAATCGGTTAATTTCAAATTGTAACAGTAAAAATGAGTAACCGCCAACGTTTAGATGATGGAATGTTGTGACGAATTGTGGGGAGGATAGAAGCAGGCCAATCTCAAGTCCAAATTTGTAGAGAGTTCAATTTAACGCCCGGCGTCGTGTGTAACTTATGGAAACAGTTCCAGGATACCGGATCCATCGAGAGAAAGCCTGGGCAAGGTCGTCCAAGAGCCACGACGGCCAGAGAAGATCGCCATTTGTCGATTATAGCGAGGCGTAACCGGAGTGCTACAGCTTCTCAGCTCTCTCGTGACTTGTATGCAGCCACAGGAACCCGTGTATCAAGGATGACTGTTTCCAAAAGACTTCATGAGAGAGGGTTGTTTGCAAGAAGACCCGCTGTTTGTGTCCCGCTCATTTATACGAACAGGAGAATTCGTTTATCATGGTGAAGAGAGCATAGAGATTGGAGTATGGATCAATGGACGACCGTTCTCTTCACTGATGAGTCCCGTTTCAGCCTAAACACCCATTCTCGCCGTACGTTCATATGGAGAGAACCAGGGACCCGCTACCGACCCTCCAATGTCCGCGAAATCGACCATTGTGGTGGAGGAGGTTTAATGGTCTGGGCAGGCATCATGTTGGATGGCCGCACACCTCTCCATATCTTTGAAAGACATGGCACTGTGACTGGTGTGAGGTATAGGGATGAGGTCTTGGAGCCCTATGTTCGCCTTTTCAGGGGTGCAGTTGGCCCTGAGTTCATTTTAATGGACGATAACGCGAGGCCACATAGAGCTCTTCTGGCCGACGAATTTCTAGAGAGTGAGGATATTCGCCGGATGGATTGGCCAGCCAGATCTCCAGACCTTAACCCTATAGAGCATGACTGGGACGCTCTGGGGAGGTCAATTGAAACTCGCAACCATCCAGGGAATGAAAACAGCGTTGCTGAACGAGTGGGACAAAATGCCACAGGAAATAATAACCTGCCTTATTTCAAGTATAAAATCACGCTGCGAGAGCTGTATATCTGTAAGAGGGGACCATACCCCCTATTAACCCATCTTTTAACCCATCTATTAACCCATTTTCTTGTTTATTCTGTAACCGCTGTTTCATACCTTCCGACTCCAACGAGTGTTACGCACGATCATGCTTGTGAATTACAATTATTGAATGATTATTTGTTTTGAATTGTATCAATGTATGTACATATCAAATTTCATTAAAATCGGTACAGTAGTTCTAGATATAATCGACCAAGTCTGCAAATTCTCTTAATTTCTTACACCAGTGTATGAAAAAGTATTGTATAGTCAATCATAATTAGATCGAACCCAGAAGTAAAAATGAGATCGAAGTTTTTACCTTAAATATGTAACGAACAAGAGATAACAGTTGAAATATTCCTTTTACCTTCATCTAGTGGAGATACTCTCTCAGAAAAATAAAATGTCACTTTCTCCGTACCACCGCCTAAATAATAAACGAAATAGTATGTCTGGTAAAAAAGCCTACCTTTTTTATTATAAGCCTACCTTTTTTATTCTGCACATGCTCAGTCGCATGTTTAAATCTGGTTTTAGAAACTCGCTGTTTCTGCGCATGCTCAGTGACATGTTTTAATGATAAACACGTTTATTCCTCGGAGTCACTCTAGATCTCTGTCTGCCATTTTTTTAATGATAATTATGTTTGTGAAATATAATATTAAACTCGATGGAAATTGTTTATTTCGCGCTGTTTAATTAGCGATGATTAATTTACAATTTAAAAAAAATTGCTTTCTGCGCATGTTCAGTGGCATTTTTAAATCTGGCTTTATATACTCAAAAAGCATGAGGCCGCTTAAACACATTAATTTGTTTCTGCACATTATTATAATTTTCAACATTTGGCAATGACATGTTGAGTATAATTTGTGTATTAGTGCATTTATTTACTATCTAGCCGTCATATTTTGGCGGGTACCAACTAGTCCAAACTGAAAACCTACAGAAGTATTAAACATATCAAAGGATATGGTTCATGGCATGTTGACTAAACATTTGAAGAAAAGTAAGGTCTGTGCTTGAAGTTTATATGCACAAGCAAACAGAATGCCTATAGATGTATTAAATGTATCAAAGGATGAGGTTCGTGAGATTTTGACTATATACTTGAAGAGTGAGGTCTGTCTTTGACGTAAATTTGCACAAGAAAAATAGAAGACCTATAAAAGTGTTAAATGCATCGAAGTATACGTCCCACGGAATTTTGAATAAATATTTGAAGAAGAGAGAGGTCTGTGTTTGACGTAAATTGTTGCAAGAGAAACAAAAGACCGATAAAGTATTAAATATATCAAAGGATACGACCCACGGCATTTTGATTAAATATTTGAAGAGTGGGGTCTGTGTTTGACGTAAATTTTTGCAGGAAAAACAAAAGACCTATAAAGTATTAAATATTTCAAAGGATTTTTTTTTTGTGCGTGTGTTTAATTCGGAGGCACTTGTCGTTAGACATTCGCCTTTTGTTATTCACCGCAATTTACTGGCTACATTTATATGGAAGCACCATATGGAAGCGCATTGCTCCCTGTGAGGGAGACGGCATGAAAACAACCAAGCCTTATTTGGGATTTGAATCCTAGCCCACTGCGTGGCAGCTCAGAACGCTAACCACTACACCACGTGGGCGGAATATCAAAGGATATAGTTCAGGGTAAATTGCCTGGCCATTTGAAGAAAAGTAAGGCCAGTGTTAGACGCATGTATATTTGCACAAGCAAACAGAAGACCTTTAGATTTTTTAAATGTATCAAAGTATATGCTTCATGACATTTTGACTAAATATTCGAAGAAGAGTAAGGTCTGTGCTTGACGTTTATTTGCACAAGCAAACTGAATACCTATAGATGTATTAAAGGTATCTAAGGATAGGGCTCACGGCATTTTGATTAAATATTTGAAGAGTGAAATCTGTGTTTGACGTAAATTTGTGCAAGGAAAACAGAAGATCTATAAAGTATTAATTATAACAAAGGATATAGTTCAGAGCATTTTTACTAGCCATTTGAAGAAAAGTAAGGTAAGTGTTAGATGTATGTATATTTTCACAAGAAAGCAGAATACCTATAGATGTATTAAATGTATCAAATAATAAGGTCAAAATGTATGAAGACATTTTGACTAAATATTTAAAGAATGAGTTCTGTGTTTGACGTAAATTTGCACAAGAAAAATAGAAGACCTGTAGAAGTATTAAATACATCAAAGGATACGGCTCACGGCATTTTGGTTAAAAATTTGAAAAAGAGGGAAGTAGTCTGTGTTTGACTTATATTTACACAAGCAAACAGAATACCTATAGATGTATTAAATGTATCAAAGGATGAGGTTCATGACATTTTGACTAAATATTTGAGGAAGAGTGAGGTCTGTGTTTCACGTATATTAGCACAAGCAAACAGGAAGACCTCTAGAAGACATGTGTTGACCAACACAAATATATTATTTACAAAGACAAAAATAATGCGTGAATCCTTGGAATCCATTGTTACTAGAGATAATTAAGAAAATTCATAGGGGCTGAACGACATTTTAAAAAAAAATTTCACGCATTTCGTAATAATTTTCAATTTCAAATACATCTTTATATAAAAGTCATTATGTATCTAAAATATACTTAAATAAGTTGAAATTTTGTTTTTAAACAGTTAAAATTTTAAAATCAAAGTATTTTTAGTTATGGATAGATCAGTCAAACCAAAGGTTATATTGGCATATTTTTTCCCCTTTTGTACATCGTAAATGTTTCAAAATAATTTGTATACGGAATTTATATCAAAATTTCCTCTGTTAAGTTTTAAAGGACAAAAGAGATCTCTTTTAGGGTAATTTTTACTTCGGGGGAAAAAAAATTCCGGGTTTTACCCTCAATCAAGAATTCCGAACACACTTTCATTAAAGTAGAACAAAAGAACACTGCAGGCAATTTCGTAGAGATACCATGCGAGGGATTTTAGATATCTCATTTTAAAAAGAGGGCAAATAATGAACCAACAGGAAGTCTGGGGGAAAACTCTTTCCTGGGCTAAGCCCCCTAACCAGTTTTATCTGGGGATACAAGCACGTAGGATATTGGCGAAATGAGAGAAGCTGATTGGTTAGCAAAATTCAAAAGAGATAGGGTTCATGATCCGAGAGTTTAATGACTTTAGCGGCCATTAGAGAAAGCTTTTGGTTGCAACCAGCAAATGATGAAATATTTCATTCCACAGTAATAACACTTAAAGTGTATACGTAAGACGGTGGTACGCCCAGGAGGTTGTATCTGACAATGTAATCACTTTAGAAACGTGCAGTTCAAGTTATTGGATTCTAAACGCTCTAGAGTCTATTTTATATCATGTAAACAAAACAGTGTGCTTTATTTAGAAGAAATTTCTTTCCCTCAAGTTTACATAATAATACAGCACAATAGCCGCGTGCATAAAAATTGAGTTTTCAGAATTATTTCAGAAATATTATTATAGAATTCTAGAAGCATGGTCATTCATTGAGATTTTATTTTAAAGAAATTTAGACTGTCTCTATGGCGTAGTATTTCTCTTTTATAGGATTGTCTGTGGCAGAAAATATTTGAATTAACCCTCTAGCCGAGGGGGATATTCTTATTTCTCTGTAGCAAACGGCGGACGAAATTTATACCCTGTATAAGTTTATCGTAAGGGGACTTTAAATGCAATACAAAAATAAATGAATAATCAAAATAGGAGGCGAAAAATGAAATATATTTTATTCACTAACAAACAACTTGCGGTAAATTCGAATATCGCGTTTAACAGAAATACAGAAAGCAGTTTAGAAAATTAAGTATTTTCTAAACGCATTATTCTTTAGAACGATGCGAATTTCTTAAAGGCAACATTCTCTAGAAACATAGTTTGCGAAATAACAACTCCCAGTGTTCAAACACACAATAAAATGTATTCAAACGGAGAAATAAAATTTCCTGCTATACATATACTCTAAAAATTCAATGAGACGCGCTACTCCAGCGTGGACCGTCGAAATTGAAAGAATAGGTAAAATGCAATTTCGGCGTCGCCCACGACTGGAGTGGTAAACACAGTGACTCCCAACAGGTATGCCGCGACTCTTTATGGTGCCATGAGATAGGCCTGGGTTGCGCGAGGGTTTTTTAACGTAGGGTTACGTTCTTCCATAACGGTCCTCAGGAAAGAAAAATTTCAGAAGCTGAAACCACCCGTCCGTACCTCGCGAGTTATAATTTTGGCAGCACGTCAAACCCAGGCTGTATCGCTTGGACAAGCAGTAAACAGTTAAACAGAAAAGTACCAAAAGGCGTCAAAATTTTGACATAGATATCTGTGTATATATTACATTATGTAACATTAACTTTAAACAGGAATAATTAAGATAAATCATTATGCGGCTTATCTGGATATCTATATATTTAAGTTGCTTAGCCGACCTTTTGGGCAGTCATTGAGACAAAACTATTCCATCGATTTACTTCATTTTGGTCTTAAACGAAAGGTTGATTTGTCAAATTTAGTTTTTATAAGACAAATTTCTATTAATTAGCAATAATTTACAATTAAAAAATGATTTCTACGCATTCTCAGTGGCATGTTTCAATCTGGCTTTAGAAGCTCACTGTTTCTGCGCATGCTCAGTGACATGTTTTAATGATAAACACGTTTATTCCGAGGAGACTCTCTAAATCTCTCTCTGCAGTTTTTATTTTTATGATAGTTAAGTTTGTGAAATATAAGATTAAACCTTATGGACATTGTTTATTTCACGCTGCTTAATGAGCGATAATTTACAATTTAAAAAAATTGCCTTCTGCGCATGCCCAGTGACATTTTTAAATCTGGCTTTAGATACTCACTAAGCCCGAGGCCGCTTAAACACGTTAATTTGTTTCTGCGCATTATTATGATTTTCAACATATGGAAATGATGTGTTGAGTATAATTTGTGTATTAGTACATTTATTTATTATCTAGACGTCATGTTTTGACGGGTACCAACTAGTTAAAATTAAAATCCAAAATAGCGAATTAAAAATCAGGATATATGATAAAAGATTAGATTTTAACTTTGAAGTTATTACGTCTGCCAATTTCCATAGCAATTTAAGCTATAAAATTTATTATAATATCTTTCACTTGCAACGAAACAGAATAAAAAACGTTTGTAATAACAGTGACGACTTTTTGGAAGCGTGTAATAATTTCGAGGAAAACCGACGTAAGAGCAATTTCCCTAATAATTTTGGTAATCTAAAAGTCTTAAAAAATGGCATTTAGACTCTGGTATATTTTAAGGACTTTTAAGATAGGGTTTTCTGATTTCCCACTTTCTTTAAATTTTTGTGGCTTAAAAACTTCATTGAGGTGTGGCGCCGTAGTTTTGCTACAGTGGCGTAACTTTTAGGCCGTCCCGCACACGGAGCGACTCAAAGGAAACTGAACTGGTTAGCGACTGAAATTGCTTATCGGTTGCAAACTCGTTAGTGATGCGACTCCGCACACGGGCCGACTCAAAAGTGATTCAAATCAATAGTTTGCGACCTGTCATGGAAGGAAGAATATCATTATTCCGGGCATTATTTTTAGTTAAATTATTATCAGAAATTAATTTATTTTAAAAAATCGTCACAATAGATTGTCTTTGATCAATCATTTAAAAATGGACTGTATATATGGGCGCACATATTCCATACAACAAAAAACGTTAGAATTTCATTTCATCGCTAGGCAGAAGTCACGTGACTCTTGTACGTCATTTGACAGCTTGCCAAAAGAGCGGCTGTAACATAGATTGTGTAATAACACGCACAACGCAAGAGAAACTGGCGATTGAAGTTGCTAGCGACTCGACACGTTGAGTTGCCTGCGACTGATTACAAACGCGTTGCTGGCGGGTTTGTAACCAGTTGCGCCGTGTGCGTGGTTCCATTCAATTACATAGGTTACGACTCATCACGGACTGGTTTGTGATTGGAGTCGGTTATCAGTTTCTTTTGAGTTGCTCCGTGTGCGGACGGCCTTAGGGTATAAAATTGCCTGCTGTTTGACTATAACCGTTACTCACTGGATTATGGTGAGTGCGCCTTTCTGCATTTCTGTCTTTTCATTTGTGTTCATTAGGATTGTATGTGTACATGCATTTATGGTGCGTTGAACCCTAAGTGCAGGATGTCAGTTTATTTTCATTTGATTTGAATATCTGTTTCAATGGGAATCTCGGGGCCTTAGGATGTCTTTTGGTCAGACCTGCATCCTTTTCAGAAAGTTCCTCCTTGAGGTAACTGATTTGGTTAGGCCTCCTGATGACGAGACCAGTCGGTTGCCTCGTTATATGGTTTAGTTCCCTTACTGCTAGAGATTCTTGCATTTATCGTGCGTTGAGCCCTAAGTGCGTGATTTCTGTTTATTTTTGTCTACATTCTTCCTGCTAATAATTATCTTGCTTTGTTGAATTTTTTACTTTTAGTCATATTTTTCATATATACATAACACATACATACATATATACATACAAAATAGGTAAGAAACGATAAGTAATCCTACGTTAATAACCCGAGGTAGTTTCGTTAGAAGAGACAACCTGAGGTGTGTTTTTTTATAAACAAAAAAATGTTAGTAATACCCGCTTAAAATAAATATCAAGTTGAATTAATTACTCTCCCATCCAACAGTTTGTGACACAGATCGATGCACTCGTTCCTGAGCATGACTTAGCTACCCTCAAGCCCACAACTGTTAGGCTCGCTGTCAAACATTTGGGCTCTAAACATCGATCGTAAGTCTGACATCCATAAAACAAAACTCTTTATAGTGTTATCCATTGTAGTCCTGTAGTGTAATACGATACTAAATCCCATGGCTATTTTTTGAAACTGTATTAATACATCTTATTCTAGTGTTTGTTACTTATACCATTTAGTAAATGAATAAAATAAGCAATGGAGTAAGTATTTATTTGAACGCAAATTTAACATGTTCTTGAAACATATTCCACTTTAACCTTTTCCTTACGAAGTGGGATAGCATGTAACCCAAGACAGGCCCAAGATTGAATATATATATATATATATATATATATATATATATATATATATATATATATATACACTGCTGGCCACTGTAAATGCAACACCCTGAAGGAAACCTGCAAATAACATGAAATTTACAACATGCATTAGCGGAGGTGAGATATGCAAATCATTAGAATTTCAGCACAGACGCACATCACGCGCACCTGTGGCGCCACTTCAAACAGCTATTTAAGGCTTGGAGATTTCGACGATTTCAAGTTCGGCAATTGTGTTTTTCTTGAGGTTTTTTCAAAAAAACCGATCAATTATGCCTGGTCGAAAACAGCGATCATCTTTTGATCAAGTATCCGAGTTCGACAGAGGAAGGATAGTGGCCTACCGAGATTGTGGATTATCTTTCAGGGAAATCGGTAGTCGTGTTGGACGAAACAAAACAACTGTAATGCGGATATGTGATCGTTGGATGCAGGAGGGTACGACGGACCGGCGTGTTCGATCGCATCCACCTCAGCGCACCACTTCACGTAATGACAGGCAAATTGTGCGCATGGGAGTGACGGATAGCTCAGTCACATCACGAACCATAGCACAGCACATGCAGTCTGTAACGCATCATCCAGTGTCTGCGCGTACCATTCGACGCCGTTTACAGCAGAGTGGTCTGTCCGCAAGACGTCCATTGCTTTGTCTACCCTTGACGCAGAAACACAGCCGTCTCCGCCGCCAATGGTGCGATGACAGAAGGATGTGGACGGCAGAATGGAATGAAATTGTCTTTACTGACGAGTCACGCTTCTGTCTGCAACACCACGATGGTCGCATTCGAGTCTGGAGACACCGTGAAGAGAGGATTCTGAACAGCTGCGTTATGCACCGCCACACTGGTCCTGCACCGGGTATTATGGTATGGGGCGGTATTGGATATCACTCTCGCACACCTCTAGTACGCATTGCCGGTACTTTAAACAGCCAGCGCTACATCTCCGAGGTGTTGGAGCCAGTTGTCCTTCCTTACCTTCAGGGCTTGCCCACAGCCATATTTCAACAGGATAATGCACGACCACACGTGGCACGCATTGTCCAACGGTTCTTCGTCAATCACCAGATTGATTTGCTTCCCTGGCCGCCTCGCTCTCCGGATCTTTCGCCGATAGAAAACATGTGGTCCATGGTTGCTCTACGATTGACCCAGATTCCATCCCCAGCTGCCACAGCAGATCAACTTTGGCAACGTGTGGAAGCTGCTTGGCCTGCTGTACCCCAAGAACTCATCCAAAGTCTCTTTGAATCAATGCCGAGGAGTGTGGCAGTGGTGATCTCCAACAATGGCGGCTACTCGGGCTACTGATTTTGGCAGGAACCACACTTCACAGAAGTCTATAAATTTAATCATTTGATACTTGGTCAACATGTTATCTAGAAAATAAATTTTGTTGTGATATCTCTTGTCTTTCTTGGTGTTGCAATTTGGGTGGCCAGCAGTGTATATAGATGTGCAAATATATGTGAAACCCACGTATTAGTTTGCTTCAAGTGTTTAGTGAAAATGTCATGAACCATCCTTTGATACATTTAATACTTCGGTTAGAATTTTACATGTCGAAGTCCACAGCAGTGATTTCGCCTGCTCTTTCGATGATAAGAATCGGCGGTAGCATTCTTCGGAAAGACTGATTTGAAATCATCATAATAGCAATTTTTTCCCATTTTAAAAATTATATGAAAACATTGAGTCTTATGATATGAAAACTTACACGATAGATAATTTAAGGACTTATACGTAAGTTCAAATATTTTCATGAATGTTTTATCAGGTTTAAAAAAGTACTTACTGCACACACTTTCTTGCATTCTTTATTCGTGACCACATACTAATTTGTGTTGCCACTTTCATCTTCGTACTTCGAAAGTATGTTAGTATGAATTTCGTCAAAATTTAAACATGGTGGATGATTACTGTAAGTTAAGATTTTAAGTAACTTTTCTAGCTTTGGCATATAATAAAAAAGGTAGGCTTTTTTACCAGACATACTATTTCGTTTATTATTTAGGCGGCGGTACGGAGAAAGTTTTTCAGTTCAACCTTTCTCCTCCTCTTCCATCAGCATCTTCAATTCTGATTTCCAAGGTTAATGTTGTACATTACACTTAATAAATCAAATTTATTGCAGTACATTCTATTGTATTGCGTTTTTATACATGTTCGTCGTTTATAAGTACGTTTTTCTTATTTAAAAACAACAATTTGCAACAAAAAAATTGCGGTGTTTTCGGGGAGCCTGGAACGAATTAATGGCATTTCCATTCATTTCAATGGGGAAAATTGATTCGAGATACGAGTATTTCGAGTTACGAGCTAAGTCATGGAACGAATTAAACTCGTCGAGGTACCATTGTATATATATATATATATATATGTGTGTGTGTGTGTGTGTATATATATATAATGTGAGTGTGTATAAATGTGTGTGTGTTTATAAATGTGTGTGTGTGTATTAATAGGCGTTCTTTACAAAGGGAGTAGGGAATTCTAAAGAGGGAATCGAAAATATGGGCCCATTAGATAAACGTTAATTTAATATTTATAAAACTGAAACAACTAAAATTCTAACACAGGTGACCCAAGTTTCTAATATCTTTCCCCAAGGGTTCCGCAAACCTAAAAAGTTTGGGAATCCCTTAGCTAGCATAAGTAGGCTCGTAGTCAAACGCAGCTAAACACTGCACGGCAGTGTTTAGCTCCGAAAGATTATAGTAGTATTTATTCTTAAAACAAGTGTGTGTCATTGAACGCTCAGGTTTATTCCATTTCAATCTATATAACATTCCATTCCATTCAGTTTTATTCTATTTCAACCGAATATAGCCCGATTATATTCGGTTCCTGAAAATGAATATAGTGTTAAAAGAATCATTTCGGGGCGCGGTGGCCCAGTTAGCAAAGACAGCGAGCCAGTTATCAGAACGTCTGTGGTTAGATGCCGGTCGCTGACAAAACCATCGCCGTGTAAGCTAATGGCTGCTGGTGTACGAAAAATCTGTCGTGGCTGCAATGTCTTCCAAGTTCTCAAAATTTACCTCTGGAGGTGCGAGGTCAAGTGTACCGGTCTCGTCACTTGACTCGGTTAAAAATTACGGGACCGGTCCTTCAGCCAAGTCGGACTCCGACCCTTGTGGTGCTATTCAAAACCGGAGCCGCACCTATCTACCCAATAGCCTTTACGGACTTGATCTGATATACTGTCGGTCGAGGGGCATAAGCCACAACACAACAACAACAGAATCATTTTAGTGGCACTGATTCTATACAAGCTACTGATGAAACCATGGTCTAATAGAAGCTCGAAATCCGCCAGCCTGTTCAACATTAATAATTCACAAGAATATTGCTTCGTTTTATTTGACTAAATTTTGTGAACGACAACACCAGATAAATGCGACATAAGATTATCTTCTTTATAATTTTAAACAGGACATAAATGTTATAAATACTCATACAGGACTACTGCGAAGTTCACCTAAAAGACTTCACAGAAGAACAATACACACAGCCACAGTAACAGGTTTCTCAGTCCACAAAGAACAGCTGAACTTTAACTAAAAGAAAAATGAATGAATGAAAGACAAAAATTAGGAGCCTAGATCGGCATGCCTATATACCCTTAGCAACATTCTCAATAGTTCTTGAGATGGAATATTCCAGAACTCGACTGTCATACCACGTAGATGAAATCCGATTGGTTACCCGGACACACAAAAGGTTTCAAATTTGTCGCCAAGTCCGTTGGAATTCCCTAAAATATCACCCTAAAATATCAAAGAGTCAAATATTGAAATACAACAGTAAATAAATGGTATTTAATGCAAAAATAACATAAATTAAGGATATGTAAATAATATTCAGAAATGCTTAAAAATATTTACAGCTTTTTATCACACTATATTTAGAAAAACTACTTGGTCTCTAGCAAAATGCCCAATATTTTATTTATTTATTTTTTCCAGTAGCTTTGCATGAGAGAAAATTATGCCTCGGGAATTTTTCTGGAAACAGAAATCCATATTTCCAAACATCTCAGTTTAATGCATGAAAATTCATGCACGATATCGGATAACAGAGAGTGTTCCTTACTAAACGATATGTCTGCTCTGGATAAACAAAAATATTTCTCTCTCCTTCATGAATATCATTGAAATAAAGAAACTTTTAAAATATTGTAAGTTGATTCTACCCCAAAAACATCCGTGCAGTTCCAGAAATTGTGCCTTTAGTCTTGGCAGAAACATTCCAGCCCATAACTGACATTTGAGAGGTTGTATAACGTGCCTAAGTGTTAGATTTTGTTTCTTGTTCCTACGCCCTCTTTAAAATAGTTTAAGAATTTTTCTGGTGTTTTTGAATTTAAAATCTGAACGAACGAATGTAGTATTAATTTATTCGTATGTAAAGGATATCGGTTTGGAGGAAATACAAGAATTTAATGACGTGCGTGTATAACGTAAACATTTGCAAAATAAAGAGACATTAATAAAAGAATTCAAGATCTAGCTTTAATACTGAAACAAAAGTAATGTCGGTAAAGAACACTGTGATAACAGGATGTATTACCATTACCAGTTTCTGTGGAAAAAAAATTAAAGGATTCAAGGATAATAGGCTATTCTTTGATTTAGGGATCAAAGGTTAAAACAATTCAATAAAAGGATTCAAACTTTATAGTTTATCGTCGAGCAAGTATTTTCATCAAAGGACACTGTGGTAACAGTATATATTATTGTTACCAATATCTTTGGAGACCGGGTTTGAAAGGATAAAAAGGATTTCCTTTGATCCTTGAATCAAAGGATATCTTTTTCAATTCAATTCATTTCAAAACAATTCAATAAAATGATTCGGGGTCTATAGTTAATCTTCAACCTAAAGTATTTTCAGTAAAGGACATTACAGTAACATTATATACTAGTATTACCCGTTTCTGAGGCAACCGGTCTTAAAAGAATAAATGGATATAAAGATATCCTTCGATTCTTGAATCGAAGGATATTGAAAGATTCAAGTTCTATAGTAAATCTTCAAGCCAAAATATATTTAGCAAAGAACACCAAGGTAACTGTATATATTATTGTTACCAGTATCTGTGGAGGCTGGATTTAAAAGGATAAAAGGATAACCTTCGATTCAAGAATCAAAGGTTAAAACAATTCAATAAAAGGATTCAAAGTTTGTAGTTTATCGTCAAAGCAAAGTATTTTCAGCAAAGAACACTGTGGTAGCAGCACATATTATTGTTTCCAGTATCTGTGGAGACCGGATTTGAAAGGATAAAAATATATCCTTTGATCCTTGAATCAGAGAATACCTTTTTAAGTTCAATTCTTTTCAAAGAAATTCAATAAAAGGATTCGGGGTCTATAGTTAATCCTAGACCCAAGTATTTTCAGTAAAGGTCATTACGGTAACAATATAGATTACACAGGCCAACGATGAAAAGCTTTTTTGAATAAATTTACCTTATTCTTATGGTTTTTAGTGTGCTGAAGCCGAATATGACAATAAAAAAGCCGTATCACCCACCATTTTTTCAAATTTCAACACTCAATATTTAAAGAAATTACATTTTTTGCAAATTCAACGCCATAAGCTAATCGCCAGCAATGTGGCTTTACCAAATTCCCATGTTTCTTATGTGAATGGGACAGTAGGGCAAGGGATCAACATTGGTCCAGAAAAATCTGGCCTGCAAGAAAATCTGTAAAGCCTGGAGAGAAGAACATTCTGCGCAAGAACCTCGTGGACCCGGAAAACATTCTGTTGCCACCTCTACACATAAAATTAGGCTTAATGAAACAGTTAGTGAAAGCCTTATCCAAATATGGAGAATGTTTCAAGTATCTCTATGAGAAGTTTCCTCATCTATCAGAAGCAAAATTGGAAGAAGGCGTGTTTGTTGGGCCTGACATCCGAAAAATGATGTTCAATACCAACCTTGAATCAAAAATGACTTTAAAAGTAAGGGAGGCTTCGGTGTCATTCAAGCAAATTGTGACTAAGTTCTTGGGCAACATAAAGGACCCACATTATATTTCTATTGTAGACAACATGCCGGAAAAGTTAAAAATGTTAGGCTGTTTGATGAGCCTCAAGATTCACTTTTTGAACAGTCACCTTGATTTTTTCCCAGATAATTTGGGTGATGTCAGTGAGGAGCAAGGTGAGAGGTTTCATCAATATATTAAATTGATGAAAAGACGGTATCAGGGCCGCTGGAATATCAGTATGATGGGAGACTACTGTTGGTCACTTCACCGAGAAGTTGAGCAAACGATACACAAGCGAAAAAGCAATATGAGGAGCTTTAAGTAGAAGAGGGAAAGGAAATATAAGCCAAAGCACACATAAAACTTATGTAATAAAAAGGTATTTTCATGTTTATACTTGAATGAAAGTTTGTTCAGATTGTAACATTTATTTTATTTTATATTCTAAGGTATGTTCGGCTAATTTTCTAGTTTCCGACGAAGTCACATTGTGACGAAACAGTCGGCGATAGAAAAAAACTGAGGTCAGATACGAATTCAGCACCAAAAATTACATAAGAATCAGCTATTAACGTTAAAAAAGTTTTCAAAAAGTCATTTTTCGTTGGCCTGTGTTATAAATACCAGTTTCTGTGACGACCAGTTTTAAAAGGATAAAGGGATAAAACGATATTCTTTGAATCAAGGATCGAAGGATATCTTTTTATCGGATTCAAGGAAGATTCCTTTAATCCTATATTAAAGGATTCAAGTTAATCTTCAAGCCAAAATATTGTCAGCAAAGAACACCAAGGTAACATTTTATATTATTATTTTATATTATTATATTATTATTTTATAGTTTCTGTGGAGACCGGTTTAAACGATATATGTGGATGCAGTTCATTTAATAGTCCTCAGCTCCAAAGTGGACACTTCTCAAGCTTTTTGTTGTGCTATCCTGTTCAGTAGCTAGTATGAAGGTTTGAATAAACAGGAAATCCAACGTAAATAAAGCACAAATAGCAGTAAGGAGCAATTTTGCATACGGCCGTTTCGAAGCTGCAAAGGAGCTTCTTCATCAGTGCAAAAAACTTAGTGGCAGTTCAAAAAGCCGAAAACTTTTCGAGTTTTTGAGTTGTTGAATGTCAGCGCCCTAACCATCCGCCATCGTCCGCGCAGCAGGTACGAAATAATGTAGTTTCATTATACAATATCACGGAATTCTGGAGAAAAAAGGAGATTTTTTAGTAAAATCGCCGCACATTTAAATAATGATTGAAAAAATGGAAATTTTGTTCTAAAAAATTAAAGTGCTTAAGCACTTTTAGATTTTGTTATAGTTGACTTAACAATAACTCTTTTTCTGCACATTTTTTTTCCAGTTTGCAGACTGGAAATGTTTCAAAATAATTTGCCCTCCGG